>CM042537.1:22536708-23034208 GCA_023630585.1 Cranoglanis bouderius
TTAAAGTTCTAGATCAGAGTTGGACATTTGTCGGCTAATGTCCAACTCATCAAGAATTTAGCATTAGCAGGGCTGGACAAATGATAATTCTATTAGTAAGCTCACCAGGCAAGTGAAATCTCTTAAGTTCCATGATTTGTATTTCTAGAAACCTAATTAAATAGGCCCAAAATGGTAGCTAGAATAACGTAATAAAATATGATAGTTAGTTATGTGCAGTCATTGTCCATTTTGGAGAAAGTATCGTGTTTGCACCTTCACGTCCAAGTCATTGGACGAGGTGACCAGGACAGTTATATGCCAGCTTTACACTGCACTTGATTTTGCTCAGTTTTGTCAGGGTTTCCACATACCTGCGTATTCCTGATTACGAAAATGCTGTATGTTACCTGTGCATGCCTATTAATCCAACTAGTCAATGTGCATAGTGCAGCGGGTTGGTCCGATTCAGAATGAGTAGCATTAGAACTGAGCTGTGGCGCACCACCATGAAGCAAATTTTGTTTTAATATAAATGTTATTTTGGAGTTTTGTTCTTTCTCTGTCTGAACAAGAGAAGAAAGAAAAAATAAGGTGGTGACAGCTAGCGTAGTGAGCCTACTTGTCTGACGGGCAACTACAAATAACAATTCTGGCATGTTTTTGATGTAATGCAAGTATATGTAAGTATACTCATACTTCTGTTGTATATGGGCAACTATCTCTATGTTTAGCGTTCTATTAAATAAGAATTTATTTATTACTGAGGTGAGGTGATGGTTTGTTAGTAAGTGTTGAAAATATTCCGTGGTGCAGGATTGCAAAACTTCCTGACACTGATACTGCTAACTAAACGAATTACCACACTACCAGACATTGTAATGGTCTGAACAACCAGACATACAGAAACTGTAATTTTTTTTTTTTTTACCAAACATAAAAGCTCCAGCTCTTCCCTAATTCAGAAACCAATACCACATACTAACAGTAATGCAGCTGTTTTTTTGTTTTTTTTTCAACAAACCCTGCCAAATCCCAGTCATTACGCAAGTCCACATCTTCTGGCCACCGTCTCCTGCTGGAAAAAGCTGTTTCCTGCAGCTCATTAGGAAGAGGATGAGCAGAGATTTAGCCTTTGGAGAACTCACACCACAGTCTAGTAAAAGCAGACAACGTGAGTGGTGTGTTAAAGTACACACAATCATCCTTCATAAGACCTTTCTCATTAAAGTAAAAATGAGAAAGCAAGAAAATCTAGTTTTAATGTGGCATCCTTGATTAAATATTATGGATGATCCTGCAAGAGCTTCCCGCATCCAAATGTAGAACTGATGCGTCTATATTTCTCTTTATGCTGTGGTTTTAATGGTCGGTGCTGCACAGTTTTATGAATGCCAGCACCTGGCTCTTTTATGGTGCACAACTTCCTGGAACATACAGCTGCTGTCCTCTGCAAAGTGACTTTTACAGCACTAACAAAATCCAAACACTCTTCATCTCATTCATCTTTTGATCGGCAGGAAGTCAGAAATCATAAATAAACCTAATAAGGCAGGAAAACATAACACTGTGTCCCCTAGTTGGAAGGACTAACAGATATCTTACTATATATACTCCAGCATGGAAGTGCATCAAAAATAGGCCGTTTCACTACAACCAAGGATGTCGGCTCATTCCTCTACCGAAGAGAAAAAAGCAAGTGTGTTTACAAACCAGCTGGATTTGTATGTCTGTAAGTCCCCGAGCAGCAGAATCTCATTTTCAGCCATGCTGAGGTGGTTCTGCGTGAACATAGATTTGAGCTGTTTGACTTTTACAACACACCAGCAACAGCACCTTCAAAAGAGATGTGGGCCAACACTGGCACCACAACAGTATAATAACGTGTAATGTAAACCTTGGTTTTATGAGGCAGCATTGATCAACAAGGTAACAACTGAATTAGTTTTCAGCTGTAAGTGGTGCAACAGATCATACAGTGAGCAGATCTATGAAGCCTGGGAATATGATGTCAGACTTGTGTGTGAAATCCACCATAATGTTTGGATATAACTTTGTATGAGTGATGGCGAGTAGCATTGCTGTTTCACAACTCCAGGGTTCCCGGTTCAATCCGGACCTCGGTTTGCTGCCTTTGTGTAATTTCACGTGTTTCCTCTGGGTTCTTCGGTTTTGTCCCACCACCGTTAAACATGCCGATAAGGCTAGGTAAGGTTTGAATGTATGTGTGTGTGTGCATGACGTCCCATTCAGAGTGAAATCCTAGCTCGTGCTCAGCTTTCTCCAATGCTGACCAGGATATAGAGGATACTGAAGATGAATAAATGAATAAAATATAACTTTGTATTAAATATTATTGAGGGTGCCAATAAATTGACCACATTATTAACAAAAAGTGTCTTATGATAAGTATTTTGGTTAGACAAAAGCTAACCTATGAGGTGGAAATGCTACCCACTGCATCACCATGCCATCCTCTTCATCTTTAGTAAGCGCTTTATCCTGGTCAGGGTTGCGGTGGATCCGGAGCCTATCCAGGGAACACTGGGATGCCAGTCTACTGCTGGACACCAACACAACCAGCCACTGATCATAGATCTTTTAAGTATGTTGTCTTAATTGTATGACAAAATGCTTTATATTACAAATCCAGTCACTTCTGGCTGAATATGTTCTGTGCACCACAGCCCAAAGCTTTCAGGTTCCACAATGTAGGTAATTGTTTATTCTCAGTTCTTCTAGGCCTCATTGCTTATTCCCTGCATATAATTCCACCATCAGGAAATAACTTAATAGCTGCATTTTAATAAATATTCCATTATTTGGTTCTTCAATTTTATTGTTTTTAATTATTGAGCCATAAATCGAAAACCGCAAAATTACATAATGGCCTATTTGATATATTAGATCACAGCTTGCACGTGCAAGTTT
The DNA here is from genome assembly GCA_023630585.1 of Cranoglanis bouderius. Taxonomy (NCBI): domain Eukaryota; kingdom Metazoa; phylum Chordata; class Actinopteri; order Siluriformes; family Cranoglanididae; genus Cranoglanis; species Cranoglanis bouderius. The sequence goes on from CM042537.1 coordinate 22,539,619, forward strand.
AAAATACAGACCTACTTATATCTGCATAAATGCAGTTTAATCTATCATTGGAGATGAGCCATATTCAAGAACTGTTAAATATTACACACAAAAAAACCCTGACATCCTGAAGAAAAGCCTTGTGGGTTAAACTCTCCTGCATCTTTTTCCTGATTCATTATCCTCTCAAGCTGTGACCTTGAAATACACACCGCAAATAGTGCGATGAAAGAAATGAACAAAAATATACAATGAGAAAGAAAAAAACCCACTATGAAACTGAAAACTTTTTCTGGCACAAATCTCACGTGTGGGCAGGCTTAACAGCAATTGACTCTCATTGGCTAGTGATATTTGGATTGACAGCCCGGGACAGCCTGGCGATGCTTTGTGCTGCTCCTGAGAGCTCATCTCGACAAAATAGTGTTAAACTAATATACTGACTAAAGTAAGGTAAGGTAAGGTACTTTATTGTTATTGTATAGTAAGTAATTTCCACTACAAAGTACAAACACTATAACGATACAGAGATCCCGATCCAGAACGCTCTCCAAAATTCGTGACACTTCGTGTCTACTTCCTGGTCAGGGAGCTGTCGATCCAAATCTTATTAGCCAATGAGAGTAAATCGCTGTTAAGCGATTGGACTGCTGCAGTGAATAGAGACGGCTGGATATACAAGCAACTCCAGCATCTGGAGCACATATTTTATCTCGGATTATATGATAATAATATATGGCCAAAAGTATGTGGACACCTGACCATCACGTGTGCTTTTTGAACATCCCATTCCAGATTTGGTCTCCCTTTGCTGTTATAATAATCTCCACTCTTCTGGGAAGGCTTTCCACTGGAGTCTGGAGCATGACTGTGGGCATTTATGTTCAAACAGAGCATTAGTGATGTCGGGCACTGATGTTGGGTGAGGAGGTCTGGTATGTAGTCACCGTTCCAGTTCATCCTAAAGGTGCTCAGTGGGGTTGAGGTCAGGACACTCGAGTTCTTCCAGTCCAGCCTTGGCAAACCACGTCTCCATGATGCTCACTTTGTACACAGGAGCACTGTCATGCTGGAACAGGTTTGGGCTGGTTAGTTCCAGTGAAGGGAAATTGTAACGCTACAACATACAAAGACATCCTATACAACTGTGTGCTTCCAACTTTGAGGAAACAGTTTGGGGAAGAACCACATATTGGTGTGATGGTCAGGTGTCAACAAACTTGTGATCATATAGAGTATTGTTGCATGACATGAGTCTTCAACAAACCTTAACAGGGTCTAAAAGGCATTTAAAATCGAAGGTACAATACAAGCTGTATGTTATATCCTAAACAGCTGAATATTCAGCTGTCTCATGCATTCATTTGCCAAACAAGTAAGGGAAGTAGCTAGCTAGGTAACACATCCAGCCATACACGTACAGAGTCTGCTCGCAACTTCCTCTTCCTTCTTAGTTGAGAATGTTTTAGATAGCATTGACAACTTCACCATGCACAATACAGACACAATCCGCATTTTAAAGCAAATACTTCCCACTGTTCTGGTCTAGTAATTGTGAACTTTCACTGTCACTGATAAGCTCTGTAACAAGGTACACATCAGGTAGTCACTTCAAGTGAAAGTTTTAAGTCTTGTGAAAAATAAAATGTTTTCTCACATTCTTATTCAAAGTATTGGATAATAACATTTGATAATTTATTCATCCATCCATCCATTTTCTGTACCACTTATCCTGCACAGGGTCGTAGGGAGCCTGGAGCCTATCCCAGGGAACTCGGGACACAAGGCAGGGGACACCCTGGGCGGGGTGCCAACTCATTTCAGGGCACAATCACACACAAACTCACACACCTATTCACACACTACAGACAATTTGGAAATGCCAATCAGCCTACAACGTATGTCTTTGGACTGGGGGAGGAAACCCTTAAAACACAGGGAGAACATGCAAACTCCACGCATACAGGGAGGAGGCAGGAATTGAACCCCCAGCCCTGGAGGTGCGAGGCAAACGTACTAACCAGTAAGCCACTGTGCCCACATTTGATCATTTATTCGCGCATTAAATTTTGCATATACGGTGCCCTCCATTAATATTGGCACCCTTGATAAATATGAGTAAAGAAGGCTGTGAAAATTTGTCTTTATTGTTTAACCTTTTGATCTTTTGTTCAAATAATTCACAAAAATACTCTGCTCTCATGGATATCAAACAATTGCAAACAAAGCACAGGTTTATCAAAAAAATCTTTGTTAAATATAGGTGTGCAACAATTATTGGCACCGCAATGAATTCAAATGAGAAAAATATATTTGAAGTATATTCCCATTGACATTTTACATTTTTTTAGTACACCTGGGTGACTAGGAAAAGGAAATTGTTCAACCATGACTTCCTGTTTCACAGGGGTATAAATATTAGGTGACACATAGGCCAAATTCCCTTAGTCATTCATAACAATGGGTAAGACCAAGGAATATAGCCGTGATGTGCGGTAAAAGGTTGTTGAGCTTCACAAAATGGGAAGTGGCTATAAGAAAATAGCACAAGTATTGAAAATGCCCATTTCCACCATCAGGGCAATAATTAAGACGTTTCAGTCAACTGGAAACGTTATGAATCAACCTGGAATCGGACGTACGTCTATATTGTCTCAACGCACTGTGAGGAGGATGGTTCGACTGGCCAAAAAATCTCCAAGGATCACAGCTGGAGAATTGCAGAAGTCAGTTGTGTCTTGGGGTCAGAAAGTCTCCAAAACTACAATCCGAAGTCACCTACATGACCACAAGTTGTTTGGAAGGGTTTCAAGAAAAAAGCCTCTACTATCATCCAAAAACAAACTCAAGCGTCTTCAGCTTGCCAGACACTACTGGAACTTCAAATGGGATCGGGTTCTATAGTCAGATGAAACCAAAATAGAGCTTTTTGGCAATAAACACCAGAGGTGGTTTTGGCACACATTGAGAGGTAGCCATATGGAAAAGTACCTCATGCCCACGGTTAAATATGGTGGTGGCTCTTTAATGTTTTGGGGCTGTTTTTTCTGCCAGAGGACCTGGACATTTTGTTAGGATACATGGCATCATGGATTCTATCAAATATCAACAGATATTAAATGAAAACCTGACTGCCTCTGCCAGAAAGCTTAAAATGGGCCGTGGTTGGATCTTCCAGCAGGACAATGATCCAAAACATACATCAAAATCAACACAAAAATGGTTTACTGACCACAAAATCAAAGTCCTGCCATGGCCATCCCAGTCCCCTGACTTGAAACCCATAGAAAACCTGTGGGGTGAACTGAAGAGGAGAGTCCACCAGTGTGGACCTCGAAATTTGAAGGATCTGGAGAGATTCTGTATGGAGGAATGGTCTCAGATCCCTTGCCATGTATTCTCCAACCTCATCAGGCATTATAGGAGAAGACTCAGAGCTGTTATCTTGGCAAAGGGAGGTAGCACAAAATACTGACTAAAAGGGTGCCAATAATTGTTGCGCACCTATATTTAACAAAGATTTATTTTTTGATGAACCTGTGTTTTGTTTGAAATTGTTTGATATCCATGAGAGCAGAGTATTTTTGTGAATTTTTTAAACAAAACATCAAAAGGTTAAACAATAAAAACAATTTTTCACAGCCTTCTTTACTCATATTTACCAATGGGGCCAATATTAGTGGAGGGTACTGTATCTTGTTTGTTTGCTTTTTGGGAGACTCAAGAAATGAGTCATTATGTTTTGAAAGCTTTACATTTTAAGAATGGCACCACTGGAAATGTTTTAGGAAAGGACATGTGTTGTAATTTAGCTATTCTTTACCTCATTGAAACATAAAACATTAAAAATAAAAACACTAAATACACAGCAAGCTTTTTGGTTTTGCAAGCTGTTTGGTTTTACCATGGAAAACACTCCTGAACAGCTGGTTAAAGATTTCAGTCAGGCAGCTGCTCTAGTCTACAAAGGAATTGGGGAAATTGAACTGAGATTATTCTCTGATACAGACTCGCTGGTGAGTAATCTCACCAATGAGATGAAAAGAAAAGCAGAAATAGCAAGGAACTCATCTAGAGATAGAGATAACAAGAAAAAAACAGAGAGAGAGAGAGAGAGAGAGAGAGAGAGAGAGAGAGAGAGGAATAAGATGGCTTCAGATGTGCTTTATTTCATCCTGACTGATGAGGAAAGTTTACAGTGTTGTTGTGTGATTAGGCAGGGATGGAAGCATTAAGGGTGAAACTAAGGAGGGACGGCACTAATGTAAGAAAATTGCAGAAGCCCACAAAATTTCTTCAGCAAATATTACCACCATTACCATCAAACATACAGATATCATCATCATTATGCCACTGAATGGCATGTTTGTGTCAGGCAGGTCACCTGAAAGCAAGTTCTCCTTCTTCACCTAACATTGGACAAGAATACAAACAGACAGACAGCAAAGCAAAAGGCCATGTTGCCATGGTGAAGAACGTGCTGTGTGAGCTCTAGTGGAAAAAAAGAGCAGAATAGAGGTGTGGGAGAGAACGATTACTCACCGTGTATAGCTCATTTGTCACTTTCACCAACTCCTCATGCATCTGAATGCCAATTTCTTTACTCTGAAAAAATTTTTTTAAAAAAACAAATGTATATTTGTTAGTTAGATGCACATCAACAGCGAAATGCATTCAAGAAAAACTAACGCTAAATGAACACAGACGCAATATTTTATGCATGCATTATGAGCTGTAACCAGTCTAAAGCCATTATCCCCTAGTGTGCTGTATTTTCTGGACAAGAGGCCCCTTACAGTTAAAAATCAATATGCTTTACTCATACACCAACACAGGAGGCCTTGTCCATGAGGATGCAGTATGTGTGGAAATGCTGTATGTTTACAACTGTCTTGTTCTCCAGTAATGAATGTACTCACTTCCTTTCCATTTTATTTATTTATTCATTTATATTTATTATTATTGTTATTATTACTGTCATTATTAATATTAATAATACATAAGTATATACATGAAAGTACGTGTATGTGCATGTACAGTGCTGTGAAAAAGTATTTGCCTCCAGGGAGTAGTATGTCCGAATTCTCAGTATTCATAAAACAGTAGGCGAGAAATACCCAGATGACCATAATGCAACGGGACTGGCACATAAGAGCTGTCAGAATCAAAAAATTCTTCTGAAGTTGTAGGTCACATGACAATGCCAACATAGCAGATGTAGCATGTCCAGATTGTATTCATACTACACACACATATATACCGATCAGTACGTACTGAATCAACGGCCAAATGCAGTACGTACTGTCACAGTACATGATTTCGGATGCAGCCATTATTTCTTTTTCAAGCTTGAAATAGTCTTGCTCTATTGGCAGATAATTTTTCTAATTTTAATCAAAAACCGGCTCCCCCCGCAGGGTTTGGGAAGGGTCTTGGAGGGGACTGTTCTCTTGATTCTGACAGCAGGACATTGACTACACTGACTCCCTAGTGGACTGGCTCCCCCAGTGCTTGGGAGAGGTCTTGAAGGAGATTGTGCAGGGGGTTGGCCCTCCCCGGTTGATTGCAACCTGCAGGCCACCTGCATGCTGGTCTTGGTCGTCAAGATGCATCAGAGTGCTGTGTCCTGGCTGGGGGTGCCCTACTGTCCTACTCTGATACCCCCCAAATGGTGGCCCGTCCCCTCGGTATACCTCTTCCCTTACATTTTTTTCTTTCTTTTTTTTCTTTTTTAGTTTGTCATAGTTTATTATATATACATAATTTTTCCTTTCTCTCCCCTTTCTACTTTTTGTTCCACAGCTTGCCTTACATATATATTTACATACATACTGAATAGAGATGTACACATGCACGACACAACCTCACACCTACACTTCACATAATCACATGTAAAACCTGTTTTGTTTGTTTTTGGTTATTGCATTCCAATATTTTGTTATAAAAAATATATCTGCCAATAGAATAATACAATTTAAAGCTTGAAATGAGTAAAAGCATTTAACAGGCTGAATAAGCTTAGATTTGATTTAAAATAATCTCATGACCTCACATCACCTCAGGATGTACTGTTATTGGAAAATAATCAACAACACACCGCAATATACTGTCCCATCATTGATTATTTTCCTGCAACACCAGAACTCATCATGCTTTATTCCATATTTATCTTCTGTCTCTTTAGTTTTTCCTGGGCTAAAGTCTTATTCTGCAGCACTGGAAAATATCTGCCTGTATTTACATCATTACGAACGAGTCATTTCACAGCAATGTTTAATGCTCAACCTTCATAATTCATTTCATAAACAGGTGTTGTTTGTTAGATCTTACAGTAGATATGTAACTGTTTTAGAGACTTGTAAGTTTCTCCCAGCTACATATCAGTTATATAACATAACTAGCTGCATGTCTCTGGACTGGAGAATAGAGGTATTTATTTGGCTACAATGTGGTGGTTACTGTGTGTGTGTGTGTGTGTGTGTGTGTGTGTGTGTGTGTGTGTGTGTGTGTGTGTGTGTGTGTGTGTGTGAGTGTGTGTGCGCGATGACTAAATATCAAACTATTTATTGAAGCGCCTGATCTCTCTTCTTTTGCTCACTTCAAATGGTGGACTAACACATCTAACAAATAAATCATCTAAAAAGATTAACAAATGGACAGCCTACAGTAAAAACAATAATAAACTGGATATATTACTATCAGCCTAATGTAAAATATCCAACGTATATATATCACTTTGAATTATAAGCCGCCTCACCGGCTAGAATAAAAGAAATGACGTACGGTACTCCACTTCTTCAGATGAACTTTGGTCACAGTATGTGCTAAAAGCTCTAGCATGTCTAGTTCCAACATTCAGTCATTCGTTTTCCTGTAATTATTGTTGTGTTTAGCAGGAGAACAAATCAGGTCCTTTAATTAATCTCTGCCAAGACTCACTCATACATCATGAGTCAGACCATGGGAGGTGGGAGTAACCTTCTGAAGGAAATGATTCAAATAAAGGACCTGATATTCAATCATTCTCTTTTTAATAATGGTGGTCAGTCATATCCAGGTCATGTCTAATTAGTTTAGACTCTCTTGAAGGACCACAAATGGAGGTTAGCATAGGATATTAGTTGATTTGAGCGTGCGGTACAGCTTAGGTGCCGTCCAGATGTTCAATTTGACTTAGATCCATAAGAAAATCATGATGTGGTTAATTGTGAGAAAGAGACATGTGCAGTCCAGGCTTTTAAAAATCAGAGCTCTATGTAATCACATGTTAATCGTGAAACTCCTAATGAAAAACATTACTTAGGGTGTGTCTCGATCAGCTCCCTAGGTCGTGAATCAGTATATTGTGTACTGTATATGAGTTCGGGCACTGGCAAGGACCCTTGCTCACTACACATTGGGACACTGATTTCTAGCGACAAGACTGTGTACTCACATTGTAAACCGTCAATTGATTTTATATGTCATATAAATTTGTTAGCTTAATCATGCACATTTCTGTCATGGTATGTCAAGCAGAATCGCAGACTAGCTAGTGGATTTTTTTTTTTTAATCATTAAACACTTAAAAGTCATTAGAGTCAAACAAACCGTATATAGAACATCATATAAAGTTAAAAATCCTAAGTAATCATTTGAGAGCCACAACAACAAGCTACTTTCATTTGTAGCCGGAAGTTGGTGGAGAGTTCGTCCCTCTTTTTTTTTTTTTTTTCTGAGCCGAGAGGCTTCAGAAAACATGAAGCCTTTCCAGTCATTTCCAGTAAGGGAACATAATGAGCATCGATGCTCCATGGTTTTGTCGTCCATTGTGGGATTTTTTTTAGGGAGTGAACGTTCCAGTGCACTGGAAGGATTTCGCAATCGAGACGGCCCTTAAAATGGCCGACTCCCTGATCAGTGCCCTGACTACTGAACTAGGGAGCTGGTTGAGACATACCCTCTATGAAATATTTGTGTTTGAGTTGAGTTTGCCAAATTTAGTTTTCTTACATTTAATATATTGCTTAATAAGTTTTGTATTTTAATGCAAAAATGTGGTTTAATGCGAAAAAATGCTAATTATGTTCATGAATATGATGATATAGATCGCCCGCATACCTTTCTATGAAAATGCTTCTGCATTACAATATAATGTACAACATAATAGAAAATCTATTTCTCATTTCTTCAACGTTTATTGCTTTATGCTTCATCAGCACACAGTGCATAAACTGCAGTATAGTTTACTTCCCTGGAGCAAATGCAGTACTGTATCTAACTTACAAGCATAACTAACGAGCATAACTTACCTACTGAGGTTAGGTTTTGACAACAAAGTTATACAATAATCAGTAAAATTCAATGTATTTGTTATCAAAACAAGCTTGACAAAATACCGCCTTGACATGTAATATTTTCTACACAGAATTATCTGAGAAAGGAAAACACGGGTCCAAACTCTCGCCATATCACTTTATCTAGCTTAATGTTTGGCCTCTGTGAGAAATTTCACGAGGTACCTTTGAGCTATTGTATTGCTTTGCCTTTACACACTCTGGTGTTCGCTTCCTTAGCATGAACTACACTGATTTATTTCTGCTTCCCAAAAGCAGCTTCATGTTGATAAATCACAGGGGGCTATAATCCCCAACGATCAATAGCACCTGCAGTATCAGTGCAGCAAACAACAAAATATGAACAAAGTATTACATCGAGTTGTGTAACACAATAATGCGATTGCTAAATGTCTTACAATATACTAAAAACATATGACTGACCTCTGGATGTGACACAGTAAAAGATTAGACGTATTAGTTACACCAAACTGTTGATACTACTTTGTAATTTATTGAAACAGCCACAGAAACGCATCTGGGTGTCGGATATTAAAATGTGGTCAGGATGCACAATGCTCAATAAAACATAATTAGGGGCTCTTAACCATATTGCAGCCTTCAATATATTGTGCAACCTTTAGGAATCAATACTCACTCTATGACTGAGACACACACACACCCACCCATACACACACACACACACACACACACACACACACACACACACACACACCACGTCTACAACCCAACCCTCCACGAGCAGCATGAGTTATGTGTTATGGGCAACACTTGATACCCTGACACATTCATCACATCCTGTCAGCACACACACACACACACACACACACACACACACACACACACACACACACACACACACACACACACACACACCCTTAAAGCTGATATTATTAAACTACAAAGATCGCATTCCAGCACTTCATACCCAACACCGAACCTCATTTATCAAACCGAATACAAACCAATTTATTTATAAATTTTACTCAGGAGCATTTACACAAGAAGTGGTATTCTTGAAAATCCAGTTAGTTCCAAAAAATTTTCATATCCTATGAGAACTCCTAGGTTTGTGTAAATTTAATAAGTTACTGCAATTTTATATACGGATTATGATGTTAAGTTTAAATAGCATATTTATTTCATTTGCATGCACAATTTTAATGAACAGTTACGAAACTCAGTCATTTTATAATAATCTGAAAGAAAACAATCCAAAAACAAACCATCAATTAAGATATATATGTCTAGCCATTCAATTAGGACAAAAGAAATGCCACTGTATAAATGGAGGGAGAGTTATGCTGCATCCCATTTCACCTATTTATAATTTTTTTTGTGTGTGTGGAAAAAAAAAATACTTTTGAGTGTGTAGCAAAAGTGTATGCAAGTACTGGTACATACTAACACATCATGTAATGGAAGAAAACACTGTTGCCCAGTTACGCACACTGTCACCGTAAACAAACTCCTCATTGCATTTCAACTTTTCTTCATTCATTATTCCTTATATTATTTATATAATTTAATTTACCATTCTCTTGATTTATTTTTCCACATTTCATTTACACCTCTCTAAAATGTGTCCTTGAATTCAGCAAAGCAAACTCACAAATCTTCTCCTCCCTCACGCAAGGAGTTGTGGGTAATATTAGCTGAAAAAGTGTCCACGGATCCACACCAAACCTACTGGAAATAGTAGACCATCATAGGGATGCTCATTTCAACATACTACGATTTGAGACACTCATTCTAATCTGGGATACTATTTAGGACGGATAGTAGGCGAAATGAGGCGCAGCATTAGAGTGTCCCCGCGGTAGCCAACAGGCCGGAATGGCTGAGCTGCTTTACTGGAAGAGTTACAATGCTCCGCCCCTAGGGAGGAGCTCTTTCAGTCATTTAGTCATTATTTTGATGTTTTCAGCTCTCTGTGAGCTTTGCCTTTTATGGAGTTTTGTGGGAGTCGGCCAATGCAAATCACAATGCTGTGCCATTAGCACACTGGATAATTTGGCATTGGCAGGTGAATGGCATTTATTATCATATGCATGTGAGTACGAAGAAACCTGGCAGGAAATTTCAGCTCGGTCTGACCTACAAAAACATTTGCACACTGTTGAATTGATCAATGAGGCCCACTGAGAATATACTCAGTTAATTCAGTGTTACTAGTGTACAGTGTCTACCTCTGTATATACATGTGCATGTTAACATGGCCTGGTGACACAAGTATGCCACTTCTAAAATACTGCATGCTACATTTTTTTGTTCTATTATTGTGTACAGCTGTATCCAGATGTAAACTGTACGAAATGTACAACCCCAATTCCGAAAAAGTTGGGACAGTATGGAAAATGGAAAAAGAGTCATTTGAAAATTCAATTCATCCTGTACTATATTGAAAACACATTATTAACACATTATTTGATGTTTTACTTTGTGACTTTAATTTATTTTTGAAAATATACACTCATTTCAAATCTGATGACTGCAACACACTCCAAAAAAGTGAAATGTTGACTCTTTGGACCACAAAACACGATTCCACTGTGCTACTGTCCATCTTTTTGGAGGCTCCTTATATACTATGATTAGACGATTACCTCACCTGTTTTACATCACCTTCTTATTTCAACATGTCACATCGCTATTAGTCCTAAATTGCCCCTGTCCCAACGTTTTTGGAACGTGTTGCATGCATCAATTTCAAAATAAACGTTTATCTTCAAAAAACTATGCAGTTGATTAGATGAAACATCAAATACCTTGTCTTTATACGTTTTTTTTTGTTTAAATACAAGTCAAAGTACATTTACAAATCACTCTTTGTTTTTATTAGCATTTTCCATACTGTCCCAACTTTTTCAGAATCGGGGTTGTAGATCCCTAAAAAGGATTTTAGCTGTTTCAATACTGCTGTGTGTTTTGATGTATTATTGTGACTGCTTTGTCAAACACAGAACATGAAGTCACTTGCAGTTGTTCTGATGCAACACAGTGAAAGAGAGTGAGTCCAGTCTCTCTCCATCAGAGGAAACACTGCTTCGACTACCAAGTAACTGCCAATGCTCTCTGACTTCACTCTTCTTCTCCTAACTGCTGCTAATCATTTGGGTACCTCTTAAACCCTGAGTGCCAGTGAATACCTAATTATTACGCAAGCGTAACTTTTGCATCAATCCACTGATTGTATAACAGTGACACGTGAAGCCTTTTCGTGCTAAATGTCTGATAGGTGTGTGGAGTGCTAATCGTCAAAAGAGATGAGTAGTTACACTTGAAATACTCAACATGGTGCAATTCTACAGAGATCGGTGTTTGCCCCAAGCTAGCAGGGCATCCAGCTGAGAAGCCGGTTTGAGTTCTCAGCATGGGGGTGTTTTCCACCTATAAATGCAAAAAAAAAAAAAACCACACACCGCAAATCACACACAACAGTAGTGACAGTAAACTGTGCCAGGGAATGATTGCAGGTTTCTTATTCTCAGCTGAACTGTTTCCAAAAACCTAGGGCTAAAAGACATTATCATAGACTTAATTATCATGGATTTAATCCAATCCAAATAAATCTTAAGGACAGCTTTTTGCATACTCTTGCACTCCTCCAAGCTAAAACGGAGTACAGAAATGCATATTGCAGTATGCTCGCACTGAGTTGCACCAGTTTACTGCTTTCATTCATATTTTAAGTCTGTTTAAGTTCAGTCCTCTGACCAACACAAGCTGCCACTAATCCCTTGGGCTCTTTCACTGCTTGTCATTGGCTTATTCATGTTCTCCACTTCCGGCCTCTCCTGTGAATATTAACTGAGAGGGAGTGCACACACCTAGAGGAAGCCCAGCCAGGTGTCAACATGCTGCTGCTGTTTGCTTTAGACCTCAGGAATCTGGGCTATGTGCTGACACCATTTCACACATAGAGCCCCGAGCTGTCGAGTATAAAGCATGTGGCACTGTCCTTCATTAATGCATGAAAAATTGTTCTAATGTGACTGCTTATGCTTCTTTATATGCCCAAACCCTAGGGCTTACAATAAAGTAACTGCATCAGGAACAATGGAAAATGATTAGCAAATATTATTAAGCATGCTGAGGGAAAGCAAGGAATTATCCATGGTTCTAAGCTATGTAACATGGTACTGTGTTAACACACGCCCGTTAATGAAACAACTATTTAAAATGCCTGCGGTAAGGAGTTTGCTGTTCTAACACAGTCTGAAAAGCTGAATCAAGCAGGTACAGCAGTTTTCCAGCAGTTTTGTTCTGGCTTCCAAAACTCATTATAATTCTGAAGTTAGTTATTTTGACATTAAAGAGTACAGTGCTATTTACAGTCTTTTAAAATGTCCAATTTTTATTGTTTAATAAAACTTTTAAATAAATTACTACCCAGATTAAGATGATTTTATTAGCCATATTATTATTAGGACTCTATATGAATCAACATCATATCACATTGCATTGTGGAACTGATTTGCCTTATTGGTTGTATGATATTTTATGGACGCTCATTTCCGCTACAAATGAGAAACGCATATTTATCACTAAATTACGACTTTTTAAAAACCTTGTAATTCTAATATCACAACAACTACACAGGCATATGCAGCAGTGTGTAAAGAAGCAATATAACCTACCTGTAGTGTTCCTCTCAGCAGGAACTGGCTACTCAAAGAGAATGTTTTTGAATAGGATAGTGTGCCTGAGGTGTTGGTGTGGCTCACCATAGTGAGATAAAAATCTGCAACTCTGAGATTTTAACTCACAATTGCAGGATATGCCTGTGTAATATTTTCTCGTATGTGCCACAAAAGCTTCCATAATATTTACTTCAAGCATATAGGCTTATACAGCAGGATGAAACCAATGTATATAAAAGTTACTTCAATATAACGTGAATAAACATTTTCTCAAAATATCACAATTTTTAAAATCAGTCTAATTAACAATGTCAAAAAACAATATGTGGACACAATAGTAAGTGGATACAAAAGCACTACCTCATCATATCTTGATCTCATTTGTAGCTTGAGTTTTTGAGTTTGTATTTTACTCTTTTCAAAAATTGTCACCTGAAGCTTATCGGGAATTCACAGATGTACCGACACAGATTTAATTACACACCATCAGACTGTGACAGGACAGTCACTGCAATAAAGGAAAACTATGCACGTTATGCATGGTTAGCTTTCTAGATACATATTCCTCAGACCCCCATTCAAACCCTAGGTTCACTGGCCAATCCATATTCCCACAGCTAGCAGCAGAATTGACATTATTATAGAAAGCAATAAAGATCTGTCCCATGAAACATCTGGATATCAATGCATAAAACATACAAATTCCTCGCTATGATCTTACATTCTGTATTCTCGAAATAAAACATTTCTTAAAATGGTACATTTCCTCAGGTTAAACATTTGACGTTTTCTATGTTCTATTGTGAATAACATATGGGTTTATGAGATTTGCAAATCATTGCAAAATGTAAATATGTTTTTATTTACATTTTACACAGCGTCCCAACTTTTTTGGAACTGGCGTTGTTGTTTCTTACACATACTATAGGAAAACTGTGAAATAATCTCCTTTTTGTCTGTTTTAAACATGTTTACTATGCTGATCCTGAATTTAGAAAAGAAAAACACAGACCTAGACTGTGTTAGCTAGCTATATTGCATTAATGTCTCATAAGTATCCGCATTATTAAGGATATTCCACAGGCACTATGGTGTGACACAACATTCACAACTTTCCGTTAAAGAGGAGACAGAGCAGACACAGACCTTTTTAAAGAGGCGAATGACATCCTCGCTGATCTGCGCCAGGCGGACAATGACATTGTTGATGTAGATGTCGTTGAGTGTGGCATGGTCTCGGCTTTCTCTGCGAGTCTGATTCAAAACCAGGTACCAGCAGTTCACTGAAGACAGGAGGTGCTGGTCTTTCCTAAACAAGAGAAACAAAGCCAGAACTCAGAGGAGGTAATATGGACATTGTCATTCAGCATTGAGGTTCAAACCGTTATATTAGAGAAGCAATATTGATTCACATATCACTCCTTTTATTGACTTAAATAAGCTTGAAAAAGTCAGGCACGCAGCTAGTTCCCTGTGGGTGCACTTATATAAACACCATTTATTTCGCCTTTTCAAGAGTACAACATAATGGCCAAGAAATATATTGTAATTGTGACTAAACACGCAATGGGAATATTAACAAAGCATTCAGTGATTTGCTACTTGCTTGTAGTTAGTGCTGTAGTCAGTATATTATTATGTTTTTACTGTGTGGAAAGAATCAGTCACACCTTTATGTGATTATCTTGGCTAATTAAAGTCAAAATCTGACAAAACAACCACAACCCTACTAAGCAATACACAATCTGTGTGTGCAGCTCAGGAATCTGTTTATTGTTTGGAGTTGTCCCTTTTAATTAACTTTGTTTGGCAAAATCTTTAAAAGGCCTCTTACAGGCTGCCATTATTCCCTTACAGCAGAAATAAAGACTAAAGAGGACGTTTCTCAGCGTCCTTGAATACTGATGCCACACAACACACCCGAACACATGCATTTACATGCAAACATGATGTCTGGCAGCTCATCGATCACTTAATACCTTAACGCTGGTAATCATAATGACCCTGAACCAGAGGGAGAGTGAAAGCATCCTGGCATGATCCTAATCTGCTTTCATGGCCTTAAGCTTTCACTAACCCCAAACACCCAACACCCACCTTCACCCCTCCCCGTCTTCCATCTCAGCCCTATCTCCTTCCCCAATCAATCAACAAGCCGGAGGATGAAGAAAGAAAAGCTCGGACGAAAGGAGAATCATGAAAAGCACAGAGATAGATGGAAGAGGTTTCAGATAAGGTGAGGAGAAGCAATTACTTTTTGGAGTAAGACGAGGGAGAAATCTGTAGCATCACTCCTTTCGGAGAGTAGCAGATGCTAAGCATCATGCCTTTAATTTCTGACACTTGCCCTACACTACAAGATTTATACAATATTAAAACAAATGTTGAAAATGTGAAAGACACCAGATATAATGACAGATTTTTACAGATTTTCTGTCCTTCAGTGACCCCCCACACTACTGTAACATGAGATTAAATGAGGCAGGATCCTAGTGTAAAAATGTCTATAGTTGGGGTCAAAACACAGGCAGAGCGCATAACATGAGGATGATCCCTAACCAAAACATGAAAACAGGTTAAGGTGAAAATCAAAGAACACATGAACAAGAAGCAAGGCTCAGAACATAACAAGATAAATAACACGAAAAGACTTCACATGGAGGAACAGAAACAACAGGACAGAATTAATCAAAGTAATCAAGTGAGACACAGAACAGGTGAACAAATTAAGGTAGTCAACCACTATAAGAACAGGACCGAAACCAAAACAAAAGCACGTCATAACGTACACACTGAGAGTGAGGATGCCTGACAACTAAAATATTACCCACAAACTTCATATATTTTCAGATTCTGGTCATGAATCCCAAATGTGACTTTAGATTAAAATATACATGGTGGACAACAGTTTAGTTTGGCTTTCACTGCTTATCAGTCTTTCACATGCCAAGATTGTGTTTTTACATAAGACAGTCTCACACTACAGAATGCTGAGTGATAAATATTGAGCATGTTAAATATTTGTGAGTTTAAATCAGTGTGTCCATGGCTGGACTGTAAGCAGATCTGAGGGATTCAGAGCGGTTTTCACACATCACACACCGCAAGATAATCTGGGAAGATAATCATTTAAGACCAGCCTTTGCTTATGTCTATTTTTAAAGGAAACAATGTATATCAAAACCTCAACTTACTGATAATCATGTCATGATAACTTTGTCTGTAAAATACTCAGGTGTCTGTAATAAGGAGTCTGTTTTAATATCCAGTCATAATTTGCTGGTTAATGCTGGTGTTCTGCCATTTTGGTTGAGCATTCAAATGCTCCATATATATAAAATCCAGTCCTTGAGATAAGAAATGTCTCTGATTAAGATGCTGTCTCCTCTGATGTCCTCACTGCAAAAAAAAAACAAACAAACAAACAAACAAAAAAAACAGCTACTACACGCATTACAAGTATTACTCATTAATAGTGTCATATTTGTGTATTCAATATTGGCTTCGACTCGCACTCCATAGTTTTTGTTTAGTGTATTTACAGCCCAAAACATGACATGACATTCAGCATGACATACTGTATTGTGGTTTCATCAAACTATCACTGACTTTATATTGCTCCTCGCTTAAGCGATAAATGCACTTAAGTTGAAGGTCACAATGACGCATAACTGAGACATACCACAGATACAGCAAGTCTGTAGTTGCATCTGATGTCTGAATATCAGTGTGTATAATAGCTGTATTAAATCCTCAACTCTGAATACGACCCTTTGCACATCAGTGCACATCAGACTGCAGTGTGCGCTTGTTAACTCTGTCACACTCTGTCTATATTCATCATTGACTTTCTGCATGTCTCCTCTTCAATGCCTTTCGATCTAACTATTAGCCTGATGCCTGTATACAGTACTTAACCCCTCGCATGATTTAAATGATTGTGAATTTTGGACTGCTGCATTCAAAATAAAAACCATCTGTGACACAGCCACTAAAATCCCAGCATAAAATATAGTGGCAGGGAAAACAGGAATATATTTGCTGTAAGATCTGTCAGTCAGCTGGTTATTTCTACAAAAAAAATCTAAAAATCAATATCAAATCTGTAAGTGAAACCTAATATGCTATAATGAAAAAATATCACTGTGTTGCACTGTGTACAGTATACTTGCTTCTTAAACCACACCCCTAATTAATGTCATAATTTTTACATACAGTATGTGCCTCTCTGCGCCATGTTAACACTTTCATCAAAAATACCAAAAATATACAACAGTGTGATGTCTTGCCATGTGTTTGAGAACATAATGTAGTTTGTTCTGTTACAATTCAGCACTGTATACCACAGTACACAAAAGAGTCTCAGAGACAGACAATACAGTCAGGTGCATTCAGCTTTTGTGCAGAAAATTTCCTCTCCATCATCATAGATGATAAAGAGTGAAAAATCAGCAACAATAGAGGGACATGTTTGTTTTACAGAGCATTTAATTGGACGAACACAAGACTAGTACAATGAGTCAACAAAAATTTTGAAATTTTAATATTTCCACAGAAGTGACTAAAAAAATTAAAACAAGAATATCTCCAAAACTATTTTCGCTTTTTTTTTTCTAGATTTACTATCATATTGGTGTCCATAACACTAAGAGACAGGTAGAAAAAGCTCTGAAACACCAATGTTGATATCTGAATCACTTTAAGTTCCTATGATTACCTTTTATTCACCTAATCTAGTTTAATATTTTTTGTAGTGAAAATGATCCTGTAAATTCTTAATACTTTGTAGTTATTCTTTTGTAATACTTTGTAGTATTTTCCATTTGTAATTTTAAAAAGTATGCATCCTAAAAGTACTATTGTATATGAGTAGGACAATTTAAAACATGTGATTATTATTCATGGTGTTTGGTTGGATGCATAGTGCATTATGTAGGTGCTACAAAGTCATTATATCTGTGTGAAGAGATATTTACAAGGATTTGTCTCACCTAAATATGTCAAACCTACCTAAATATCAGTGATAGGAAAATGTCTCGGGTTACTTGACTGTAACCCTGTTCCCTGAAAAAGCGGGAACGAGATGCTGTGCATCAAATGCTAATGAGAATATTCTTTGTTCGACTGGTTGCGAAGTATGTGTGTCAAACATGCCAAGAATTTGGCCTAAATAACCTCGGTGAGTTACGTCATTGATAACGTGCACCTGCAGGTTATAAATAGACGTGAAACAGGCATACCTCCAGGTTACACTTTGTCTGAGAGACGCCAGACACGTCTGCAGTGCGGCATTGAGGTGCAGCATCTCGTTCCCGCTTTTTCAGGGAACAGGGTTACAGTCAAGTAACCCGAGACGTTCCCTATCAAAAGCTACTCTCGATGCTGCGCATGAAACGCTAATGGGAACGAGAATACCAACGCCGCCGCACTGGAAGTGTCTGAGCCCCCAAGGTTGTGTAGTGTGTGCGCACAACCATTGAAGAGGTCTCAGACATGCCTAAGGGATGTTGACTCAAGGACATGCGAGCCCGGAGTAGCATGGACATCCAAGCTATGGAATCTGACAAATGTGTGCAGAGAGGACCAACCTGCCGCATCACACACTTGCTGGAGGGGGACACCTTTTGCCAAAGCCATAGAAGATGCAACCCCCCTGGTTGAATGAGCCCTAACTCCTAGCGGCGAAGCTTGACCACGCGTCTCGTAGGCTAGGGCAATGGCATCCCTCACCCAATGAGACACCGTTTGTTTAGTGGCAGCCGCCCCCCGATTGCGGCCTCCATAGCATATGAAGAGCTGCTCCGACTTACGCCACTGGCTGGTGCGGTGGACGTAAATCTGAAGAGCACGTACTGGACACAGTAAGTGAAGTCTTTCCTGCTCTGTAGTCGTGAAAGGTGGAGGACAGAAGGCTTCAAGAACGACCGGATGCATGGTCGAGAATGGAACTTTCGGGAGGTAATTAGGGTGAGGATGCAAGATAGCTCTGACCAGCCCAGGGGCAAAGTCTAGGCAGGACCGCGCGACTGACAGAGCCTGCAAATCCCCAATTCTCTTCAGAGAAGTAATAGCCATTAGAAAAACCATCTTTAGGGTCAGAAACCTGACAGGTGCTGACTCTAGTGGTTTGAAAGAGGTGCCGACCAGACCCTCGAGCACTATAGCTAAATCCCAAGAAGGGACTGTAGCTCTCGTGGATGGTCTCAACCACTTGGCTCCACGAATGAAGTGAGCGACTAGAGGGTGCTTTCCCACAGAAACCCCCTCAATCGGAGCATGGCAAGCCGAAATGGCGGCCACATAGACTCCGAGAGTACCAGGACATGTGCCTTGCAGGAACTCCAGCACTGAAACCACTTGGCAGTGAACTGGGTCTACGTGGTGTGCCATACACCAATTTTCAAAAATGTGCCATTTAAAGGCATAACTTCTTCTAGTGGAGGGGGCCCTGGCACTTAGAATGGTCTCTACTACGTCAGCAGGGAACCCAGCATCCCTTAGCTGGTCCCCCTCAGGGGGTTCCAGAGCTCGGGCCAGGGATGAAATATTGTCTCCTGTGCCTGAGATAAGAGATCTCTTCTGACTGGAATCGCCCACGGCGAGCCGTCGAGGAGAGATATTAGATCCAAGAACCATACTGTGGTCGGCCAACGGGGCGCTATCAGTAAGAGGCAAAACCCCTGTTGATGGACCTTGGCCAGGACTCCTGGGAACAGAGCGATCAGGGGAACTGCATAAAGACTCCGTCTGGGCCATGTATGAGCCATGGTGTCCAGACCCAGTGGAGCTGGAGGAGTCAGAGAGAAGTAGAGGGGACATTGTGCCGTCTCCTGTGAAGCAAAAAGGTCCACCTCTGCTTCGTAAAATCTTCCCCAGATTTGACTGACCACTTCGGTGTGGAGTTTCCATTCCCCGAGTGCCACAGCCTGTCTGGACAGCAAGTCTGCTCCCACATTCATATACCCGGGGATGTAAATCGCCCTGAGGGACAAGAACTTGTCCTGTGCCCACAGCAGGACCTGCTGCACTAGCCTGTTCAGGCGGTGCGAACACAGTCCACCCTGGTGATTTATGTAAGGGACTACCGCCGTATTGTCCACCCGCACAAGGACATGGTAGCCTCTTAACTGCTGGAGGAAGTATTTCAGGGCCCGAAATAGAGCCATCATTTCGAGGCAATTGATGTGCCAGTCGAGAAGATGACCTCTCCAGATCCCTTGGGCTGGACGGCCATCCAAGACCGCACCCCAACCCGTGAGGGAAGCATCTGTCGTTAGCATCTTGCGATGACAACATGAACCTAGAGTGGGACCCAAAGTCAAAAACCGGGGTCTGAACCACATAGAAAGGGTACGAAGCCCCTGGCGCGTGACCCTTATTTGCCTCTGGGGATTGGCCCTTGGATGAAATCCCCTGGCTCTGAGCCACAACTGAAACGATCTCATGTGCATGAGGCCCAAGGGTATCACTGTGGATGCAGCTGCCATGAGACCTAAAAGCTTCTGAAAGAAGTAAACAGTAATTCTCTGGCCTAGCTTGATATTCTTTAGGGCATTTACAATGGATTCGATGCGCGCAGGAGAGAGCTGTGCCTGCATCATGATTGAATTCCATACAACCCCCAAATACGTTGTCCTCTGAGCAGGAGAGAGAACGCTTTTCTTGGCGTTGAGTCTCAACCCCAGAGATTCGAGATGAGCTAGGACGACATCCCGATGTCAAAGCGCCAGCTCTTGAGACTGAGCCAGAATCAGCCAGGCGTCTATGTAATTTAAAATGCGGATGCCCTGGAGTCGCAGAGGAGCCAGTGCTGCATCCATGCATTTCGTGTATGTGCGAGGTGACAGAGTTAGGCCGAATGGAAGAACCCGATACTGGTAAGCTTCGCCCCCGAAAGCGAACCTCAGGAACTTCCTGTGTTGTGGCAAGATTTCTATATGAAAATATGCGTCCTTGAGATCGATTGTGACGAACCAGTCCCCTGGCTGGATCTGAGACACAATCATCTTGATCGTCAACATCTTGAACTTGTATGTTCTGAGGTAGCGGTTCAACCCGCGAAGATTTAAAATTGGACGCAACCCCCCATTTTTCTTGGGAACCAAAAAATACTGGCTGTAATATCCTGACTCTCTGTCTGGTAGGGGAACACGTTCTATGGCCCCTTTGTCCAGCAGAGCTTGCAATTCCTGTTTCAAAAAATGGGCTCGTTCCGGTTTCACCGAAGTGGAGACCACGCTGTTGAAATGCGGAGGCCGATATGCAAACTGAATCCTGTAGCCTTTCTCTACAGTCCTTTCTACCCATGGAGAGATACTTGGCAGTAGCTTCCACGCTGCCAGTTTCTCTGAGAGGGGCACTAGTTTTGACACTTCACTTAGATGGGGAGGTGTTAGGTGTCTGGTGTCCTGAAGCATGGCAGGCGTCAACCGAACACCTAACGTTTGGCTGGAGGCCGCTGTTCCCTGAAACACCAGTGGTGGAGAATATTGTGCAGCGGACTCCTGAGGGTGCCAGGAAGGAGCATCTACTTCCCGTTGGAATTTCTCGCGCTCCTCCCTGGAGGGGCACACCCCCACGGTCCCGAGGACTTGACCCTCAGGACTTCTTCCCGGACGAGATGATCATCCTCAGGTCCGGCCTCTTACTGGGCTGCTGAGATCGGCGAGCCGCTCCCCAGTCCCTACGAGGGGGCAAACGGCTCACCACACTCTGCTTCTGCGACTCTCACCGCAGAGAGACCGGATTGGGTCGGGGCTGGGTGGCCAACAGCCCCGGCGTCTGAGCATGGCGGGGAAGAAACTTATCAAAAGCCTCTGCGTGTCTCTTGGCCTCCCTGAACCTAGTGACAACAGTGTTCATGGTGTCGCTAAAAAGGCCAGAAGGTGATATGGGGGCATCAAGGAGGAAAGCTTTGTCCCTATCCTTGATGCCCGTGAGGTTGAGCCATAGGTGTCTCTCCGTGGCAACTAAAGCAGCCATAGAACGGCCCATGGCACAGGCCGTCTGCTTGGTTGCACGAAGAGACAGATCCGTGGCTCGGCGCAGCTCTAAAAACGCCTCCTCACTAATATTCCCGCCCGTGCTCAGGTCTTTCAGCAGGTCAGCCTGGTATGCCTGCAAAACCGCCATGGTGTGCAGGGCGGCCCCAGCCTGACCCGCTGCCTGAAAGGCCTTCTCCACCAGAGACAATGTTACTCTGCAAGGCTTGGTGGGGAGGGTTGGCTTCTTAAGCGATGACGAGCTCCCAGGGTAGAGATAGCCCACGAGTGTCTCTTCGACCTGAGGCATCGTCACATATCCATGCGCCTTAGCACCCACGATAGTCGAATAATCAACGTCATGGGTACAAAGATACGTGAGGAGTAAGGCCTACTCCATGAACGAGATAACTCCTCATGGAGATCTGGGAAAAAGGGGAGAGATCGATGTTGGAATCTCTCCCCTTGGCCACCCGACAGAAATCTGTCATCCAATTTGGAGTGCCTGGGGTTCTCTTGCTCCTGTGGCCATTAACTTAAGCCTGGCCACTGCATTAGTCACTACCTCGAGTAGCTCCACAAACGCCTTATCATCGCACGAGGAGCGCTCAGAGGCGGCGCTCTCGGTCTCCATATCCCCGGAGGCAAGAGAAGCCGCGCCCTCGTCTTGCTCTGAAGAAACGCCGGCGCGTGTTTCAGCAGCGGAGGTGGGGGCTTCACAATCTAGGGAAAGCGCGAGAGAGAGGGGAAGCTCTCTCTCAGCCAGCTCGACACGCGAGCCCCATGATCTTAATGAGGACGCCGAGTTTCGGAAGAAAGCGAGCCATGAGCGAAGCACTCGGAGCGGAAATAGCTCGCAGTGCATGCACTCAGCGTCCTCAAGAGCAGCAATAGCATGCTCTTCGCCAAGGCACCCTAAATAAAAATCGTGCGGATCATCATCCGGAATAACTCGTGCACATGGCGGGATGCATCGCCTGACCGAGGCACAAGCCATGATATAATTTACCACTTACCAACACTTACCAAGACAACACACACACACAAAGCGGTCTCGAAGACAAAGAAACCTGGAGGTATGCCTGTTTCACGTCTATTTATAACCTGCCAGTGCACGTTATCAATGACGTAACTCACCGAGGTTATTTAGGCCAAATTCTTGGTGTGTTTGACACACATACTTCGCAACCGGTCGAACAAAGAATGTTCTCATTAGCGTTTGATTCGCAGCATCGAGAGTAGATTTTGATAGGGAACATACTATGGGTAAATAAATAAAAGTGATTGATGCATAGATGTCTTGTTGTCTGTCCTACTGTCTTATTGTCTTACTGTACCACGTTGTTTAATTTATATTTGTTTATTTTATACTTATGTGTCTGTTTTTTATATTGTTGCTTTATGTTGTCTGAAAAACTCCAGGAATACCATTATAATCTCATTGTTTGGCATAACAGTACAATGACAATAAACTCTTCTTATCTTATCTATCTTAAAAAGAAATAATTATAAATAATTTCCAATAAGATTGTGAGGATGATTTTTCTTTGCTTAAGAAAACAGCTTTTTTGATTTATAAGATATAAGAGCATACAGTGATGTTTGTTTTATAGGCTATAGACTATTTAATACAGAATCTTTCGAGAGATAACTGTGATGCATCTATGCATCGATCACTTTTCACGTCCCTGTCATTGGTGTCTGACATTTCAGCTGGACAGGACAGCAATACATGTCCCAGTTCCAAATTCCCAGAATTTCATATACTGAACTCATTTGTAGGAGATCTAATTTTGCGAAGAGAAACAAAGGGTAGCAATCATCTGTTTTTAGCCCAGTCCTGTCCTGGTTTAGAAAGTTATTGAGGGCAGCAGGTTAGCTATTAAACTGGTGAACAGGAGCTCGGATGGAGCTGCTTATTTTAACATGTCAGGTGATTTCACCAACTGTCACACATACAAACGCACAGAAGTTAGACAGATGTTCTTCTTTCACACATATGAGCACACAGGCATCTACACACACACACACACACACACATACAGAGGATAGAGGCCAGGACTAGAGGCATCAGATCACTAACACACCTAACTGCTTCTTCTCTAGCTGCCATTAAAGCAGCAGACCAGCAGCCTATAGGATTATTATGACCACTAAAGCACATGGTTTAACAGCCCTGATGTATGTCTGTGTGTGTGTGTGTGTGTGTGTGTGTGTGTGTGTGTGTGTGTGTGTGTGTGTGTGTGTGTGTGTGTGTGTGTGTGATTTGAGTCAGGTGTCTTTAGTGTGGAGCTGAAAGCAGGCAGATGAAGTTGCTTAGGGAAATACCTTACTGCTAAAACAAACAGAGCAATATTCCAGCATCTGTCTGCCTTACACTCTCACACACATACACACACCCATACATAGCACTACTTACAAGTGAAATGTAAGAAATAAATCACAGTGAGGTGTGCTGTTGCAGGAAAATGATCAGTGGTGTGATGCAGCCTGACATACTTTTTTATTTATTTATTAAACAACAGCATGACATATGTTTTATCCATTTATCGTTATGTTTAATGTTGTGTAATATCCACGAAACAAGTTCCTGCTATCACTTACACATAAGGGCTATAATGAGTCGTTGCTTCACCAGCACCTCCTTTCTCTCTCTCTCTTGAAGTTAATAAGATAAACAACACAGCTTGTCATGTTACAGAGAACATCCCTCCGTCCTGATGGTGGTGGAATATGGTAAGTTACAGCTTTAGCTCTGACAGTTACAAAGCCCTGACACTGGAGACCCTCACAGAAATCTGCACTGTATCAACAATTACACACTTTTTTAAAATCAATTTATGTAGAACATCTGTCATAAGCTAGAAACAATAACATATTTGATTTCGTACAGGATTTTGCAGAGTTTGTTGTGGTTGTTGCGGCCAGAAATGTTTGATTTTGCTGCGGCTTTTTTAAAAATTTGCAGTGAAATTTGCAGAGTTTTTTGTGCTTTTTTGCAGAAAACTATTGGCGAAATTACAATTGCACGAAATTGTTTTGCACGGTATTTCACGGTGATGTTTGTTGGTAAATGAGACCTTTTAGCTGTACTCAAGATCGACGCACGTACAGTAAATTGACGAGGGCTTTGGCTGAATGCGAGTTGTGATGATGTCACATGGCATGTTCTGATAACGTCACATGATGTGTCTTGTCCCAAATCTGTGGAAAATCTGTGGTAATTTTAAAAAATTGCATGTGCCTCTGAATTTTGCTGAGTTTCCTTGATTTTGCATTCATTTCTGCGACCGCAAAATCCTGGTAGAACTGGTTAGAACTGCACTGATATAAGCCGCAATCACCGTCAGAGCTGTGCAGGTTTAGGAAATGAATCAACACTATCTGACCATTCAGATTCGAGAATTTCTTTCTTTTTATTTTATTAATCATCATTCAACATCAAAAGCGAGAAAATATAATCAGGTAAAAAATCCAGTAAGCTGCTTGTTACTGTGAGTAACAGTGTTATAAAAGTACAGATGATTCCTGTGATACCCCCAAAATCATACGATTATTTATTTCTACATTGATTACATCATCACGTCATACCCTTTTCCTCCTACTGAGCAGTAATTTGCAGCCTTAGTTTAAAACAAATATAAGGCATGTTCATGTGAACATTATTATGCAAATGCACATCTGTCTCAGAGGAGATGTGCACAGATGTGTATAGACGTCTAATCCAATTCTACGTGGATGCTTGACGACAAGATTTTTTTTCCCCTGACTCCATTCAAATGCACCAGCAGCTAGACTGCACCGGGATCAAACCTGCCTTCCTTAAACCACACCAAGCGTCAATCCCATCATATAATCACGTTATTTCGCAACAATTCTGCGGGCTTAACAGAGCTTTACCATAAGGCAGCTAATCCAGTCTTATGTAGCTTGCTCGAGTTTATCTGCTTAAAGTGAAGCAAAACACAGACCGAATCAGTGACAAGGGCACATGCACTCTGACGTTACTGCATGTCCAGCCATTTAACTGAGTTTGGAAACACTCTGGCTGTTATTTGCTTATCTTACATATGTTCCCTTTTTCCACACACACACACACACACACACACACACACACACACACACACACACACACACACACACACACACACACACACACACACACACACACACACACACACACACACACACACACACACACACACACACACGCACAGAAAATGAGGCCAGAAATGTTTGATAGCTCCCAGCTGTAGACACAGGGTCTAGCCCAGACAAGTTTAAAAAGGAGAGAATGGAGTAGAGGATGGACATTGACCAACAAGTATTATATTCTGTCTGGTGCAGCAAACACTACATCTCTCTCTCTCTCTCTCTCTCACTCACACAAACACACACAACACTGTCCCACACCAGAGAACAAACTGAATGATGGAGTCTCTAAAACAATTTTGGCACATGCTCTGTATGCCTGGCAGTGTGTGAAGGTTGGAAACCGGAGGCATGTACCAGTGACAGACAAAAGTAGAGACAGAGACGTGTCGTAGTTCAAACATTGATGCAGTGGTTTAGGTTCAGACTGCAGATTAAACACTGCTGCAGTGGTTTAGGTTCAGACTGCAGATTAAACACTGCTGCAGTGGTTTAGGTTCAGACTGCAGATTAAACACTGCTGCAGTGGTTTAGGTTCAGACTGCAGATTAAACACCATTGCAGTGGTTGAAGTTCAGACTGCAGATTAAACATTGTTGCAGTGGTCAAAGTTCAGACTGCAGATTAAACACTGCTGCAGTGGTTTAGGTTCAGACTGGAGATTAAACACTGTTGCAGTGGTTGAAGTTCGGACTGCAGATTAAACACTGCTGCAGTGCTTGAAGTTCAGACTGCAGATTAAACACTGCTGCAGTGCTTGAAGTTCAGACTGCAGATTAAACACTGTGACAGTGTTTTGGGTTCAACCTGCAGATTAAACACTGCTGCAGTGGTTTAGGTTCAGACTGCAGATTAAACACTGCTGCAGTGGTTGAAGTTCAGACTGCAGATTAAACACTGCTGCAGTGATTTAGGCTCAGACTGCAGATTAAACACTGCTGCAGTGATTTAGGTTGAGACTGCAGATTAAACACTGTTGCAGTGGTTAAAGTTCAGACTGCAGATTAAACACTGTTGCAGTGGTTAAAGTTCAGACTGCAGATTAAACACTGCTGCAGTGGTTTAGGTTCAGACTGCAGATTAAACACTGTTGTAGTGGTTGAAGTTCAGACTGCAGATTAAACACTGCTGCAGTGATTTAGGTTGAGACTGCAGATTAAACACTGTTGCCGTGGTTTAGGTTCAGACTGCAGATTAAACACTGCTGCAGTGGTTGAAGTTCAGACTGCAGATTAAACACTGCTGCAGTGATTGAAGTTCAGATTGCAGATTAAACACTGCTGCAGTGGTTTAGGTTCAGACTGCAGATTAAACACTGCTGCAGTGGTTTAGGTTCAGACTGCAGATTAAACACTGTTGCCGTGGTTTAGGTTCAGACTGCAGATTAAACACTGTTGCCATGGTTTAGGTTCAGACTGCAGATTAAACACTGTTGCAGTGATTGAAGTTCAGACTGCAGATTAAACACTGCTGCAGTGGTTTAGGTTCAGACTGCAGATTAAGCACTGTTGGAGTGGTTTAGGTTCAGACTGCAGATTAAACACTGATGCAGTGTTTTGGGTTCAGACTGCAGATCAAATGACACATATCATTTGCACGTGATTTGCATTTGGGTCTGAGGAACTTCAAACTGATCGATTGTTGAGCGATATGATAGAAGGGTTGTATTCACTACCTCTTGTTTAGTGTTAGCGTTAAGGCTTGGGGTTATTATGTTATTAAATGTTTTGGAATATCAAGGCAAAGCTTTCTTAGTTCACCCTGTTTGTTTAACTCATGTGTGTGCATGCTTGTGTGAAATAGTCTTATTGGGCTCTGCCAGCTCATTAGTCTTTATAAAGACT
Organism: Cranoglanis bouderius; assembly: GCA_023630585.1. NCBI lineage: Eukaryota > Metazoa > Chordata > Actinopteri > Siluriformes > Cranoglanididae > Cranoglanis > Cranoglanis bouderius. The sequence continues at coordinate 22,567,554 of CM042537.1, forward strand.
GGCATAATTGCAAATTCCCATTGTTTAATAAAGAGCTGAACTTCCTGTATGAGCACGCCTGGGTCTGGTCACTAATAAAATATGACATGAAAAAACACACTCTGCCCCTCAGCACTACTGAAATGGAGGTAGCTCATAAACTGTACTGTGTGCAGTAGAAGAATAGAGTTAAGAGCTTTATTATCTATTGTATTCTAGCCATATACCCGTATACAACAGAATGAAATAACATTCTCTGTGGTGCAGTATATTAAAAGAAATTGACAACATTGCAGCACAAGATAAACCCCAGTTCAACGTGTAGTGCAAATTTACACTGCAAATAGACAAGATGCAAGGCAATACTATAACAGCATAATTCCACTGCACAACTTGTGTGCCCTGCTTTAAAATACTCATTTTAAAGTCAGTGTTTAAGATGTTGTTAATTAGCTGATGAGTTGATTAATATGTGTGAGAGCCGGGAAAAACCTACAACGTGCAGTATAAATAATCCAGGAGAAGATCTGTGAAATACTGCATTAATGAAGTACAGCATTAGGGCTGTCAAATTCCTTTAAAAAAGGATTTAAAATTTTAATAAATTAAAATGGTATTATAAATGTATTTAAAATTATAATTTGCATATGATCTGCATACTGCCACAGACAGAACAAGCATTAGTAGTAGCTGTGCATTATTTCTGCATAAACCACGGAGGGTGAAAATTGAAATCCTCTCTTTCTCAGTGTCACCTTCTTTAATCCAATCTTTAATCCTGTCATGCTAAATATTCTGAGATCTTGAGATTATCATTACATTACTACGGTTGGTTTTGTAATATGTATAAAGTATAAAGCAGCCTGATCATCCTTTCAATAAAACATTGTGTGAGTGTGTGTGTGTGTGTGTGTGTGTGTGAGTGTGTGTGTGTGTGTGTGTGAGTGTGTTTGTTGGTGCAGCAGTAAAGGCTTCACAGTTGCTGCTTCTCAGTTCAGCGAAACATGTTATCTGTTTATCTACACACCCTTGTTAAAATGGCAGGTTTTTTTGTGTAAAAAAATTAAACCAAGATAAATCATGTCAGAATCATGCCACTATAGAATTAGTTTTAAGATTCTAATCTTTGTTTTTAAATCTTTGCATGGTACAGCCCCTCCATTCATTGCTGAGCTTATTCATGTTCATGAGTGAAAGAGATCATTACGATCTAATGTGCAAAATCTCTTACATGTTCCTCGATCGAAATTAAAGTCCAGAGGTGACCGTGCATTTTTCGGTAGCTGCTCCAAGGCTATAGAACCGTTTACCAGAGTATTTGAGACAATCATCACCTTCGAATGAATTTAAGAAACATTTAAAAACTTTTTTTTTTTTTACATTAGCTTTTGATCAGGTATGAGTGTTGAGGTATTTTTTCGCTGTAGTTACTTGTCTGAATTCTTTTTGAATGGTGTGTATTGATGTTTTAGACTGATGGTATTCTTATTCCGTGACCTAGTAAACCAGTATTGGGACTCAAAGCACTTCTGTAAGTCGCTCTGGATAAGGGCGTCTGCCAAATGCCACAAATGTACATGTAAATGTATGTTTTAAATTCGTGGTTATTCATTTCTGTAATTTTTTTTATTTTATTTGTTTACATTGTATGGCACTGTGGTCAACTTTTTTCACCCTCAATTTGAAATTACAGCATATAAAAATTAAGTGAAAAACAATCAGAAATATTTTTATGAAAAAATAGGAAAAATAAAAAAGTTACAATAACCTGGTTGCAGAAGTGTGCACCCATTTACAATTGGGGATGTGGCTGTGTTCAGAATGAACCAATCATATTCAATCTCATGTTCACAAATAATTATCATACAGCGATCATCAATTAAATTATTATAAATAAGGGCAGTGGTAGCTCAATGGATAAGACATTGGACGTCTGATTGGAAGGTTGTTAGTTCAAACCCCAAAACCACCAAGCTTCCACTACTGGGCCCCTGAGAAAGGCCCTTAACCCTCAACTGCTCAGTTGTGTAAAAAATTAGATAAATGTAAGTCGCTGTGGATAAGAGTGTCTGCCGAATGCTGTAAATGTAAATAAAGACCAGCCGTTTCTGGAGGATTTTCTTCACATCTTCTTGGTTTCATCTGAACCCTGAAGCCATGGTCTGCAAAGCGCTTACAAAACATGCATGGTATCTCACTTGTCGAAAGGAATCAATCAGGAGAGGGGTATAAAAGAATTTCCAAAACATTGGATATACCATGGTACACTGTGGTGGCCATCATCCACAAATAGAAAACATGGATAACCACAGTGACATCACCAAGAACAAGACGTCCCTCCAAAAAGACAAGACAAAAACTTACCAGGAAGGCTGCCAAGAGATATCTGAAGATAGCAGGAATATCTGATAAGTACTGATTACTCTGTGTATGTGACAACAATCTCTCATATTCTTCACATATCTATTGAAATATCAATTCTAAAAGGTATAATAATTCCATAATTCCAAAAGGTATGTTTGGTGCAAAAAAAAAAAAAAGCATATCACCAAAAGAACACCATACCCACGATGAAGCATGGATGTGGCAGCATCATGCTTTAGGGCTGATTTTCTTCAGAAAGAACTGTGGGTTTTATCAAGGTGGAGGGAATCATGAATAGTTACAGATACCAGTCGATTTTAGTGCAAAACCTTCAGGTGTCTGCTAGTAAGCTGAAGATGAAATGGAATTTCTCCTTTCAGCACAACAATGACCCAAAGCATACATCCAAATCAACAAAGGAATGGCTTAACAAAAAGAAGATCAATGTTTTTGAATGATCTAGCCAGAGCCCAGCCTGGAATCCAACTAAAAATCCTCAAAAAGGCTTGTGAGAACATGTCTATTATTTAAATACTATACAATTTTCTTTCATTCAAATTGTCTTGAATTTTCATTACAATTACATATTCAAAGGCATTTGAGTGTTTAAGATCCTTAGGTCATATAATTAAGGCTGGTTGAAGCATTTTGGTTATTATATAACCATTGTGGCTTGATGTGCAAATATGGTACATACAAGTAATGTATTTTTTAAGTAGTATATTATGGAGGCAGTGTTTTAGGATAAAACTGACCAAATTTCTTTTAGCCGTGTATTTGTTAAAAATAAAACAAACAAACATACAAACAAACTAATAAAATAAACTGTTACAAAATGTATTTTGATTATTTGTATTTGCATCTTTTGCCATATAGCTTGTAGTTTAGCTAGCTATACTTCTCTAAAAAAACAATTTTAAAAGAAAAAGCTTGTCAACTCAATCTCTATATCAAATATGTAGTGTGCGACTAAGAATTTAGACACTTTCTCTGGGAAAAGAACAGAAAGCTTGTAGTGTAGGGGAATGTCATCTGTCTCGCTTGAAAAGACAGAAATGTCATTTGCCAGGTATGGTTTGATATGAAGTCATGTTTGTGTACAAGGTAATCCAGGACAAAATAAATAAAATAGTAAAAACTGTCCTCATATTTGGGGTCTCTCACATTTTTCAACATCTTTTAGTCTGACTCAGCCATAAGCAGTACCAGAAGATGCAAATAAACTGTTGTAAGTAATAAACTAGACAGGAAGATCAAGAATGACACAAATAAACAAGAAGAATGAACTGGAAAGTGCTGATGTCAAAAAACAGAACTGTAGAAAAAACAAAACAACAGCAAAATTGCTGAAGGTTCAGGCTGAGGGCTGGCAAGTTTCCCCTCGTTGTTGACTGCAGGGCTACAGGCAGGCTGAGGGAGCACACAACTCTCCTACAGCTGGCCTTAATTACACACAACAAGCCTGCTGCTATTGCAATAGGTCTCAGCAGGCTCACACGCACACACACACACACACACACACACACACACACACACACACACACACACACACACACACACACACACACTCACACACACATGTAGCCAGTGGAAATCATACATGTATGCACACGTGTGCTTGAAGCTGCTGGATTTACTGACTATCTTATCTGCGAAATCTCTGGACCCCAACACACATACACCCAGCTGTGTACTGCTCCTTACAGAACCGCTTCACTGAGTCATCTAATAACTTCTCTTTTTGCCTTCCTTCTTGAACAATAGCACGACGTTTAAAAGTAGCCCTGCCAGGGAAAGTACAAAAGTAGCTAATGCATGCTTAAAAAGTCACTAGATGACATCATAGATTAATTCGCATATTTGTTGAATTATCATAAGCATTTACATAAAACCTAACATAAAGGTTACATAAAGAAGGAAGCAGAAAACAGAATATAGAATATAATAGAACAGAATAGAAAAGAAAAGGACAGAAAAGAGCATAACAGAATAGAATAGAATAGAATAGATCATATAATAATATAATATAATATAATAGACCAGAACAGAATAAAACCAAACATAGCATTGAACAGGACTTTTAAAAGAATAAAACAGAACAGAATAGAATAGAACTGATCAGAATAAAATAGAACAGAATAAGAGTTTTATCAGAATAGTATAGATAACTTATTTCTTTAAAAAACTAAGTCTTTTTCATGGCACCACAGACTAACTATTTACATACACTCATCGTCCACTTTAATAGGAACACCTGTACATTTTTGCAGTTATCCAATCAGCCAATCATGTAGCAGCAGTACAATGCATAAAATCATGCAGATACTGGTCAAGAGCTTCAGTTAATGTTCACATCAAACATCAGAGTCATCTCTGTGACTTTAACTGTGGAAACCATGATCAAAGTCACAGAGATCACACTTTTTCCCCATTCATGATTGGCTGATTATATAACTTCATAAGGTGTTCCTTATAAAGTAGACAGTGAGAATATATGATATAGCCTAATTAAACTACTATAATGAAAATAACTGAAATGAAGCACTGGTGATCTGTGATTGGTCATTAGGAACAATGGTGTGACTGATCGTTGGGAAACAGTGGAGATCAGTGATTGGTTGATGGGAAACAGTGGAGATCAGTGATTGGTTGATGGGAACATAGGCTACTGCAAGGGCAACTCAGTCAGGCTTTACACACTGGTTGTGAGTCAGTCAAACCTGCTCTCTCTCAGTTCATATAACCAGCAACTGGAATGCTGCATCGAGTGCAGGACAATCACAAATGTTGCTCAGAAAGTTGTTCGATTTGTTGCTTGGCTTTTTTTTCCCCTTCAAAGTCAAAGTCACTAATTCGGCAACACTGATTAAAAGCTGAATCTATGCACAGGACTGTCTCATTCACAGACAAGAGGTTGCAATTTATTAGTACAATCTTTCATACAAAGCCGTCTGAGCTGCTGGGGACCAAGAATCCATCACTGGCTGAATGGCACTGAGCAGAGAATTGCTTATAGATTAAATATGCAGAAGCAGCAGCTCACATGCAAAGTGGAGTGCTCCAGTTGTTCTGTTTTTAGCCAACAGCTTTGATGAGGCACTTCTTTGACAGCGAGGGAAACAGGAAAGAGAGCCTGTTCAATTAACAGTTCCATTTTTGTTCAAATGAAATGGAGATAAAAATCCTTAGGCTTGTGAATGTGGTACAGCTTAGAAACTTGTCTAGTAGTGTGCAGGTAGAAGGGCATCTGTATCCAGTGGCAAAAAATCGGCGAGCTCTAAAATTCTCCAGCAGCTATTTCTGCTCTGATAACAACAGCACAGACAGCGGGTGGAGCACTGAGAGAACAGATGAGAAACAATAGTCTGAAATGAACAGCAAAGGAAACCCCCACACATACACACGCTGAATAAATACAGCAACACACAAATGCACCACAATATCTACTTTGACTAAAAACAGCTGATTAGATGATAGTTTTGAATCTTTAAAATTGTCCATTGCCGGGCACCATGCACACACACATTCACACCTATGGACATGTTTTTTTTTAACAGTGGGAGGAAACCGGAGAACCCAGAGGACACCCATGTGAACATGAGGAGAACATGCAAAACTCTTCATAGACAGTAACCTGAGCTCAGGATCAGACCAGGAAGTCTGGAGCGGTGAGGCAGTAACACTATCTACTGCACCACTGTGCACCAAGTGTACAGTTTAAGACTGGAAAAAGACCATGCAATGTTTCAACTGTCTAGTTTTGGAGAGCCTGTGCCCACTGTAGCCTCAGATTCATGTTCTTTGCTTACAGGATTGAAACCTGATGCGATCTTCTGCTGTTGTAGCCCATCTGCCTCAAGGTTCAGCGTGTAGTGCATTCTGAGATGCTTTTCCGCTCACCACAGTTGTAAAGAGTGCTTATTTGAGTTAATGTCCTGTCAGTTCAAACTAGTCTGGCCATTCTACTCTGACCTCTCTCGTCAACAACCCGTTTCCCCCTGCAGAACTGCCCCTCACTGGATGTTTTTTGTTTTCTGCACAATTCTGTGTTCTGAAAGGAGATCAGCAGATTCTGAAATACTCAAACCAGCCCGTCTGACATGCCATGGTTAAAGTCACTAAGAGCATTTTTCCCCATTCAGATATTTGATGTGAATATTAACCAAAGCTCTTGACCTGGATCTGATTTATTTCATGCATTGTGATGCTGCCACATGATTGACTGCATGGATAACATGAATGTGCAGGGGGTCCTAATAAAGTGGACAGTGAGTGTCCCCTCTCCCTATTCTAGTGAGTGCCTCAAAGCGATTAAGAGCACAGAAGTCTATCTATTCTTCACGTCCAGTGGGTAAAGAATCCCATAGTGTTTCATCAGTAGGAGAAAAGATTCTTTGGGATTATACGGAAGGTAAGTTTCTATGAGCTAACTAACTAAATTTGCAAATGTCAGCAATATTTCCTGCTGAGATAAACTTCCCAGTTGTCCCCATAGCTAACACAGCTATGAGGCAGCGTGACAGTGAGGATCCGCTACACTGATACTTAGAGAAGATGTATTAGGGCAGTCGATTAGCAGTATAAATGGAAATAAAATCTTCTTAATTAATAAAGCACAGACACAATAATGTTGATGCAGTCAGTCCTATATTTGAAGGATACATCATGATGCATATTGTGTATCATAGAAATGTCTTTAAATATCGTGATAAGATACTTTTGTCATATCACCCACAGCTAATCACAGCTCCATAAACATCCATAAACAGCATCCATAAACAGTTCCAAAGTTTCAACCACCCACACTAATACACACACAAGAGATGCACCAAATGTTCAACTGAATATATTCAGCTGAAACCAACACAAACAGCAGAACAAATGTCTCACTGTTTTGTTGTTCTGCTCTTGAATGAGCAGAAAGATACTAGAGCTACACTCTCTGCCCAAATGTTTGTGGACACCTGACCATAACACTCATATGTACGTTTTGAATGTCCCATTCCAGATTTAGTCCTCGCTTTGCTATTAGAATAATCTCCATTCTTCTGGGAAGGCTTTCCACAAGATTTTGGAGCGTGGTTATGGGGATTTGCCCACTCAGCCACAAGAGCATTAGTGAGGTCAAACACTGGTGTCAAGGAGGCCTGGGGTGCAGTCTGTGTTACAGTTCATCCCAAAGGTGTTCAGTGGGGTTGAGGTCAGGGCTCTATGCAGGTCGATCGATTTCTTCCACACCAACCTTGGCAAACCATGTCTTCATGGACCTTGATTTGTGCACAGGGGCATTGTAATGCTGGAACAAAGACATCCTATACAATTGTGTCAACAGTTTGTGGAAGGCCCACATATGGGTGTTATGGTCAGGTTTCTACAAACTCTTGGCCATATAGTGTATTTTGCACATGCACAAATGTGATTGGCTGCCTTGGTGAGTTCATTTTACATTTTTACTGCATGTTCAATGAACAAGTCAATTTACACTGGATAAAGACACTTTCAATGGAATCAAAGCATATTTTCAAAAGCACTGGCCAATTAATCTAAAAATGTTATTTATCGTCAGAGCAGTTCTTTTGCTTTTTAAATGACATTTTTGTATTCAGCATACGCTATATGCTGAATACAATCAGCATATGTTCTATTCTGCCTTCGTGTTAGACTTGTTGCTTAGTGACTTTTATTTCCATGGATATAGCTATAACAAAAAAATATATAAATATAAATAAGCATTAACAAAGATTTATTTACAGTCCCTGATCCCAGAGCCATCCCCAGAGCTTGCTGATGCTTAAACTATATACTGATTTAAATTATCCACCATGGGAGCACAATACACCAATGAACAGGCTGTGGACAGAACAACAGAACCACCATGTGGGTGCAAGTCTATGACTGGCATCTACAGTGGGTATAGAAAAGAATAACCACTCTTTAAAATAGTCACATTTTGTTGCTTTTCAGCCTGAAATGAAGACAGACACAGTTTTTGTTTTATCCAGCTGTATTTACTCAGTGCAACTTATAACATCCAAGTGAAAGATATAACACCAACATGTCAGAAACATTTTTTTTTTTTTAATTAAAAACCAGAATGACTGAGTTGGAAAAAGGATCACCCCCTCCTAAAAATGACTTGTAAACTCAATCAGGTGTAGCTAATCACCTTCTCAATGGCACACAAAGCCATTTGACTGTCTACTGTGATCAGCTGTGGTCATTGTGATTAGCTCAGCATGAAAAGAGCGTTCCTGGAGCATTTTGTAGTGCAACTGAAGCAAACAATCAACTATGGGTGGCAAGGCACTGTCAAAAGATCTCCGGGATAAAGTTGTGGACAGGCACAAGTCAGGAGATGGATACAAAAAATTCCAAAGGCTTTATCAATGCCGAGAAGCACAGTGAAGTCTATTATTAAGAAGTGGAAGGTATTTTGTACAACACAGACCCTCCCTGGATCAGGACGTCGCTCCAAACTGGATGAAACAGCCAGGAGGAAACTGGTCAGAAAGGCTACCAAGAGGCCTACAGCAACTCTGAAGCAGTTGCAGGAATTTATGACAAACAGTGGTCATTGTGTGCATGTGACAACAATATCACAAATTCTCCACAAATGTGGCTTGTATGGGAGGGTTGCAAAAAAAAGCCACCAACGACTGAGCTTTGCCAAAACGCACACTGAAGATTCTGAGGCCACATGGGAAAAGGTGTTATGGTCAGATGAGACTAAAATTGAATTATTTGGCCTCAACACCAAACGATATGTCTGGCGGAAGTCCAATACAGCTCACCATCCAAATAACACCATTCCTACAGTAAAGCATGAGGGTGGTAATATCCTGTTATGGGGGTGTTTCTCTGCAGCAGGGACTGGAGCACTTGTCAGGATAGAAGGAAAATGGATGGGGCAAAATACCGTCAAATTCTTGAGGAAAATCTGCTGCCCTCTGCCAGAAAGTTGTCAATGGGAAGAAGGTTTTACCTTCCAACATGACAATGACCCAAAGCACACAGCAAACCTGACCACACAGTGGTTGAAGGAGAAAAAGGTGAATGTCCTTGCATGGCCTAGTCAGAGCCCAGACTTAAACCCCGTTGAAAATCTGTGGAATGACTTGAAGACTGCAGTCCACAAACGGTCACCATCAAATTTAACTAAGCTTGAGCAGTTCTGAAAAGAAGAGTGGGCAAATATTGCAAAGTCTACAGCCGTGGCGAAAAGTTTTCAGAATGACACAAATTTTAATTTTTAGATCTTTTTGTCAGATGTTACTAACTGTTACTGAAGTATAATCACAAGCATTTCATAAGTGTCAATGGCTTTTATTGACAATTACATGAAGTTTATGCAAAGAGTCAATATTTGCAGTGTTGACCCTTCTTTTTCAAGACCTCTGCAATTTGCCCTGGCATGCTGTCAATCAACTTCTGGGCCACATCCTGACTGATGGCAGCCCATTCTTGCATAATCAATGCTTGGAGTTTGTCAGAGTTTGTGGGTTTTTGTTTGTCCACCCGCCTCTTGAGGATTGACCACAAATTCTCAATGGGATTAAGGTCTGGGGAGTTTCCTGGCCATGGACCCAAAATGTCGATGTTTTGTTCCCCGAGCCACTTCGTTATCAATTTTGCCTTGTGGCATTGTGCCCCATCATGCTGGAAAAGGCATTGTTCATCACCAAACTGTTCTTGGATGGTTGGGAGAAGTTGCTTTCTGAGGATGTTTTTGTACCATTCTTTATTCATGGCTGTGTTCTTAGGCAAAATTGTGAGTGAGCCCACTCCCTTGGCTGAGAAGCAACCCCACACTTCCCGATCCCGCAGCTGAATCAACTTTAGGAGACGGTCCTGGTGCTAGCTGGACTTTCTTGGGTGCCCTGAAACCTTCTTCACAACAGTTGAACCTCTCTCCTTGAAGGTCTTGCTGATCCGATAAATGGTTGATTTAGGTGCAATCTTACTAGCAGCAATATCCTTGCCCATGAATCCCTTTTTGTGCAAAGCAATGATGGCTGCACGTGTTTCCTTGCAGGTAACCATAGTTAACAGAGGAAGAACAATAATTTCAAGCACCACCCTACTTTTAAAGCTTCCAGTCTGTTATTCTAACTCAATCAGCATGACAGAGTGATCTCCAGCTTTGTCCTCGTTAACACTCTCACCTGTGTTAACGAGAGAATCACTGACATGATGTCAGCTGGTCCTTTTGTGGAAGGGCTGAAATGCAGTGGACATGTTTTTTTGGGATTAAGTTCATTTTCATGGCAAAGAGGGACTTTGAAATTAATTGCAATTCATCTGATCACTCTTCATAACATTCTGGAGTATATGCAAATTGCCATCATAAAAACTGAGGCAGCAGACTTCGTAAAAATTAATATTTGTGTCATTCTCAAAACTTTTGGCCACGGCTGTAGATGTGCAGTAGAAGTTAGTAGAGACATATCCCTACAGACTAAAGGTTGTAATTAAAAAAATAAGTCAAATTAAAGCAAGGGGGTGATCCTTTTTCCAACTCAGTGATTCTGTTTTTTTATTTATTTATTTATTTTTCTCACATGTTGGTGTTATATCTTTCACTTGGATGTTGCACTGAGTAAATACAGCTGGATAAAACAAAAACTGCCTCCGTCTTCATTTCATGCTGAAAAGCAACAAAATGTGATTATTTTAAAGGGGGTGATTCTTTTCTATACCCACTGTATGTATGAAACTGGAGCTGTGTCCCTGATTGCTGTCTCTCCCTATACAAAGTTCAGAACAATACTTCAGTTAGCAGTGACAGTTACTGAACAAGTGCAAGTGTACATTCAAAAGGAAATGCACCTCATTAATAGATTATTTGTAATATCACAAATATTAGGTCAGCCAGAACAAGAATAGAAAGTGACTCTTAATGCAGGGTATACTCACACTATGCACACTGTGATAAACATCTGTGTCAACACTGTTATGCTCATTCAATGTCAAAACAGGCATAATGAAATCTATGATAATGACTGTCTTACGGAATAGTTTAATTAAGAATGACCAATGGTTACAAATAATTTTGCTTGATGCAGTTAATGGGTTAAAGAGTTTGTTTTCATTTCCTTGTAGGTTTGTCATTCAGTTTCATTGAAAAGAAACTAAACTGAAAGAGGGAAAATTGCTGTCCTTTTTACAATGATACAAAAACAAACACAAAAAAGCAAACACCTGGAAATAATAATTATTTATTTATTTTTTTTAAAAAGCCTTCTATTTGGAATTTGTTATTTGGTGTTTGGTATTAGGCCCAGTGATTCCTAAAATATATTTTCAGCCAAAAGTTCTCATTTCAATGCATTACTATTATAAATACATGTAAGCACAAAATATAAGAAAGTAAGATTAACAACAACCCACACACACCCACGCAACACCGCTAAGCCTGCCACAATTATAAAATCTTGTCTGACTAATTGACATGCGCATAATTATAATGTATAATTAGAAATATACAGCTACAGAATACAAATAATATAAATTATTAATAGAATTATAATTAACAAAACTGTCTCTTTATACCTTATGCAAAGCAGCTATTTATCCACACTGAACAGTATTTGAGCACTTTAATATTTCTGGCTGCCTTTCAGATTATAAAAAATGACAAAGGGAAGATAGGAGACAATAATTTAAATATGTAAACCTATTATTAGGATGCACAAAAAGGAACAGTAAACACTGTGCTATAAGAGAAATTCTGCAAATGAATAACAAAAACAGGCCATATCTTTGCCTTTGGTGTTTTTAGTAATAGTGACTAAATCCACTAAATACCACGTTACATGACAAAAGAAACATAATAAAATACGTAGCAATTTGATTATATTATTAGGTTGTTGGCTGAAGCATTCATTCTTGACTGACTACATAAATCATATGACTGCAGAAATAATGGTTAATAAAGATCAGCTCAGATAATTACGATTGTATAATAATTGTGATAGGCCTATCCACCGCAACGTTTCCTAATGCTCATCCACGTAGACCCTTAGACAAACACATAAATCAGCACACTTAAAGAACTCCAACACACACACACACACACACACACACACACACACACACACCTCCCCCTGTCCCTTGGCTTACTTGAACTGCTGGTGTTCTCTGGAGGAGCGAATCTTGGACGAGAACCTCTCGGCTAGTTTCTCCAGGCTACGGGAATACTCCAGCTGAATCTCGGCTTTGCGGCGGAAAAACTCCTGCAGGTCCTGCAGCAGCTGGATCCGAGATTCCGACTGCTGCTCCAGACACTTAAACTGCTCCACCAGCTGATTACGGATCTCTAACACAGAAACAAACACAAGAGCACATTAGAAAGCATGAACTCCTCAAAATGAAATAATGGTTGAATGTGTAACCTTTACAAGCTGGCATATGAAAAAGAAAAATGATTTCCATGTAGATAAACTACTTTTTATTACTGCAGGGGTGGACAAATCACTTTTCTGTGTCATGGGCTATTATTTTTTTTTCACATTTTCTTAGCCAGACTTAAATAATGCTTTTACTCGCGATGCAAGAACAACACAGCTCACATCCAAAATATTTTTTTAAACGAGGTCGCAAACGTGATGTGCTACATCAAAAACTGCATCAGGACATGATATAGAACATGAATATACTGTCATCCCAACATCAGGAATTCATAATCTCACTGTTTCTCATTGTTTTTTTAATGCACTAACTTGCCATATGTTACTACATTATGTTAGATATGAATTTTAAGTCCAGTCAGTTAAGTTTCCAGGCAACCAAAACATGGGACTGGGCAGTGCACTGGCACTTTTACTTGCTCAATTTTTCATTTATCCTAAACAGGGTCGCAGGGAGCCTGGAGCCTATCCCTGGGAACCCGGGGCACAAGGCAGGGGACACCCTGGATGGGGTGCCAACCCATCACAGGACACAATCACACACCCATTCACATACTACGGACAATCTGGAAATACCAATCAGCCTACAACGCATGTCTTTGGACTGGGGAAGGAAACCCCCAAAGCACGGGGAGAACATGCACACTCCACACATATAGAGCGGAGACAGGAATCGAACCCCCAACCCTGGAGGCGTGAGGCAAACGTGCTAACCACTAAAGCCCAAAGTATGCTTCACTTTTTACGCATACGCTAGGAACAGCGTACAGTACGCGTGACGCCAATTTCGTCATCAGCAGAGTAGATTTTTCTAATGCAGGTGGCAACAGTGACCCTGGGCCGTTGATTCTCAAGATAGTCGAAGAAAAAACTGAATAAATGGACTGAATTCACCATCCCTCCATCTTTTCTGGTTGAGTGGTCGCACAGACCATCTTCTCTTTCACTTTTTTTACATTTCTTCTTCCTCTAGTAAAAACAAGTGAAACAGCATGTCTTTCTCCTCTGTTGTTCTTCGTGCTGTTGTGATTCTTCTTCGTTGTCGTCCTTCACACCAGAAGACCTGCTTTACTGCTCTGTACTGACTCTTGTAGGCCAGGAGGAGTAGTGCAAGTTGTCATAATGCGCATGCATTGACCGCCTCTATACGCGTACATGTCAAATGGGGTACACTTTGAAAGGCTATGCGTACGACTGTGCGCGTACGCTAGCATATACGCATATAAAAACAAAGTATACCAGAGGCTTAAGCCACCATGCCCCCATGAGGAAAGTCTTGAATGTGAATTACTATCCTTTAGAGGCAACACTGTATCTACAGAACTACGGTGAAATCACCATATGGTGGAATATTTCGTGTTCCTCTTGTCCCGGGAACTATTACAAAGAAAAGCTGAGCATGATGTGGGTTCTTGCTTAGAAAAATGTGACACTAGCAATGTCCTTTGGCAGCAGCTGTCCAACATGTGGTATTTTTCAAATTATTAGCTATTGGCTGAAAGAATACAGACTATAGTCTGTTAACTATTAATTGCCATCTGTTGCTGATTGTACTCATTTTTGCTTTATCAGCTGATAGTCGCTACGCTACACTGCTGCATATCAGTAATGATTTCTATTAAATGCTTGAAGGTTAAACAGTTTTCCGTTCCTTCTCCACAGTCATGTGATTATGAAAAACAGTTTCAATCATTCTGAAAATAAAAAAAGAAAGAAAGAAAGAAAGAAAGAAAGAAAGAAAGAAAAAAGAAAAAAGTTACACAATTAGCATGACAGGATATATTTGTATCATATAGGAAAGAATGAAACAGAAAAGAAATGACACAGTGTTTGCTGTTTGCAGCTCTCAGCAGGAGTTTCTTCAGCTTGGGTTAATGCACCTTGTTTTAAATTAAAACCCAACCAGAAGTCTCAGCAGTGTAAAACAGCTGGAGACTTCATTCACCTCATGAATCATTTTAATAAAACAGTTCCACACTTTGAACATTTCTGAGCTTCATTTATCTTTGGCTTCCTGTATGATTATAGCTTGGAGGTAGTGAAGCCAGTGGAGTACATACCTCTATGAAAATGGTGCACAACCCTCGTTCGGATGATGCATTGAATCAACATTTCAAATGGATTTTTAAACATTTTATAGGAGCTATGTTTTAGATAAACTTATGAATAAGACTGGCGAGAGATTTCTCCCAGTCATACTGTAGACTACAATTATTTTCATGGCTGTTTTTAAAGGTTTGCTTTATAAAGCCTGTAAATGTACAGCTTAGAGTTATAATGCTTTATACAGGCATTACAAAATAGAAGTAGAATATGTTCTCTAGGCTGGTCAAGCACTGTCCTGGATGTCACACAAATAAATATTAGCCCGCAATGTTTGTTTGTTTGTTTGTTTGTCTATCTATCTATTTATTTATTCACTGGGTGTTGTAAATTTATCAAGCCATCTTCAGAAACACTCGTCACGCCTCAATGACCAACAGTCGACCTATATTGTGTAGCTCTGTTTTATTATTCTAGAAAAACAATTCCACAGGGAAAGCTAACATCTAGTATTATAGTATATTCTATAGTTAATATAGTATATTCTATAATAGCAAGTCACGTCCCTGTAGCTGCTGTCAAAGAATAAATTCTTTCATGACACATTTTAAAGTGGCTTTGTAATACAGCTTCAAGAAGCACTACAGATTGTCGTTCTTCTCCTTCTAAGGCTAATGCTAAATGAGGCAAATGCACCTTGCAAGATAAATGAGTCCTTCCTTTAGAACACATTCTGAAAGAAAATTCTTCATTCATTCATCTTCAGTAACCACTTTGTCCTAGTCAGCGTCATGGTGGATCTGGAGCCTATCCCAACAACACTGGGAACGAGGCCGGAATATACCCTTGATGTCATCGCAAGGCACCATGCACTCTCATTCACATGGTGAATGAGAATAAAGAATTTATAATACAGCAATGTCGACCTGGGAAGAGCTCTAATCAGCTAATTAACTCAAAACACCTTTTTACTCAAAACACCATTGCTCAGTGGTCCAAAGTCCTCTTTTCAGATGAAAGTAAATTTTGCGTTTCATTTGGAAATCAAGGTCCCAGAGTCTGGAGGAAGAGTAGAGAGGCACAGAATCCAAGTTGCTTGAAGTCCAGTGTGAAGTTTCCACAGTTAGTGATGATTTAGGGTGCCATGTCATCTGCTGGTGTTGGTCCACTGTGTTTTCTCAAGTCGAGAGTCAATGCAGGTGTCTACCAGGAGATTTTAGAGCACTCCATTCTTCCATCTGCTGACATGATTTATGGAGATGCTGATTTCCTTTTCCAGCAGGACTTGGCACCTGCCCACAGTGCCAAAAGTCCTAGTAACTGGTTTGCTAACCATGGCCAGCCAACTCGCCTAACCTGAATTTTGTCAAGAGGAAGATGAGAGACACCAGACGCCACACTGATGCAGTAATTCGTGCAAAAGGAGCCCCGACCAAGTATTGAGTGCATAAATTAACATACTTTTCAGAAGGTCGTCATTTCTGTATTATAAATTGTTTATTCTAATATTTTGAGATACTGGATTTTTGATTTCCATGAGCTGTAAGCTTTTACACGATATTCTGTTTTTTTTTAATGCACCTGTATAAACCTCATCCCAGCTGTGACACATGGTGGAGATACAGTATATCGCCAAAAGTTTGTTGACACCTGATCATCACACCCATATGTGAGCCTTCCCCAAACTATTGTAAAGGATGTCTTTGTATGCTGGAGCGTTACAATGTCCCTTCACTGGAACTAAAGAGCCAAAACCTGTTCCAGCATGACAATGCCCCTGTGCACAAAGAAAGCTCAATAAAGACATGGGCTGCTTCCAAAATCGCATACAGTGACAGTACCTACTGCATTCGATTCAGTACCTACTGCTCGGCCATTGATAAAGTACGTACTGATCAGTATAAGTGGTGAGCATGAATACAATCCGGATGTATTCTGCGACGCGGATTCTGACAGCTCTTCCACACCAGTCCCGTTGCATTATGGGATAGCGCAGTATCCACAGTGTCCAGTGGTTCCATACTGCAGAATCTTGGCAAAAGCAGTAGGTCATCCGGGTATTTCTCACCTACTGTTTTATGAATACTGCAAATTCGGACATACTACTCCTTTGGTGTACTGCTTTTTGCCTACTGTGTAGCAGGGTAGAACGGATATTCAGACACAGCCATGGTTTGCCTAGGTTGGAGTGGAAGAACTCAAGTGGCCTGCACAGCGCCCTGACCTCAATCCTACTAAACAGGTTTGTGGCTGTTTTGCTGCCTCTGAGTGTGGACAGCTCATGTATGTCCACATACATGATAGAGCTTTCCTCCGAGTGTGTTACACTGACCTGTGATGCTTGCATGAGCAGTTGGTTGGCTTTATGTTATGCATATGTTGGTCTTCATTCTACCCAGTTGGTAGCTGTTATATGATAGAGGATAGCAGGACAACTTAAAAAAAAGAGTTGGCCAAGACCAAATAAAACAAACAAAAAAACGATTAAATGAAATTCGTGTCAAGACCTTAACCCAACTGCGATGCTGTAATATGATCTGTAGGAGCTGTTCATGGGGGGGGGGGGGGGAATCCAGAAATAATGATGAAACCAGTTTTTCAGCAAGGAATGGTCAAGCATTCCTCCTCACTATTGTGTGAGTCGGATCAGCAGCTTCAGTTAATGCTGCTAAAGGAGATTCTACTAGTTTTAAATAATTATATATTAATTACACAATATAAATATATAAATAATTATATATTAATTACACGATTACTTTGCCATCCTGTACTGTAAATGATTAATCAATGTGTTCCATAAAGACATTAAAAGTACAACTGTATGTGTGTTCTAAGTATATGAAGAATGTGTCTGTCTTTTATTATAACTTGGATAAAGAACAGAACACACTGAAGCAAAAAAAAAAAAAAAAAAAGCAACTACAAAGAATTCACAAACTTTGTCTTACAACTGGTTACTAGACATTCAAACACTGCACAAACGAGTAGTACTTGTGACGATAGAGAACTAGCCGTTTTGTTCAAAGGTAAACACAGCCCTAAAGTTGAGAGGGAAAGGTATTTTATATTTCTTTGTTTCTTTGTGCTGGCTAGCCATTGCTTATGTAGCACTCCCCAATCTTAGGTTAACCACTGAAACCTATTCCATTCCTTTAGATGCAGAGAGCTTTAGTCTTTAGGGCTTACACACATTTGGCCCCTTTTCAAATACTACACATACTGAAAAACTCTAACCATCCACAGCTCTGGAGATGTCATTCTTTAAAATATTCCAAGACTTCTTGTACGTTTTGTCTGGGGTTTTTTTGTCTTTTGCTCACCATTTCTTTCAGTGTTCTCTGCATGCATTCAGTGACAAAACAACAGAGCACAGAGGAACACCCCTGAACCAGCTAACATAGTTTCGCATGAATGACAGGCAGGACTTTGAAAATGCTCTTATAAAGAGAGACGACTTCAAAACCACCAGCAGCACGAGAACTCGCGGGCGGGTTTGAGAAAATTAGGTCACGTTGTAAGTGAGCCTTGAATGTCTTGCAGAGACCATGTGCATGAGCAATCACAGAGTTATTCAGAACAGAGGATCCCATGCACACTACAGTCACTCCATTTCATGCCTGGAACTCACAGCAGTTCTAGTTTTTTGAGGAAAAGCTACAGTGCTGTAAGTTTTAGATTTCACAAATACACAAATGCTTCCACGTTCTGTACAGAACTACAAAATGGTTGCATTACAATATAGCAGCAATCTAGCAGCATTGTAAAGTGTCACAGGGTATACACAGATAAATAGATAACAATAATAAAAAAACATAATAATAATTTATAATATGATATACAATATATTCATTTATATTACAAAAAGGACATCATCTAATTCCAGTGAAAAATTGTGTCTTGATCTCTTGGCAAACATATGCTTATGAATAAGACATGGTATATACTGCAAAGGAAGAAGGTGGAGCCAAAAAGCCAAAAATACATAAAAGCTTGTTTAATTTGACATAGGCCTTAAGTTTAACCTTTAATTTAAGGGATTTCCACCTCATACTGTGGTCTTATTAAGCAAAGCTGCAATTACACCTCGTGTACCTCCCCCACAGCATTTCTGATCGACGCCCTTCTGTTAGCATCTACAGATCAGAAATATAGAGGCACTGGCAGGAGGATTCAGAACCCCAAAGTGTCCAGCAGACCATCTCAGTGGCCTTAACCCCGCTGAACGCCTTTGGGATGAACTGTAACGCTGACTGCACACCAGGCCTCCTCAGTGCCTGATTTCACTAATGCTCTTGTAGCTGAATGAGCACAAATCCCCACAGCCATGTTCCAAAAATCTAGTGGAAAGCCTTCCCAGAAGAGTGGAGGTTATTATAAGAGCAAAGAAGTGACTAAATCTGGAGTGTGATGGTCAGGTGTCCACAAACCTTTGGCCATACAGTGTATATTATCGGGGATCACTTCCCTTATTGACAATGTTTCATGAGGCAAAATGTCTATCAGGGTTCCCAAACTAGGGATTGTGACGCCATGTGGGATGACTCGATTGTTTTATTCATTTATTTTACAAATTAATTTTTTCAAATATCCCACTAACTATTAAGATGGATTTTGTGTGCTACTATTTTGAAATGTTACTGGGAGCCACAGTAAATTAAGAGCATATGTGCTATTTAAGTATTTTTTTTGCTATCCTGACATGCTGCACTAATACAATAAAAATGTAAAAATTTCCATGTCCACCTATCTCCACTAGTTCTTCAGTAATATCAAGTGACTCTGGCTCAGTGGAAAAACATAAGTCAAGAACACAAACACAAAGATATGCTGCAACGTGTCATGAATATGAATTTACAAGTCAATAAATCTTCTACTTAAAAAAATGTTGATTGGTCATGGGTTGGGGTCGCAGAAAATTCATGATGTCCATTTGGGGTCATTTGCCCAAAACAAGCCCTGATGTAGAAATGTGGTTGTTTAGCTCTTATAAAGCAAAAAAGAATGTTGCACATGTTAATCCATTCTTTGTGTTATGTGATTATTCTTAAAGTTTCATAAATCAGAGTTCACAGATTTTTTTTCTCTCCACTGAAAAATGAAAACTAAAAGTCTAAGCTCTTGTGCTATGCATGCTTAAGTTGATATGAGGTGATCCCATCCCATCCCAGTGTAACTTCATATGCCATACTTCACCTGCCAAGTCTACGCCAACACTCAAGAAGTCTTTTACCTTTTCTGGAAGGAGATGATGTGTCTAGACAGTGGTTGATTATCCCCTGAGAACAATGATCTAATCATTCAATCATACTGTTGGAGCAGATAAAGTGGAAGAATTTACAGTTGATGTCATACATTAATGGTTTCTCCTTTTGCTGCAGTTCCAAAGTCTATTTAACCACATTTGGTGTTTTAAAGCACAATTCTGTGCAATTTGTTACAATTATTTTTTAACAGTAATGACATTTTGTATGTACTGATGCAGTTGCAGTATGTAGTATCGTCACATTGGTTTTTAAAAAATTCTCATCTTGTATGCCCAAATAAAAAAGAGTATTTCTTAGCTCCAAGCACCTATCATTAAGTGACATGTGAAGGCCAATGTATGTTAACCCATACTTGGAATTTGTCCTCTGCATTTAACCCATCCAAGTTAGTGCACACACATTAGAAGTTGTGAGTAGTGAACACACACTACGAACGATGAACACACCCAGAGCAGTGGACGGTTAAGGGCCTTGCACAAGTGACCAACAGTGGCAGTGCTGAGATTTGAACTCATGACCTTCCGATCAGTAGCCCAACTTCTTAACCACTGAGCTACCACCACCCCATTAATCAGCTACTCAACTGCACTCTGAACATTAAAGCATTATCAGGAAATACTCAATGTTGAGTGGATGCTGCCACCCATTTAGTAATCGAGCTGACCCTCTGCAAGCTTCTGTTGCCAAGATATGAGAAACCTCAGAAGCGTGATGGCAACATGTTTTAATACAATTTGTATATATTTTATATGTACTATTGTGGTGCAGTCCTTACAAATCTTAACAAGTCTTAATAAGTACTAATCTGGTGGGATTTTTGTGAACCCTTTAGAATTTTCTATATGTCTGCATAAATATGACCACATACACACACACACCATCAGAAAATAGTAGTTGTAGAATAAGATATATTATAGTACTATAAAAAAAACTAGTGTAAAAGTCCCTGTAGAAATATTTGGCAAAGATTATTTTATACCGTCTGGGAAAAGAGGTTTCATGCTTTTTCTTCAGAGGAAACACTCCACAAAGTGCTCTTATCTCCCACCGAAGCCAAGTATTGGCCTTGTTTAAATCGCAGAACAATAAAATATAGATGACATTCTGAAGGGCAACACTTCCCGGGGTTTTGGGTAAGTTACTGAATTCGTATCTATACTAGGTAAAAGATGCAGAAACACACAGTCTATTAAATTCCCAGAGATACAACAGTAATAATTACTGCTCCGCCATGTGTAAAATTAATCCAGTCCAAATAGGGCTATCGCTGTGTTATCTGGCTGGTGTCTTTGTTTTCAATTGATGTGTTTAAACAAGATGTGATGATGCGGTGTACTAGTAGTAAAGTTAAAGGCCCACTGAAGTGGTAATGGTATCACTATATCAATCAAAGTTACCTTTTATACCACACACGCTTTTACATTCAGAAAGTTCATTTTGTTAGCCTAATCAACTTGTGTTTATAAAATCTATTTTGGTAGTATACAATGGTAACATATATTTCTAATAAATCTGACGTTCAATGCAAACAATTGCGCATTATTTTTAGTCGCCTGATGTAATGGTCTGGGTGTATGTTGCTTTAAGACCCATATTTGGGGTTTTCCCAGCCCTTGCGTTCGGTGCGATTGTGAGTGAAGTGAGTTAGGCTACGCCATTTTGTTTGTGCTTCTAAAATATTCATCTGTTAACGGTAACCTATGTCATGTGGATCATTTATTATGCACTGTACACAATGACATTTATGGCATTTGGCAGATGCCCTTATACAGAGGGACTTAGATTTATCTCATTTATACAACTTAGCAGTTGAGGGTTAAGGGCTTTGCTCAGGGGCCCAGCAGTGGCCGCATTGTATTTGAACTCGCGACCTTCCCAACAGTAGTCCAACGTTTAAGCCAGTGAGCACGCAGTGTGAACTGAAAATAGATCCTTCACAATTTAAGAACAATATGTCTTCATTTCTGGAAGAATTTATGTTTTGTTAATGGGTACTGAACTTCAATTGATGCAAATCCTATTAAATAAACAAATTTATTGATCTATCATTGCTTTCATTTGCCCGTCTCTGATTCTCACATGCAAGAGCGGTGTTGTGCGAGTCAGCATCATGTGTTCACAGCATAAAATACATCAGAAAATTACACTGGAAAATATGTCAAATTTGATCTGACATCCGACACCCATCTGATGATTCAGGCCTGTATCAGCTCTCAGAATTGGTTTAGAGATCTCTGCTTCATAAAACAGATAACAATAGAAACATAATCTATGCAAGTTATTATGCGTATTATTGTATTATATATATAAACCTGCATAAATCAACATGTCGGTCTACATCCTACAATATGAGGAAGACAGAGAGACACTAAAGCTCATCCTATCTTTTATGACTACTGCTCTGTATCTTAGATGTCACTAACTGGTCAAATGTTGTCTAGGGGTTACTTTGTAGCAATGGCCTCAAAGTGTCCTACACTACAATGAGCCTCTACACACCATAAAAAGAGTACGATTACTGTAAGAGGCAGGTATGGACGCTGACATGAATTCAGAATAATAGAGCGTATTCCATGCAGCTCAATGATCCTGCTGTGAATAGGTGCGCAATGTCTACTAACAATAGCAGGACATGGGATGAAGTGTGAAAAAAAGCTATGTGAAAAATGGGGGGTAATGTAAATGAGTAAAGTATGACTGGCATGGTGTAGAGAGACTGAAGAGACTGAAGGAAATAGAGTTAAGGAAAGATAAGGAGAGATAAAAGGCCAAAGATGAAGTGTAGATCTGAGATCTGAGTCTAGTGTGCTGGCAGAATTCGTGTTGGCCATCATGTCTGTACATCTCACCTGAGACTGAGATCTTATCTTTATCAGGGTTTTGCCTCATTCATCGTAATGGCCAATAGACGAAGGAACAAGATGCAGAGTTTAATTTATTTAAACTCTTGGGTTAACAGTTTTAACTATTGATTTAGATGGTGTTTGTGTACACATATTGACTACAGAAGTTTACAAATTTCAAGATTTTGAAAGTCTTTTACAAAAATGACATTTTTGTCTTCACATATGCTATCTATCAGTAAAATATGTTTATAAAATAACATCAAATTTTAAAAAGCACTAACTAACAACGGTGTACATGTCAACAGAAATGCCCCTTCCTTCTTACAGTTAGTCTGTAAGGTCCGTACAGGATTTCACTGAGTTTTTTTGTGTGATTGTTGCGGCCAAAAATTCTTGATTTTGCTGTGCAAATTTGCGATGCAATTTGCAGAGTTTTTTGTGGTTTTTTTGCAGAACGCTACTTGAATTGGCAAAATTGCAATTGCATGAAATTGTTTTGCACGGTCTTTCACAGTGATGTTTGCCGCTAAATGAGACCTTTTAGCTGTACTCATGTTCGATGCATGTGAATCGGAGAGGGCTTTGTCTCAATGTGCGTTGTGATGACATCATATGATGCGACTTGGCCCAAATCTGTGGTAATTTTAGAAAAATTGCAAGCTCCTCCGAATATTGTGGAGTTTCCTTCATTTTGTGTTACTTTCTGCGATCGCAAAATCCTGGAGGGACTGTATGTCTAAGGTTGCTTTCATATATGTAGCATCCAGTCCATTTCAATGGAAACCTGATGCGTTCTTCCCCTTGGTGCAGTTCGTTTTGGCATCTCAGACAGGTGTGGACAAAAACAACTGATTTGAAAGTGTCTGAGAAAGGTGGACCGGTTCCAAGCGAACCATAGTGCAGATTCAATTACTGTCTAAGAGTGATTCAGACTCGGAAAATGGACTAACGGGTGTGAAAGCACTCTTAAATTGCATACAACTGCACTAAATACAGGGCTCAATGGTGCAAGTACTCACACTTGTGTCTAGACCAGTGCAAGTGAGAAAAATCAAACCAAAAATCATTTCAATCTACATAATCTACATAAGCAGAGGTTGAGAAATAATGATTCGCCTGATGATTTCTCCTGTCACACTCCACTTCCAATTCTGCATCTTCAATTTGTGCTGATAAAGCCCAATTAGTGCCAATTGCTAAAACTATAGATGACGTGGACTTTCAGAATCTGACAGCAAACATTCAGCTTGGTGGATTGAAATATAAAACAGTGAAGACGCTCTGAAACAGTAATCAATATTTGCACTTGCTAAGGTATATTTTTATTTAAATTTAAAGGTCCATAAACAGTAACGCAGCAAGTAGCATTGCATCAGAGCTCCAGGATCCCAGGTTCAACTCTGACCTCGAGTTACTGTCCATGTGGAGTTTCACATGTTTTCCATGTGGGATTCCTCTAGATTCTCTGGTTCTCCTCCCACCTCCCAAGGTGGCATGTAGAACAAAGATGAACAAACAAAGAAACGACCAAACAAAACTGTAGGAGTGTTACAGGATTACAGTATTATGTTTCTTCAAACAACAGTACAAGACATTACTGGAACTGGAGTACGAGTCATTCTTAGACATTAAAAAAAAGGGGGTGATATACTTTATAAAGGTCAAACCTTTTCTCTCTCTCTCTCTCTCTCTCTTTCTCTCTCTCTGTCTCTCATTCAGCTGCAAAGGCTGCTGAGTGTCAAGATTATCCATCATTTCTCATCTTCTTTGCAATTTTACCATATTCCTTATTTGATATTTTTTTATCAAATATGATTTTATCATATTCATTTTATCAAAGAAAATCTTTCTTTTGCATTATCTGTCCCGACTTCACCACTCTTACAGTGAGCACATAGTCTCTCTCTCTCTCTCTCTCTCTCTGGCAAGTACCTGCATCACTGCAGCAGTTTTGCAGTGTTTAGACAGAAGGCTACACAGCGCACACTGCAGACAATTAATCTCAAACCGAATGTGTTCAACCCCCACAGGCTCCATTACCGCTTGCTCATTAAGTTCAGCAATCGAGGCCTGGGGTATCTATTAGTCAACCTTCTAAACCAAGACCAAGAGGAAGTGAGAATATAGTAGGTACAATGTTTCAGATCCCTACAATCCAATACAATCCAAAAAGCCAATAATTTTAGCAGAAATCTTAAAACATCAGGAAAGCCCTCTTGACTTCCTACAGAATATCATTAGGAGTAATATCAAAAGCCACAGATTCATATTTATGTGGTTGTAATGGACAAGCAGACTTAGGTCAGTGTTTCCCTCTTCAAATAACAGTTTGTTCCATGCAGGCACAAAATGTCATTATATCCTTTAAGTGGCATCAGTTCCTCAGTGTGACTGCAGCATTGACTGGCAGTCATATGATATCACTATTCCATAACCTAATTTTTCAGCGACGCTACACCGAGACAGAAACTTCCATTATGGAGAAAATACACTCAGAGTGATCCGTGTTTGCTCCATTACGACCATTAGATTAGGAATTGCCACAGCACTCACGGTTCAAGTAGCAAATGAAATTGTCAGGGCAGCCCGAACACAGTGTATCGCCAACAGATATAGGTGAAACTTGTGTATTACAGCATGTAGTTGTTTTGAAAATGGTCAAAAAGTGGATGCCCTCCACCTTAAACCCTTGCTAATTCAATTTGTCTGTTATGGTCCATACTGATGAAAAATGACAGCATCCATATGTGTAACTTTTGAGGTGTATGCCAATTCATTAGAACTGACAGATGTTGCAACTTTGCTAACAAGAAAATCCTAACAGGCAGAGAAAAAATTAATTTTACCACAAAATTCCAGTGGATGGTAGGCTTTGGACGATTGATGATAGTTTCAGGAATCGCCAGCAGATTCCAACTATCGGGATGGCTATCAAGTCGGACGATTTAAATGTCTGTGGGACAATGTGGTGTCTGCAACTTTAAGATAAAGCTTTTAAGACAAAAATAAAGTGTGGTATTTCGTAATATATGTTTCCTTTTTTGCCTATTTTATATCCTGTACAAACCTTAATCTGCTGACTGACTTCAGAGCAGAGCAACAAAACATCCTCTTTCTGATTTATCTTAAATTAAGAAAATGAAATTAAATGTTTATCAGGGCGACTTCACTATACAAGAATTCAATAAGTGTCTCCTCTACTGTTCACCACAAAGCACATGCAAGAAGAAGTAGAAGAAGAAGCCTTTATTTGTCACATATACCTTACATCACAGTGAAGTTCTTTTCTTTGCATATGCCAGCTTGTTAGGAAGTTGGGGTCAGGGCGCAGGGTCAGCCATGATATGGCATCCCTGGAGCAGATAGGGTTAAGGGCCTTGCTCAAGGGCCCAACTAAACAAACTTAGTTACAGCTAATAACTCGTTATGTTTATTTACAGTCTCGACTTCATTTCTGCAAGCATTCTTGACCTTGTTAATGATTAATGAAGCTAAAAAAACTGGTTAAGCACTAATACAAGTGTTTGTAGCTACAGCCAACTCGAAACCAGCTCAGGTATGACACAATGTGTACCAGACACATGTTTATATAACTTTATATAACTGTTACAAAATTAACATAAGTGCAAATTAAGTCTGCAGTCTGGTCAGATGTCAGGTGCTGCATATCATAAAGTATTTAAGTATACTGTATAAAATAACTAGTATGCAAACTGAAAAAAGCCACGGCACATTTTCAATGTGTGTTTATTATTGAACGACCTGTTTAATGCTACAGCAAAGTTAAAATACTCCTAGCGCAATGAGAAGTAAGTAAAAGTGAAAGTAAGCATTTTCAAAAATTGGAAAAACTAAACAATAGATGTTGCAATCTCTGTACTGGTTTAAGCCACAAAACCCCACAAAAATAATAACTGCGGGAGCAAGCAAGATTGATCAAGGGTGTCTGTGAGAGCAGATGGGATTGGGCAGAATTCCTTCCGAAGAGGGTGTGAGTGGGTTAAAAAAAAAAAATACAGTCCTGTGCACACTTCTACCCCACTAGAGTCACAGGAAGACTGAACAAGTTCATGTTCAAGTTAATTTTATTGTCATTCATACATATACAAAGTATACAGCTGAACGAAATATCATTTCTCTCAGACCAAGATGCTAACAAAAACGAAAGAAATAGTGCAATATACAAAAAAAAAAAAAAGCATTCTGTATTGTGGAAAGAAATGCTGTAAATCAAAATATCATAACAAACGTTTCTACAAAGTCTCTAAACAAAGTGAAATTTGACGTGACGACCATTTGCTTTTTAAATATGCATCAGTAGTCACAGGTACAGTTTATGCAGATTTATAAGTAAATTAGCTGGCAAGTTTTACTGAGCATTTTGGAGAACCTGCCACAGTTCTTCTGGAGACTCTGACTGTCTCAATTGCTTCTTATTGTGCATGAAAAACTAGTTCATAATGTTTTGTTGTCTGAAAAGGGGCCTATTATGTTACTTTCATTAGTGACATAGAAATAATTTACTGTAACATTTAATATTTATTGAAAAAGTAAAGTTTGGAAATCTAAAAAAATTTTTTGTACTGACTCTTTAATGCAGAAGTCATAAAAAAAACATTTATAACAAAATCGGTATTTAAATACAGTACTGTATTCCTCTTAAACCTGAAGTTGACGTTTGCCGAAAGAAAGACTCACTCTGTAGCTGCCTGTCATTTTTTTCTGACATGCTTTTGTACAATATACCTGTACGCTGACTTTTCAAGACCAACTTTGGTTCCAAGGCCTGATTTATGTATCAATTCTATATGAAAATGACATGTATGGCCTATGTCTTGGTAGTCCGTCGAGCCGACGATGACGATATCTGCGAATCAGCGGTGAACGCGTTGGTGACTCCGTAGGCCAAAGCTGGAGGCACACAAACGCCCGCAGGTGTCACAGCGGAAGTCGGAGGTGGGGACGGAGGATGTCGAAACCCGGTGGCGCCTCTCTCTAGCGGCGGCTTGGCGAGTCTTACGATCTTCTTTGAAGGCAGTTGCTGCTCTTGAGACAATAGAGCGCCAGGCAGGGCGGTTCATAGCAGCGGTTTCTAGCTCACATGGCTTGATGCCACACCATCTGAGGTTGCTCTTCAGGGTGTCTTTGTAGCGTAGCTTAGGCCTGCCTTGCTTTCGAGACCCATGCTTCAGCTTGCTGTACATCAGTTGCTTCGGGATTCGATTGTCTTCCATTCGAACCACATGTCCTGTCCAGCGTAATTGGGCCTTCAGTATAACTTTCATAACCTGAATGCTTGACATCTTTTCTCTGTCTGACTAGAAGGAGTTTGACTGTGTTTGGTGCTGCTTGGAACATGACCTCTGTCTTTCCGAGGCTGATTGTAAGTCCAAACAGACTTGACGCTGAGGCAAATCGGTCAACAATGACTTGGAGATGGTCGTCCCTGTGGGCCATGAGCGCACAATCATCGGCAAATAGGGCCTCGAGGATGAATTTCTCAAGCGTCTTTGTCTTTGCGGCAAGGTGTCTCAGATCAAACACGGATCCGTCTGGGCGGTATCTGATATAGATGCCCATGTTTAAGTCCTTGACAGCATGGAGGAGGACCTGTGTAAAGAAGAGGCTGAAAAGCACCGGGGCGAGGACACAGCTTTGTTTCACGCCATTTCTGATGCCAAAGGTGCTTGCATGGTCGCCGCTGGAGAGGACCTGGCCAGTCATGTTGTCATGGAAGAGCCTTATCAGAGTCGTGAACTTCTTTGGACAGCCAAGCTTAGACAGTATGGCCCATAGCGCCTCGCGATTCACTGTGTCGAAGGCCTTGGTCAGGTCTATAAACACAACATAGAGGTCCATCCACTGTTCGATGCACTTTTCTTGGATTTGGCGTATCGCGAACACCATGTCAATTGTGCTTCGGCCTGGACGAAATCCACACTGTGCTTCTGGGAGGCTACTTTCTAAGACTGAGCTGATCAGTCTGTTAAGAAGGATGCGAGCCAGAATCTTTCCAGCTATCGAGATATATTATAAGAAGATATATTCCCCTGTAGTTACCACAGTCTGACTTTGCGCCTTTGTTCTTGTACAGTGCGACAATGGTGGCATCTCGAAAGTCAGGTGGCATGTCTTCTTCTTCCCAGATGGCTAGCAGGACATCGTAGAATGCCTTGAAAGCAGAGGATCCTAGGGCTTTGTACACCTCTGCAGGTATGCCATCCTTTCCTGGTGCTTTACCACAGCTTGTCTGCTCTATGGCAGTTCTCACTTCCTTCTCAGTAGGAAGGAGGTCAAGGTCCACCTGAGTGGGCCTCTGTGGTATTTGTTGTAAGGCGTTTTGGTCGACAGAAGAAGGTCTGTTTAGCAGCTGACTGAAGTGTTCTTCCCAACGTGCATTGATGCCAGACTTGTCCTTGATGATGGTGGATCCATCAGCAGAGAGAAGAGGTGCAGTCCCTCCTTATGCTGGACCAAAAATGGTTTTGAGACTGCTGAACAGCATTTTGGAGTTGCTGGAGTCTGCGTAATGCTGGATTTCCTCTGCCTTTGACTTCCACCATGTTGGATAGAGCGAAGCTCTCTTTGGACTTTGGCTTGGTACTCTTTGAACCTGTCATGTCTGGATACACTGGTGGGGTTGTTTTGCCATTCAATGTAGGCTCTTCTCTTCTCATCAAGTAGAGCTTGTACAGCGGCATCATTCTCATCAAACCAGTCTTGATGGATTTTCTGCTTTTTGCCAAGCACAGCCTGGGCAGTCTCTGTGAACGCGTCCCTAAACTGGGTCCATTTGTCTGATGCTCTGCCAGTGAGAGGTCCCATCAATTCTAATTTCTGGTCCAGGCTGGACTGAAATTCTGCTTTCGTGGCTGGTGAGAGAAGTTTGGCTGTGTTGAAAGTTGCTCTGATGATCTTTGGCTTCCTGTGGTGGTGTGGGGCTATCCTGAAGTTGAGTTTGGTCCGCACGAGCCGATGATCGGTCCAGCAGTCAGCACCACGCATAGCTCTTGTAATGAGTACATCACTGCTGTCCTGCTGACGTGTAATGACAAAGTCAATCAGATGCCACTGCTTGGCTCTAGGGTGCATCCAGGTTGTCTTGTACTTGTCAGCTTGTCTGAACATGGTGTTTGTCACCTGCAGGTTGTGCTTGGCGCATGTGCTCAGCAGAAGGAGTCCATTGCTATTCATTTTTCCCACTCCATGCTTCCCCAGCACACCCTTCCATTGCTTGCTGTCACTGCCTACGCAGGCACTGAAGTTGCCTAGAATGATCAGTTTGTCGTTGGCTGGTGTGGCACGTAATAGGCTATTGAGGTCAGTGTAGAACTGCTCTTTGATGTCATCATCACTTTTTAGTGTAGGTGCATACACATTGATGATTGTGACAAAGCGCTTGTTGTTGATGGGTAACTGCAGGGTCATCAGCCTTTCACTGATGCCAGTGGGGAGGTCGGTGAGATCTTTAAGCAGGGTGGATCTGATGGCAAAGTCAACACCGTAGATTCTGTCTTCCTCCTCCGGTTTGCCTTTCCAGGAATATGTGTATCCGCTGCCTGCCTCTGTCAGAGATCCTTCGTCAGCTAGCCTAGTCTCGCTGAGTGCTGCAATGTCGATGTTATACCTCGACAACTCTTTGCCAATGAGGGCAGTCCGGCGCTCAGGTCGGGGTATGTTCTCCCGGTCCATGAGGGTGTGTATGTTCCACGTCCCTATTGTCAATTTCTTTTTCTCCTTGAATTGACCGCATGTGGCTAAGTCCACCAGCCGCGGCAAGCTGGCCAGACAGGTTAGGGCAGCCTTTGTTTAGGCCACCTTTTCTAGGCCCCTCCCTTGACTAGGGTGAGCAGTGCTATCCTAAAGAGGCTGCTCAGTCACCTGGGATGCTGCCGGAGTTCACTACTGCCCCATTTTAGTAAACAACGACCAATGTTCCAGGCCGCCTATGTGCAGGCTTGTGGCTATAACCTCCAGTGTCTACCTACACCTGTTACTTTTGCCACTCCCCCATCGCCGCAGGACTTGGAAATTGCTGGTTTTCGCAGAAAGAAGTTGTGCGGGAGGTTTTTGAAGTGGAAAGGCCGTTGCACAGGGGCAATCCCACTCTCTTGGCAATGGGAAATCTTTATCCAGTGGCACGGAGAACCGTTACGCCTGGAGACCTCCCTTGCTGCAGTGGATGACCAAGACGCCTTGTGTGTCTTGTCTTGCTCTGGGTGCTCCACGTCGCCTGCTAGAACCGCCTTCCTAGCCATTGAACCTCATGGTGTCTTCCGCCTATCCACCGGCTCCAGTCTTCGCATGCTTGGTATGGGTAGACATCCCATGTTTCACCGAGGGTTTGAGACCCAACAGCTACTCTCAACCTGGTTTAGCCGGTCTGTCGAAACCGTTGCCCGTGGTGTGGCCGCTGCGCATGCTACAGCTTCTAGGAGCCACAGGTGAGAGCTGGGTGATAGGTGAGGACCAAAAGAAGTGAGCTACCCAGGAGGGCAGGACATCACGCAACCACAGGTGCTACCCCTATCCTATAGACCCCATACACCACCTATGTACACATGGCCTATGTACTGCTTTAGTAAATGCTGTACATGGCTGTAGTTCCTGAAATACTTGTTAAATGTAGCATCAAGCCCTTAAGCTAGAGAGCCTTATTGAGACAAAATGTAGGTTTGAAAATGAACACATTAGGACACAAACAGCAAGTCGCCACTCACCAGCTGCCTCCACTGTGAACTTCTGAGTCACTATCTAGTTTTGTCATTCCTCTCAGACCCAGTCTGCAAGCTTGTTAGAAGTAAATGAAACACTTAGACTGAAGTAAATGCAGTGAAGAGTTACTGAGACAATTAAAAGAATGGCCAATATTAACTGGCAGCAGGGACAGATAAATGTGATGCTCTCTTATCTTTACTGCAATGAGAGCTGAACTAAAAAGCGAAAGCTTAAAGTATTCAAATGAAGTAAAGAGCCATGACAAGCACTCGTCTTTGTAAGATGAGAGAGAAGCTGAGGCAGCACATTTTATCGATTTATCTAAGTGCAGTTGACTGTGGTCAGACATTGCCATCTCTGTAGCACAGATTACCTTTCTCTCTCTCTCTCTCTCTCTGTTTTCTCTCTCCATCTCTATCTCTCTATGTCTCACACACTTCTACCCCAGTATTTTTTTATGTGTGTAAGAATAGAAAAGCTGACTGCAGTAATTTAGTCTGCTCCAGTGTTTAACCCAGCTTAAAAGCTGTTGTGCGTATGAGACTCACACACACACACACCCACGCACACCCTACTCTATTTTTCAGGAGTCAAGTGTAAGACTATAAGAGTTCATATATCAGAGTGAGTAGCATCTGAAATTTGGCTAAAATAAGCACATACCCCTGTGTGTAACTCACAACCCGAAACACACACAACCACAAGCACAGACACGCCGCAGCAGCAGCAGCAGCGTTATTCCCAGCCTTTTGTCTGGCGCATTGATTTTTCTCCTCCTCTGCGACTGGACCATCATGGGCATATCTGTTTGTGTGTTACATGACCCCCATCAGGGAACAAGGGCCACGCCCGTTCTGAACCAAACCATCAGTCATGGCTGTCTCCACGCCGACTGCACTGTCTCTACGGCAACACAGGCTGTGCTCTCCAAGGAAAAATGCCTGGTGTGATGAGAGTGAAGAAGTGAGAGAGTGATGTGAGGACAGCGAGGCTTTCTCATCCACAAACGCTGCAGTGATGTGATATGGTCTCGTTTTTTTCAGTGTGTTGTGTTAACTAAAGCTGCATGTATAGAACAGGCAAAGTGTATAAATATCTACATATAAGACATATGGACTAATAAATATAAGAATGTACAAACAGGTAGGGAAGGGATTTTTTTTTTTGGAATTTCATCCTCTGTTGCTCTTGAAGGCTACTTGAGGAAGAGCATTTATTCGGCTGTGACTGCCAAGTCGATACACATACAGAGAGAATTCAAGGCTACATCCCAAACCGCATAATGTGCACTAAGTAATAAGCCTAAATAGTAAAGCCACGCCTAAGTGTTTGCAACAGTGAGGATATAATTATCTGCTGCCATTATCCCCATTATCATCAGTATTACAGAGGCATTATGGGAATAAAAATGTTAAACACAGGCATCACTGTGACTGCCTGATCAAGCAGCAGTGCCTGTGCATGCATGTGACAAACTTAAAAGTAAACACATACCGTAAAACCAACATATTTAAATAATACATTTTGGTGCATCCCTAATAAATATAGTTAAAGCTGCAGTACTGAACTTTTGCCTCTCTATCGCCATCTCTGTTGGAAACATCATAAAACTGCGAGTTACATGCAGAGTTTTGTTTCTGTTTTTGTTTTTTTTACGTGGGTTGTGCGTTGGCACTGCTCCTCTGTGCAGATGAATTGGATGGTTCGAGGTATACGTATGTGTTGTATATTAGCTCCAATACTTGACAACGGAGGTGGCGGCGGATACGGTTTTCCCTCATATCTAGCAGAAAATAAATGCAATTTACCACACTAACCATAGCAAAACAAACAACAAAAAAACAACAAAAGGAAACTCGATACCTAGTTGAATCAAGCGAACAAGTGCGCTAATATTAGCTAGCTACAGTACCTATTAAGCCACTGAAAAGTCTTATCTGTTCAGCAGGAAAAAAAAGCCATCTCTGCTTCAGTCTTCAATCCCTTCAGATCTCAGAGTTGTTTCAATTCAATTCAATTCAATTTTATTTGTATAGCGCTTTTAACAACAGACATCATCACAAAGCAGCTTTACAGAGATACATAAATTTTGGATCTAAATTTTAAATCGATAAATTTATCCCCAATGAGCAAGCCAGTGGCGACAGTGGCAAGGAAAAACTCCCAGAGACAACATGAGGAAGAAACCTTAAGAGGAACCAGATTCAAAAGGGAACCCATCCTCATCTGGGTGACACCGGATAGTGCAATTATAAATAAATCCCTTCTATAACTGTATGATATATGATATAAAGTGCAACTGTGTGGTCAGGAGATTCAACACAGTCTCAACATGAAGTCTATTTTGCTGAAATCAACTGTCCACCGATGGAGACCCGAGTGCAAAGTCTGTTTGTGAATTGTTGGTGGAGGCTGTCCATATGGGTCCATGAGTTGTCCCACCTCTCAAAAGCCGATATTTATTCTCGTTTTAGCACGGGCTCTGTCGCTTTCCCTTTTTGACTGCAGGCTCTCCGCAGTTCGAGGCTTCTTGGTTTTGACAACAGCTCATTCCCCAGATGTCAACGATGATTGTGTTTAGAACTATCCAGATTAAAAGCAGCCATCTAGATGACACATTTAAATTCTAAGCAACTCTTGCAAGGACAAGCTACAAACACTTCACCATCCTCAGCTCCCACACACACGATATAGTAGCCGGCTCTTCTTTCTTTCACGCAAAGGCGTGGTGACCTCAAAGGCCGCACAAATGACGTCAAACTGATGTTCCCCACGAAATCCGACACGACAGCAGCTCAACTGATAAATCATTATTATAAGCTTACCGTTGCGAATCGGGGTAAGGTAAGGAGACAGTTTTGAACACTGATTTTTTAAGTAATTGCTCAATAATTGATTTTTGTTCATTTTTAACCAAAAAAAGTTTGATACTGCAGCTTTAACTGATGTTAACTACACTACATGGCCAAAGGTATAAGGACACCTGACCATCAAACCTATATGTGGTTCTTCCCCAAACAAAGTTGGAAGCACACAATTGTATAGGATGTCTTTGTATGCTGTAGCATTGAAATTCCCTTCACTGGAACAAAGGGGCCCAAACCTGTTCCAGCATGACAATGCCCCTGTGCGCAACGTCACGTCCATGAAGACACGGTTTAGTGACCTCGCTAATGCTTTTTTGGCACTGATGTCAGCTGAGACATTCTATTGGAAAACCTCAAATCTAGTGGAAAGCCTTTCCAGAAGAGTGGAGTTTATTATAAGAGCAAATGGAGGACTAAATCTGCAATGGGATGTTCAAAAAGCACATGTGGGTGTGATGGTCTGGTGTCCACAAATATATACTGTATGGCCACATAGTGTATCTGATTATATAGACAAATAGTGTATATATATACTGTATATAAAGTGTATAGCCATATAGTGTATATAATTGTCTAATGTTAGATAAGTCAAGTATACAGTACATTGATATGCAGTACTGTGCAAAAGTTTTAGGCACCCTATTTTTTTTAGTACAAACTTTGTTTGATTTTTTTATTTTATGACTTCTACATTATCAAGTCAGTACAAAAAACATTTTAGATTCTCAAACATTAGTTTTCTAGCACAAAATTAAATGTTACAGAAAAATGTTTGTATGTGTTACCATTCCCCCTCGCGCTGATCGCCGAAGCGAGCCGTGCGAGCGGCGCACTTCCGGATTCAGTGACATTGACACTGTTTACTTCTCCACGTGTGTTTTGTTTTGATTTCTGTCCTGTCTCCACCCCTGGTCTGTTATTGGTTCTCCCTAATGTGTCTCAGCTGTTTTGTGTTAACCACCTTGATTACTGTGTGTATTTAAACCCCCGTGTTTCTCTGTCTGATTGCGAAGTATTAGCACAGTTTCCTTAGCGGTCTGTGTATTACTTTGATCTTGTTTCCCCCCCATTTCCTGGTTTTCTTCCTGTTTCCGCCTCGTGTTTTTGATTCTTGCCTAGCCCATTTCATGTTGTTAGTAGATCGCCTGACCCTTGCCTGTTTTTGACCATGATATCTGCTAAACGTGTTGGATTTTACTGCTGTTCCTAATAATCTGACTGGTGTTCCGAATATACTGACTCTTATCTGCATTTGCATCCATCTTCGCCTCCATCACCCCAAAACCTGACAGTATGTCATTAAAGAAAGCAGCATATTACGTAAGAGACCAATAAACACAATGAAGGCTGCTGGGTTTTGCTGCAAAAATAAGAAGCAAGTGCGAAAGTCAAAGTCTCCAGAAGAACTGTGTCTGGTTCTGCAAGATGCTCAATAAAACTTACCAGCTCATTTCCTTATAAAACTGCACAAATTGTACCAGAGACTACTATTTTTATTTTTTTGTCACACCAAATATTAACTTTGTTTCATTTACTACTGTTTGCTGCTCTTTATGTTTTTTTGTTTGTTTTGTTTTTTTAATGTAGAAACATTTATTCTATTATTTTGAAGGTATCTTTGCTCTACAGCATTTCTTTGCACGTGCCTAAAACTTTTGCACAGTACTGTACTTTATTCCACATTAATGAGCTCAAACTATTCTCAGTTTACCTTGACAGAATACAAGGGCACCATGAGGGTGGGGAAACTGAGTGGAGACAAGAGCACCAGGAAACATATTACTAATGTGAGATGGTGGAAAGGAGCAGCTTCCTATACAATTGAAAATCATTCCAGATTCAGGTGTAGAAGACTGGTGTATTTTTGAGTGATAACTCGTATGTTATAAGTGTGCTCCAGTGTTAAAACATGGAGTGTGAAAGTCAAATTTTAGTATTCACTGATGGCCCCCATGCCTAATTCTAATACTTTGGAATAATGAACCAGTGACTATACTGCTGAGTTGCACACTGTGTAGTGGATGAATGGAGGTGTCAAGGTCTCTAGAGTGTCCAAGCTTCACTCCACAAATTTGATCTTTTTTAATACGTTTTTTTTAATCTGTCCTCTTCATCATCCATGTTCCTGCACCAGTGAACAGCACACCCATTACTGTGAACTTGAAGAGAGCTACAACAGTTCACGGCACTTCTTAAATGCAGGTCTGAATGAATAGCATCCTCCCAGTTCATAATATCATCAATGTGCTCTCCAAGCAAGTGGTATGATTATGCCAACTCCACATGTGTCTCATTGATGGAAAACAGAGGTGGTGATGCGTTATTGCTCCTGAAGTCCACCCCCAGCTATTTTGTCTCACTACCACAGAGCCGAAGATGATTTTGTTTGCGCTGTCAGAGTCGGGTACACTTCCTTCTTCCCTTTGTTACTGCAACCCATCATCAGAGTTGTCAAAGCATTTCTGAAGGTAGCATAACACATGATGTGTACAGTAAACAAGAAAAGTGAAAGAAACCGTTCTCTGCTGCATATTACAGTGTCTGCGGCACAGCTAGAAAGGCCAGCAAACTGCAGTGTCATGGTGTGATAAACCAGTAGGACCCGATCTGAGCTTCTCTTCCAACAAAGTGAGCTGGACAGTATTACAGGCACAGCAGATGTCAGAGAATATTATTCTTACCCTATTCTCTGTGAAAGTAGTCCATGCCAATTTTAACCAGACTGTACCTATTCTTCTAAAGTCTTAAGGTGATAGAAGTCTAGACTTTTCACAGTCTCACAAGCCAAACTTCTAGCTTTAGCTGGAGAGTCTGGTACCTTTTGTCAATGAATCTAGCCTTGAACAGTGTCAACAGGTAGAGGCCATTTTATTGACATTGCAACCCACCAAACACAGACTTTTCTCAGAACCTGTAAGCAAACTTGCAAGCATATCATATTTACATGAACTGTTTTACACAAAAGTCTTCAAACCTTTAAAGGCCATTTTTAATCCATTGACTATATCATAAGTGCAGAGAGCCAATCACATTGCATTGGGATTCTGAAGCTTGTGGCCAGAAAATTGTACAATAAGTATCAAGACACTGTGAACCATAGATGCAGGATCTCAGACTGAGTGTCAGTGCCACATGTCTGTAGTTTTAGGGACAGGAAAAACACAAGGTTTTTCAGTGTGAAGTATGTAGTGTTAGCATATATGGCAAACAGATGTTGATGTTAAAAACAGGGAGCTTTAAAAACCATCTCATTCACCTTAAACCTCCTTAACTCTCTTCTCACCTGTGAGGTCACGGTGGATAGAGCAGACATGTTTTTGAATTTGGTCCTGACCCTTGTTCATTCAAAACTGCCATTATTCACTTGTATACTGTAACTTATGAGAATCTGAAAGGTGAGATATTATACTAAGATCATAAAATCAGTGAAGCTACAAAACAGCCTATTTCCAAAGCTTAGCTCTATCTCACTACAGCACACATTACCAGCAACTGGGGAAAATATCCTAATAGTTTCATCAATTATTCATGAGGATTAGCGCTCGCTCTCTCTCTCTCTCTCTCTCTCTCTCTCTCTCTCTCTCTCTCTCTCTCTGTCTCTGTCTCTCTCTCTCTCTCACACACACACTGCCCAAAGTACAGGAAGGAGGAGGAGAGAATGTAGCACAGTCTGAGCTAAGAGCCAAGCCAAAACCAAGCCTTTTGTAACACACTGCCTCACATAGATTCTCTCATTTAGTCACAGATTACATCTTTTGACAAAAATGTCCCTTTAAAATATCTTTACTAAAATGGAGTAAAAAAATTTGTCAGCAAAAAGAAATACATCATTATGCTGATGGAAGTGTAGTTTAACAGAACAAATTGTGAACAACCACAGTGCTGTTGAATGAAGATGTTGATTCATTTTCTGTAACAGCAGCTCTGACAATAGAGCCGGCTGTAATTCAAAAGATTTATATTAATGTGCTTGGTCTAATATGTTATTGTTTCTATACAGGGTGTCCGAAAAATCAGGAATCAATGGGAGTGAATAAGACGATCCGAACGTGTTGAGCAAAATCCGAGAAAACATAATACAGCTTTCGAAAAAATGGATAGAGTGTAAGGAAGAACATGTAGAGCATATGCTAGAGCATATGTTGTAAATAATAAATACAAAATTAACTGACTTTTCGGACACCCTGTAGTGACAGCTTATTTAGAGGAACGAGCTACACAATCTAAGGCTAATAATAAATTAAAAACATGTTGATATTTAACAAAAATAATTGTTAATATGGTGAAATTTATGGAAGGGCATTTTATAACTGTCAGTAAGTCAGTCTGTACAGGATTTCACTGAGTTGTTTTGTGATTGTTGAAGAATGCAGGCCAGCCAAACACTTAAGTTTAAAGCATATCAACACAGAATTTCAATTCCAGGCTGTTTTAGAACAAGATACACACATCTAGATCAAATACATCATTTCTGTTTTCAAGCCCAGAAATTAGCCCCTCCTCCTCCTCCTCCTCCTGCTGGAACAGCAATGTTTAGCTCCACCTCTTCCTTTTCTTAAAAGGCAATAATTTCATTGCATTTGCATTTTGAGGGTTAAAAAACTTACTGGCTGTTCTGAGAAGTGTTCTCCCTGATCTGAGAAATGTAACCCTCTCTACAATTTATAGCAATTTCACTGGATTTCATACAATAATATCAGAGCAACTGAGTACTGTCTTACTCCACCCTTTAACTATTTTGCAAGATGTTTTGGACAAATTCATACAAACTGGGAGTGGGAGTATTAAGTTATTAAGTAATATTTCCATTTGTTTAATATCTCCTATATAAACAGAGAAATATATTGCATCACCGTTTGTCACTTGATGACCTGTTCCTTCACCCCAATAAATAAATAAATAACAACAACAACAACAACAACAATACATTTTTCTATGCATTCACTGTGAATTTAAAGAAATGAAAACCATGACACGTCTAACTGTAAGGCTTTATAAATAAACAAAAATGTCACATTCTTAAAACCAACACAGAGGATTAATTGTATTAAATAGACTTTTAAAACATAAGAAACGAAAGACAGGCTCATAGCCTAAATCGTGTCTGAGAGCTGAAGCTGTCTTGCAGTGAAACCACAAAGCCGACCAACCCACATCAGTCTTGCACTCATTCCTTCTCCATCTGCAAATGCTGCTCTTCCAACTGAGCGAGCATGACTGTCTCAAATCACTCAGTCTACACAATAAAGAAGTGACATGGCATCCCTTTTATTCCTTTATTTAGATCTCAATTCCTGCAAATCATATGTTGGTAATTTGGTATTACAATAACAGTGAGATGACTCGCCTTACTCATCTACATACTATATCATTTGTTGTTTAAGTCACTATGTTTTATATTAGCGCCTGTCCATGAGAGTCGGTGCTGACACTGACGGTTTGTAGGCTTGAGTGGAAGCCTAAATCCTGATCAGCACGGCTGCAAAGGTAACCACTGCATTGGATTAGCAGTAGAATACTTTCTTTTGTTTCTGTACCAGCTTGAGTGTGTTTACATCCAGTCCATATTTCAATGACTTTCAATTCTCAACAATTCATTTCATCAACCAAACCAACAAGAAAAGGCAGATACTATTGTTTCTTCTATGACCTTTAGTTCTCCATGAAATCTAAGCACTCCATGTAAATGGATTAAACCATCAGTGATGACAGTCTACAGTCTAAGAGATAATCACCCTAAAGAAAAGTAGAGCAGGAATAAGGAGTTGTTGTGAATGTTATAAAAGATGGAAAATGCTGTGTGGTCTTCGGTTCTCTCTGGTGGAAACATATTTCAGTAGTGCCTGTCTGCACTATTTTGAGGACCAAATCTTAAATCACTCCTCCAATTGTGTCACTTGGCTGCTAGGGCATTCCTGTTGAACTGATTTCAAATTAGCAGCTGGAAAGGCCTTTGGAGAACACTGACAGAACTCTGCATTTGGCTTGCATAACTCCGAAAATCATCGTTTTTTCCCAGAAGCACGCGTTATGATAATTCAAAACAGAACAGCATGGGAATGGCATGAGACGAAGTTTGCACATGGCTGGATTAAAGCCACTGTTTATATGCAGGCTTTAAAGTGCCGGCTAAATCAGTAAATATCATTATTTGGTATCAAAACTGCTACAGTTGAGGATTATTAACAAGCATGGATAAACAGCTCAGAGGCCCATGGGACGAGACAGCATGGACCCACGCCACCCACACCACCCACACTACCACGAGTTTCTCAGGGTTGCAAAGATATTTAGACAAAAACAACACATTTACACCAGCTCATTCTGTCACAGGACGGTGCATACACCAGGGCTCTCTTTAAAGCAGATTTATTTATTTAAAGGTGCATGAAACTGATATGGAGTTAACTGCATGTCATTTAATGGTCTTTAATCTGAAGCTCTGAAGTCAGCTATGAAATAGTGGCCTAATAATTTAATCGAACTTCAGGAAATGAAACGTTAGAAAAGTGATAGCCATAACACAGTCAGACACCATGGATAACCCGCACACACTGTACTGAATGAGCCTTACATCCAGCCCAAGCTTTACTTTAATTCAGCTGCTTGTGAAAAGAACAATAAAAGACACATTCAGGCTTTAATACAGGACGTACTCAGCACATGTCAGCAGCAAAACCAAAATGATCATCACCTAATCTAGAACTTAGATCTTTCTTTTGTACTCTTATCTAACCACAAGCTTTAGAATGCTTGAGGATGCAGTCTGATTGGTTCTCTGCACATCTGTGCATACATACTTTTATGCACATTTGAACACCAAATGTTTTTTTGTTTTTCAGGGCAAGGTACAGTAAATGGATTGTAAAAAGCTTCACACAATCACATCTTTAAAAAGTTATTAGACTTCTGTTTGAAGTGCACACTGGTGAGTAAACAACGTAATCTCACATCTTGCATCAGAAGAGGTCTGTGGTTGGTCGTCATGTTAGTCAAAGTTGCCTCTTGTGAATACGGTTTGTTCCTGGCTGCGTTGATTTGCAAAGCATTTTTAGCACTATGCTCATCTGCAAATGCTAGATGTGAGACAAGAGAGGCTTGAGAGACAAGGCATACAGAAAACAGATTACACCCTGGACCTGTAAGAAACCAACATTTTATATGTTATACCAACTGTCCACTTAGCAGCCATCTTAGCAATGTTCTTTTCAGTCATATAAGGGCAGGGTCTTATAAATTTGAATGATTTAAAGTACACCTATTATGGTTTTTAAACGTGCCTACTTTTGTTTTAAAGGTCTCATACAATAGGTTTACATGCATGCAAAGTCAAAAAAACACTTTAATTTTCTTTAAATTACTTTATAATTTACATTGCAGCATCACCTTTTTTTCCCAGTGTCACAAACAACTCGTTCAAGGATCCATTCACTCTAAGCTCCTCCTTTCAGAGAGCCTACTCTGCTCTCATTGGTCAGATGTCCCAGTCTGTTGTGATCTACTGCTTACAGCGCATGTCGGAAAGGAAACGCCCACTACCATATCCGAGTTTCGGCTCCGTAATGATGTCGGTTTTACCTTACCAATTTGAGTCCGATAATGATACGTCGGAAGATAAACCCGAACCACCATCGCAAGCACGACGAGAACAGGACATTTCTCAGTGGTAAGATTAGTGGTATATTTAGTTTGGCAATAACATGAGTTAGCCGGTTAGCAGAGGCTAACAGCTAACAGGCTGTGCACTGGCTGTACACGTATACAACACAAAACCACGCATCGTTTTATCGTATTAAAATGAATTCTAACCACTGACGCTTTATATCCTCATCCTTTAGGAGTCCATGCAAAGTGGTTTTGCTTTTGCAGTGCAGGAAACAAAGTCTTCTAGACATGAACCTAACTCTTTCAGGACACAACCTCAACTGTAATGTTTGAGGGTGGGTCAAAGTACACGTTGTTCGCAAGCAGCCAATGAAGACCAGGGGTGGGTTTTTTTGTTACAAACCTACGTAGGTTTGTACAGAAAGTAAATCTGGAATTACTGACGACTCGTTTCAGCTGTTCAGAATCGGCTCTTTCTTTTGGGATTCAATAACTACATTTGTTGTGCGCTTTGATTTTTGAAGCTTTGCAGACTTCTTACATTCACAAACAGCTAATATCAAGTTCAAGTTCAAGTGGCTTTATTGTCATTTCAACCATATATAGCTGGTACAGTACACAGTGAAACGAAACAAGGTTCCTCCAGGACCATTCAGCTACATAAAACAACACACTAAACCACATGAGACGACACAGAACTAAAGAGCTACACATTCTACATAAGATCTACACATTCTACATAAAGTGCACGTGCAAACAACACAAGACAGTACAGTAACTCCTAAAACAGGACAATGGGCACAGTAAGTAACAGTGTCAAGCCGACCAGTACACAGTTCTAGTGTGAAAGTGTCAAAAAGGTAGTGCAAAACAATAACAATATAATTTAAAAATGCTGTGATAGTATTCAGCAGATTAGCTTATACCATATGTGGACACAGCAGTTATTGCAGTAGCAGCCAGGTGAAAGTGTATGATAGTGACAAGAAATTAAACATAATATTTATATATATAACACAATAAATGAAAGGTAGCTAATATCTGAAAAAGCATACTAGGTGCACTTTAAGATACCATATACCAGAAGCAGGTCAGCCAGGTGACATATCAAACACTGATTCGTATAGGCTGTTAAAATTTGACAAAATGGAGTAATATTTGGTCTCTATTTTTTTCAGGTTTCTCTGTTTCTTTACTATAAACAAAGCATCAGTGTTAAAATCTGGTTGTTTGGTTGTTGGTTTGTGATTGTTGCGGCCAAAAATTCTTGATTTTGCTGCCTTTTTTTTTCAAAATTTGTGGAGTTTTTTTTTTTCTTTTCTTTTTTTTTGCGGAAAACTACCTGAATTGGCAAAATTTCAATTGCACAAAATTGTTTTGCATGGTCTTTCACAGTGATGTTTGTTGGTAAATGAGACATTTTAGCTGTACTCATGTTCGATGCACGTG
This sequence comes from Cranoglanis bouderius, assembly GCA_023630585.1. Lineage (NCBI taxonomy): Eukaryota > Metazoa > Chordata > Actinopteri > Siluriformes > Cranoglanididae > Cranoglanis > Cranoglanis bouderius. The sequence goes on from CM042537.1 coordinate 22,611,095, forward strand.
AATCGAAGAGAGCTTCGGCTGAATGCGCATTGTGATGACATCATATGGTGCGTCTTGGCTCCAATCTGCGGAAATTCTGTGGTAATTTTGAAAAATTAGGAAGCTGGGGTTGGAGCGTAGGGTCAACCATGATACAGCATTCCTGGAGCAGAGAGGGTTTAGAGCCTTGCTCAAGATTCCAACAGTGGCAGCTTGGCAGTACTGGGGCTTGAACCCCTGACCTTCTGATCCTTAAAGTTTGAGCCACCACTGCCCAAGCAGTGGCTGTGTCTCTACTCATAAAGTCTCTCAGTGACTAAAAACACAATCACAACACAGTAGGCGCATTCATGCAGTTCAGATTCACTCCTTATCACTTCTCTATGATTCTTGTTTTTTGTTTGCTAGTTTGTTTGTTTTTGTTGAAGAACTACCTTACAGCTTAAGGTACCTTGGGCTCAGAGGTCCATGGACACCAGCCTATGGTCCAATACTCGTGCTTGATTAATGGTTAAGTTACAGAAAATTTTATATTACTCTATTACAGATTTACCAGAATGTTTGCTGATTGCTGATTGTGTCACTGCACTAGCTCCAAATTACAATGTGCCACTGATACTGCAGTCCAAGTAAATATTGACTAGTGGTCATTATGGAGTATTATACTCTAATGGAGTAGACGTTTTTCGTGTTTACATGCAAAAATCTATTTACTAATATAGAAATACCATCCCTCAGCTTGGATACAAAACATTTCTGCACAGAGAAACAATACCGCCAGTCCCTGTGCAACTCTTCTGTCATCACATTTTCCATCACAGTTTGGTCTGGCTCCAAATTCCCTTTCTCCAAAACACTGTCCTATCCACAATGCTAAAACTCTCATCTTCTTCTGATGGTCTACACGATCCCAGGGCTAATTAAGTGTGTCTCGTGCTCCAGTAAAGGTTCCTCTGGAAAAAAAAAAAAGAAAAAGAAAAAGTCTTTTGAAAGAAAAGCAAACGAGACAAACCAGACCTCCCCTGCCCTGAAGCAAACAGCACCATTTTAATGAGGTCCTTCCAGCACCATCTCTTTTACCCTCTTCCCTTTATAAACTACAGGCCAGGAAAGATACTCTGTATGTTTCCACTATCACACACATTTTATAGTTGCTCTATATGTGCAAGATTTATGTTAAAAACCTAACAAGAAATTTTTGAGCCTACAGCAAGATAAACCCAAATCAAAGCACATGTGTACTCTTAGGAGCTGAGAGGTATTGAGATGACAGTGCGAGGCAGCCATGGCTCTGGTTGTAAAAGGGCTGGCCGGCACCAATGCACAGTGCCAAGAGCACAGATGACCTGCTCTTCCATGCCGCAGAGAACCGAGGAGAACAATGGGGGATAAATAACAGACAAATCTAATATAACTCAGTTGTTCAAAGAGGCAATGTCACACCATATGGCCACAGACATGAGTAGTTTATGTCAGATTAAGAAAAGTATAGTGCCTTTATCCCTGGTGTAGGCTTAGAGAAAAAAAGAGCTTACATGCTAATATACTGTAATCCCATCAATAAATACGATTACATAGGTTAGTTCAAAATACCTAGTTAAGCCATTTTTGATGAATGTCCACTGGATGCAAAAATAAATGCTTTGCTGTATGCAGGATGACTCCAAGTCCTCAAATATTAGCACAGAAAACCTGCTACTAGTAAAAATACAGAAGGGCCAGCCTGAGAGCCTCCCTGCCCGTTCTAACACTGATGGCGGGAGGCCGGCAGTGCTCATGGCCAAATCCTGACCCATTACATAATGCAGTCTTTTCACTGCCTCTGAATATGACAAGGCTAAAAAGGAGAATGCAGACAAGCAGGAAGCAGCTCTCTCCAAGCCTGCCCTTCCCTCACTGTGCGGCATAAGAGCAAAGGCTAAACCCAGTCCAATTCTAAAGGCCTGGCTCCTTTTCCACGCAGAGCCTCTCTATTTAAATGCAAATGAAGTTGTGTAGCAGCTGAACAGCTTGGACAGAGGTAAGGCATGCACCCCCCCATTCCTCGAGGGGCCCGTGTTCTGGCACTCATCTGCTGGGCCCATAAGCCATTAACTCATCAAAATTCCACCCTTTCCACCCTCATGCCACCTCCATAATGTTTAGCAAAAGTACCAAAGAGTCATGACTTTGCACATTTTTTAAAATCTCACTTTGTGCAGTTGCGGTTTCTGCAAATGTTCCACTGCAGTTGATGTGCAGTTTGTTTCAACTCCACTGTGTTCGCTGTTTACATGCATTTACATTTATCATTTGGAAGATGATTTAACCCAAAACGACTTCTGAATGAATCCAATCCAAGCATACAGGTGCATCTCAATAAATTAGAATGTCATGGAAAAGTTCATTTATTTCAGTAATTCAACTCAAATTGTGAAACTCGTGTATTAAATAAATTCAGTGCACACAGATTGAAGTAGTTTAAGTCTTTGGTTCTTTTAATTGTGATGATTTTGGCTCACATTTAACAAAAACCCACCAATTCACTATCTCAACAAATTAGAATACTTCATAAGACCAATAAAAAAAACATTTTTAGTGAATTGTTGGCCTTCTGGAAAGTATGTTCATTTACTGTACATGTACTCAATACTTGGTAGGGGCTCCTTTTGCTTTAATTGCTGCCTCAATTCGGCGTGGCATGGGGGTGATCGGTTTGTGGCACTGCTGAGGTGGTATGGAAGCCCAGGTTTCTTTGACAGTGGCCTTCAGCTCATCTGCATTTTTTGGTCTCCTGTTTCTCATTTTCCTCTTGACAATACCCCATAGATTCTCTATGGGGTTCAGGTCTGGTGAGTTTGCTGGCCAGTCAAGCACACCAACACCATGGTCATTTAACCAACTTTTGGTGCTTTTGGCAGAGTGGGCAGGTGCCAAATCCTGCTGGAAAATGAAATCAGCATCTTCAAAATGCTGGTCAGCTGAAGGAAGCATGAAGTGCTCCAAAATTTCTTGGTAAACGGGTGCAATGACTTTGGTTTTCAAAAAACACAATGGACCAACACCAGCAGATGACATTGCACCCCAAATCATCACAGACTGTGGAAACTTAACACTGGACTTCAAGCAACTTGGGCTATGAGCTTACTATGACCCTTACTCCAGACTCTAGGACCTTGGTTTCCAAATGAAATAGAAAACTTGCTCTCATCTGAAAAGAGGACTTTGGACCACTGGGCAACAGTCCAGTTCTTCTTCTCCTTAGCCCAGGTAAGACGCCTCTGACGTTATCTGTGGTTCAGGAGTGGCTTAACAAGAGGAATATGACAACTGTAGCCAAATTCCTTGGCACGTCTGTGTGTGGTGGCTCTTGATGCCTTGACCCCAGCCTCAGTCCATTCCTTGTGAAGTTCACTCAAATTCTTGAATCGATTTTGCTTGACAATCCTCATAAGGCTGTGGTTCTCTCGGTTGGTTGTGCATCTTTTTCTTCCACAATTTTTCCTTCCACTCAACTTTCTGTTAACATGCTTGGATACAGCACTCTGTGAACAGCCAGCTTCTTTGGCAAAGAATGTTTGTGGCTTACCTAGTGAACCAAACTGAGAGACCATTTTGAAGGCTCAGGAAACCTTTGCAGGTGTTTTGAGTTGATTAGCTGATTGGCATGTCACCATATTCTAATTTGTTGAGATAGTGAATTGGTGGGTTTTTGTTAAATGTGAGCCAAAATCATCACAATTAAAAGAACCAAAGACTTAAACTACTTCAGTCTGTGTGCATTGAATTTATTTAATACACGAGTTTCACAATTTGAGTTGAATTACTGAAATAAATGAACTTTTCCACGACATTCTAATTTATTGAGATGCACCTGTATAGCTTAAAACAGCCAACTGTCATACAGTTGCCAAAAACAATGTACGAGACATTTGTAAGAAGAACAGAAATTCACATATATAAGCCCATTTACAGCTGGGCATTTCATGCATTTTGTATCTGGATTGTATCATGTTGATTTTAACCACATGCATTAACACTCCATAGATCAAGAACAATGATTTTTCGTGATGTTATTAATCTTGCTAACGTTTTACGCGTTAACGTTTGGCACATGCGAGTCACTTATTAGGAGGGGTTTTATTTGTCAAATGTGGCTATACCACCTCAAGTGGTTTGAGCAATCAGATTTAAGCTTAAGTTGATTATCTGGGCGGTCTGTTCAGATTATTAAAATTACTTGTTGTTCATGCTTCCAACTTTGCCAGATTTTTCATGAGTAGAGGTGTCCGAGATGGGGAATTCAACAGCATCCAACACAGCCTATTATGTCAGAAAGTGTAACGTGTAGGCAGGAGTGAAAAATAACAACTACTGTTGAGATCTGAAGCAAGTAACTGGACAATGAAAAATGTTTACTTTATTGTTTATATTGTGCATTGAACATGAACACTTTAGAGCGACAGCCATCGCTGGCTATAAGCAACATAGTCATGAGAAATTCCTTACCTTTGGTGTAATCACATGAATTAATATTAAAACAAAAAAAGTGAATTTTACAAAGTGAATCTGACAGTAAAATTAAATCTGTGAATGCTAAAAAGACAAGCACTGTTAAATTATTGTCTGAATTTCTTTGTAAGAAGAGTGACTCATATTCACCTTAAGGTAATCCTGTACTACAGCAGACATCAGTCTGACATTCAGCTCACAATACTGCAGTAGATTTATAATGATATAATCATCACCACATGATCTTACAATGCCACAATATTCAATGACCCCAGTTATATTATAATATTATATTTGTAAATGTGCAAAATGGTAAAAAAAAATAATAATAATAATAATAAGAAGAAGAAAAATAAATGTTGATTCTTGTTGCAGTTATTATTAGATTGTTGAAATGAAGTGCCAAGTATACACAACACTCATTCTGAAACCCATCTGCTGTGACCGTAATTGTGAATAATATGACAGACCATCAACATCGCTCTGTTGAGGACTCATGACTGCTGAAGCACATGCTTTTGCAAAAAATATCATTGCAAATCCACTACTCTGATGGAAAACACAAGAAAAGTGTCCTCATGGTAAAACATGTGCTTAAATACATGTATGTGTGTGTATGTTGTGTGTGCCACCAGCACTGCGTAATGAAAGCTGTTCAGCACACTGGATAATATTCTGTCAATCTCCTGTATACCTTAAACCCAAAATAGTGGAAATGCTTTTCTTCCTGTCAAAAAAAACATTTTGGTGAAGGAAGGCCATTTTACTGCATATCATGGCAGTGGAAAACCTTGTTTGTGGCTGTGAATCCTAAGGGGATTTTTTGTCAATTATGGTTTTGGTGCTCGGGCTCCCAGGTGGGGGGAGGGGATGGGTGGTGTGGAAAAAAAAATATATCACCATACCAAGATAGACTTCTTTATGATACACCATATGCATCAAATATCAGGACCTTGAAATGATAAGGTTCTGGCCTTCTAATATTTGTTTCAATAAATAGTTATAGTCATGGTATTTAAGTTTTATACCAAAATACCGACTTATAGTTTTACCAAAACATAAAGTTGAAAAGTATCTCCTCTGACCTCATTGAGGGTTCAAACATTATGGCTCAATAAGTTCAAAGATGTTTTATTCCAAATTTCTAAATTTTAAATGAGGAAAAGAAGGAGAAATAAAGTTTTAGACACCCTATTTTTTAGTACAAACTTTGTTATAGATTTTTTATTTTATGACTTCTACATTATCAAGTCAGTACAAAAAACATTTTAGATTCCCAAACAGTAGTTTTCTAGCACAAAATTAAATGTTACAGACAAATGTTTATATGTCATTAAAGAAAGCAGCATATTACATAAGAGTCCACTTTTCAGACAAAAAACACAATGAAGGCTGCTGGGTTTTGCTGCAAAAATAAGAAACAAGTGTGACAGTCAAAGTCTCCAGAAGAACTGTGGCTGGTTCTGCAAGATGCTCAATAAAACTTACCAGCTCATTTCCTCATAAAACTGCACAAACTGTACCAGAGACTACTGTTTTTATTTTTGTCACACAAATATTGACTTTGTTTCTTTTTTTGTTGTTCTTTAAATGTCTACATTGTACTGTGAGTTATTTGGTTATATAGTTATAGAAGCCAGAGGACTGCACACAATATCCATGATACTAGGAAAAATTTAACATGTTGTTGTGTTAATATATCACAATATCGATATCATAGCATCATATTGGCCAACCTTACTCCATAGTGTGACAATGATAAAAATAAATAAATAAAAAATTTTAAAACGTGTTGGCTCTATTGTTGGTGAATCTTGACAATTCCATAGCAATCAACAGCCAGGAGTTCAACAAAGCATAACTGGCACAAGCATGGCATTTCTGTCTAGTGTTGTTCCAATGACTATTCGACTGCAGGAGTCTGTGAGCTCACATATGGAAACAGCAGGTAGTGCTCTCCTCCAAGCGTGTTCAGCTGCCCTGTGATACAGCGGTTAGAAAAGATGCAGTGTCTTGAGGGAATGTGTGTTAGTCCTCACTCTCCTCTTTTGTTGGCCGTCATGCCATAGGGGAGAACTAGCTAAAGGCAACAACTAAACTGACAAATTGTTTTTGCATTTAAGATATGTCAACGTATTGAACGTTAAATGTTTTGTTCAAAAAGGCATATAACTGAATAAAACGTTTTTTGTTCAAGACTTGAGTTGAATTATAATTCTTAAAACAGAAAGAAACAGAATCACATTAAGTTATTTATGTAAACAGATAATGACACAAATCATTAATCTTAATCTTAATTTAAAGAAATGTAAGCAGAACAATCGATGCAACACAAGCCTATACAATATAAAAACATTTTTCACTTTTTTCAATTTTTCACTTAACCACTAACAACAAATGGAAGCAGAGCTTTCACTCAGTGGTTCAGCAACCTAAGCTAATGATTATATACACTGATTAAACTTAATCCAACTGTCGCAATGCAGAAACATTCTGTCATGGCCTTAAATCAGATTCTTCCACTCAGAGCAATGACTACCTGTATAATAAAGATTGTGAAATTCCCTGGAAACTAGTACATCTGGACAGACAGGAAATCTAGCCCCCGATGCGGCTAGATGCGGACAAAGCGATGACAATGATAATGGCATTTTGCCAATATTTCAATTGTTTTTGTTGCTATACAACCTTTAACAAAAATAAGCTTCCCAGATATATTGTCACAAAACTACTGGAACCGTAAAGGACAACATTAATTAATGCTGCATCTCTGTGTTGATTAAATAGGATTGTTTTCTGATAAATATATTCAGTAGTTACAATCCTAATCTCTTTGCATCGCAGAGTTGAATCTGCCTGTGAATAACAGTGTTGGGAATACTTCATCATTTAGACAGGCATGATACGATGAGCTCTACTGCTGACTCTTGCACATGCAAACCCAGCAAGTCCACAATCACTCTGTGTGAAAAGGTGTATCTCATTATCAGCTGGAGTTATGAAACAACCACAGCTCACACACAGGCAAACCTTCAAGCATACTTGCCAAGGACAGTCCCTGATTTTTATCACCATCATCTCTCAGATTAAACATTTTTTATATTTCCTACATTTTAGCACACATTTACATACTCATACTTCTTTTATTATTTCGTTAATTTCATACATAAAGCGTCTGAAACTATGCAGATTTAGAAAATCTCTCCGTTAGAGGTTGGGTATGCTGTGATTAAAACAGCGAGGCTGAATCGGCATTGGATTACCATTAACACACTGCTCTCTTATCTCCCCCCGTCTCATGTGGAACATTGCTTAATTAAACAGGAACTGGGCACCATTTACGAGCACTGATGCTAACTGCATAATTTAATGTTCATAAGCCCAACAACGCATGCAAGTTAATTGACAGGCAGAGGATAAATGGTACTATCAGAGTTATTACATCCAAAATCATCACCATAAACACAGAGACTGAGATCAGATGTCATCAGTTTAGAGAATGAGATGTTAACAGTGGAGACTCCGGCAATGATTCAACATGACTTTATATGTAAATATACATTGCTGCTCACTAACATTGCTGTTCACTGTTTTATTGTGATATTGTGCTTTAACACATTACACATTGGATCTGCGGACACAAAAAGAGAAAAACACTTACTCCTTATTGACTTTCACATTTGGTATGCACAGTAGCTATGTTTAAATTGTTTCATGGCTATACGACACGATTCGCTGTTATAACTACCACTACACACATCAACCAAGGTGCGATCCGGCTGCAAAAACAGTTACTAGGTGGAATAATTAGCTTGCACATGAAAGACACGGACAAAACTAAGCAAAATAAAGTGCATGTGTGTACTGGTTTTAACACTGATGTTCTCAACCTGTGCATGCTTTTTACCCATTATTTCTTTGATTTTATTTTCTTGGCCTCCTGTTTAGAAAAACTGATGCGACATACAGTATGTATTTCACCACCCCAACCCTCATTGTCTGTACTCACCTTCACCATATACTACATTCCAATGTCTTACATTATTCACAGCTATTTCTACAAACCCCAGTGGTAACAAGCATGGCCTGTACCTGACCTGTTTATGTGGGTGAGGTTTTGCAATGACCATTGGTGCAGCCTTTTTTGTCACACCAATTGTCACTGACCTCGTCAGACTGGTACTGCTGGTTTGAGAAATTAAAACCAGCTTTGAAGACTCTCCAATCTCTGAACACTGCAGTCATTCCACAGTAGCTTCACTAAGCCTTTGTAGAGCATGCACGATGAAATTGTGTCTGTCTGAAATCCAGTGTGTTTATTTAATAAGCTGTTCGTGTCAAGTATGGGATAAGAAGACATTCAGAAAGATATTCAGGTAGATAAAGATGCTTGTGGGATCCGTCACACTTTCTTAAAGAAGGTGATGAACTAAGAATTGCTGCAAGGCACATTTTCAGTAGTTTCAGTTAGGAGAGGGGTTTAAATGATAAGTTAGTACTAACTAAAACACTAAATTAATGGTAGAGCAGTATAATAATTCATAGTATGACAACTGTACAACCTACTATTTCACTTTTTGGTGTATTACTCTCTGCAGTCAAACTGGAAAGCTTTATCAGTAAACTTTATAGAGCACATCCAGTGAAATCCGTTTTTTTATTTAATTAATAAGCAGTTCATTTCAAGTATATAAAGTAAATAAAGATGTCTGTTTTCTCAAAGCATCCATCACACTTGCTTAAAGAACGTGATGAGAGCCTGGCAGATGAAAGACCTTGGCAACAACAAGCAGAAGAATGCTGGGAAATTCACAGGGGTTTCTACATAACAACAAGGAACTCATGGACAAATCCAAGTTCTTCATATCGTATGAAACATCCATAAAGAGGAAGTATCATTTTCACAAATACAGCCTGCTTTAATCTCAGGTTCTGCCTCTCTGGCTAACTCTAAACAACCACGCTATGCTGATTTATAAGTCAGTGGCCCATGACAGACTGGCTCTGTTGATCAGAAGACGTCAAAGACACTGCCTCATTTAACCACATAAAGGATATTGGCATCAGGGAGCTCTATTAAGATAAACAGACTTCTTTTCTGACCTGCACAGTTGACTGCAGCCTACACTGCCTATCCCACTAACAAGTATTCCTGTCTATGTTTGTGCTTTGCCATTATGATACAGAACAGTACTCCCATGGTCACCACTGATCCTGACAGTTCTGGAGGCTTCCTGTAAATATATTAACACATTACTGTCATGTTCATTGTATCCATCTTGTCGATTCTTTGGGTGACCCACTGTTAATGTAGTTTATTCAATATTTTTTATGCACCAACTGCAAAAAAACAGCAATGCAATTCTAATGTGGATTAGGTCTGCCTGTGTTTCATAGCTTGACATGCATGCCGTCTACACAAGTCTCAAAGGGAAAAAGAGCCATTTACCAAATGCTACTCAAGCTAAAATCCAATTGGAGAGCTCCATAATCCTTAGAACACGGCTAGAGCCAGTGTGTAATGCAGTGTGGCCTTTAGCGCCCTCAGATCTGTGTTCAGCTCAATCTGTGTTTAGTTCTTTCACAAAATTGGAAGGCTGAATTGAGAATTGCTGCAACCAGCAGACCCATTTCCAATACTGTATTAAAGGGTGGTTTTAAATGATAATTAAATATTAACTGAAACACAAAATTAAGGGTAGACCAATATAAAAATTCATGACAGTATGACAACTGTACAGCATAATATAGCACTTTTTGGTGTATCACAGTCTCTATTTGAGGACAACATTAAATGGTATATAACATGCACTCAAAGACAGGTTAGGGTAAATGCAAGAAAATATTTTGAACTGACTTGTTAAGCAGACTGCTTTTAGCATTCATCATACCACAGTGCTGTTGAATTCTCAAATCTAATTGGTCAGATAGTGCTGATTAATTTTCAATATCAGCATGGCTCTGACAATAGTACTGGCCATAATTCAAATAATAGGTTTATATTAAAACGTTAATATTCTAATACATTATTGCTTCTATAGTAACAGCAAATCTACAGGGACTTGCATGGTTGGAGATAATCTAAGACTAAAAACAAACAGATTTATATGTGCTGTTATTTCGGAAAGAAAAACGCTTTTTGTATGGAGGTTTTTGCTTGACATTTAAGGAAGAAGTCTTGCTGTCAGACCTTTGTAAGAGTCAGTGAGTTTTCCACCACAGGAAAGTCTTCATGACATAGGGCTTTGTGCTTTCCGGTTTCCCAGTAACATGACATGGCAAGGGTGAGGTGAGGGAATGACTGTTTATAGCTGCCAGACATAAGCGATAACAGGAACTAACTTGTTTTCAGATGTTCCACAACATTAAATTATAAATGGTAAAAAAATAAATATAAGTCATTAACTAATAAATGAATAACTGTTATTGTTGGGAAGGAAAATGGGTGTCTGCTTGGTGTTGGACCGCATCACAACATCCAATTGTTCAATAACTTCCTATAACAGTAAGACCAGGGGTGTTTTATTCCTTACAATAGTATACCATTTTCTAAAATTTACCAACTTGTATGTTCTTTGAAAAGTCTTGTTTTCATGGCATTGTTATCTATAGTGTCACAACACGTTAGTACAGTATAACTGTTTCAGATTTCCATATCATGTTGTCACACAGTATATCCTTACAGCCTTACAGACAATATACAGGTACAGCTAGTGGGAGCTGTAGCACTGAGAGGAAAATCAGGACTACTATAAATGGATAATATTGTGATTGAATGGAGTGAGGGTGTAACTTTCATGGTATGCAAATGATTTACAGAATAACAGGTATAAAATTATGATAGTTAGCTAAGATCGTTTTTAGCTAGCTAGCCAGCCAGTGCGTTGATTGTTTTCCAAATTAGAGCAGTGCTTCAGATTTGGAAATACATAGTACTGCTCTGGCAGCATTATTGTGTATGTACTTCAGAGTACAGAATATTTAGGAGATAATTATTGAGGTAATCTTATCCTGATAGAAAAAGGAAACCACAACAAGGCGTTGTGGGCATCGCTGTCACAACAGACAGCAAATTCTGTTCCCCATATAAGCATGAATGTATGTGTAGCTCATATATATATATATATATATATATATATATATATATATATATATATATATATATATATATATATATATAGTATTCTTGAGAGTGTTTCTACTCGGTAAAGCATTCAGTATACTGTCACACACTGTGTTTCCCAGCAAAATTTCGTGTTGAGAGCCTCTCATGTTTATTTACTACCCTTCCATTTCGGTGTATATTTCAGTGCTGTATGTTATCCCGTAAACAAAAGGAGAAAGTAACCCCGCGTACAGTCGCCTCCAAGTTCCACCCATTTGTGTGTAAGGAGCTTGAAATACTCCATTCTACCCAGCAACAAAGCCTTCACTCCGGCTGCTTCTGAGCCAAACCTCCAAAATGGACAGTTAACCATATGTTTAGCTTCGTGTTCATGGCGGTGAGGGTGTTCAGTTGGAGCAGGCTCGAGCCGCGCGTGCAGCATTTCTGCTTCCCTGCGAGCCTCCTCGATTTTCCTCTAATCGCCAAAAAAAAAAAAAAATTTTGGTTATCGCTCTGTGTTTTCCTACAAATGTTGGCTGGATTGCATTGCGATGCATTGTAGAAAAGCACGGATTTATGTGCGATTCAAATGCAGTGGAACTAACAAATAAGAAGAAGGGGGAAAGTGTAGGGGGTGGGCGGATTTGCAAGCAGAGATGAGGCGTTACCCCGGTTCAGGTTCAATGCAGAGAGCACCACATCAAGGATAAAGGAGATTAGCCTAGTCACGATTGATGTGGAGAGGCATTCATGATCGGGGAGTTTTATTTCTTTATTCATTGCAAGTAATAAGCCCAATACAATGCAACTCATCTCTGAGCAAATGATGCTCCTGCATGAAACTTCATACATGTGGCGACTGTCACATACCTTTAACTTGCGTTTCATATTCCCCAATGATCTCCTTGTCCTTCTTGTATTTCGTTTGCGATGACATTTTTTTTTTTCCTGAGGTACTTAACGTAGGATCCAGTGAGATGAGATGTTGCACCAGAAGCTCTCTTCTCCTTGTCACAGCTTGCAGGGTTTTTCTTATTCTTCTGATTTCACGACTTTATCAGTAAGTCCCTGCTGTTACGATGAGTCTCTCCCTCTCTCTCTCTCTCTCTCTGCGATCTCAGTTACTACAGTTGTCCAAAAGCAAAGTGCAGCTGTAAACTCACCCTTCTGCACACCTGCCCTTGCTCATTCCCTTAGCTAGCTAAAGAGCTAAACCCAGGTGCTGGGAGGATGAAGCGCTCTGCTGCTACACACACTACACACGCCACACTCTCTCTCACACACACACACAGGGGCTCCTCTTCGCTCAGGATGCCATCCAAAGTGGCAGAAGGAACGCAAATTCCACCGCTTATAAAAAGAGAAGGTTACTGCACAGACGGTAGCGCTTTTCATGTGCACCCATGCTGCAGAAAGGATCACAGTATCCAAACAGTAGAGAGTGAGAGCGCATTTCACAGCACCACCGCGCACAATCCAGCTCCGCGCTCTACAGCCTCACAAGAATGGACTCGCGCCCGAGCGCCGACTGAAACCACGCCCACTGTGCAGCGCCCGCCCCCATCGCTTTCTCGGCCATCCAATCAGCTGCGAGCTGAGACCACTGAACCGTTCATTTTCGGAAAGAAAACAAATTGTTTGTTTGGCTTGGACAGTAACACAGAAGAGTTTCCTTACACAGACATTAAATATTGTACAGTAGATTTGTTACGTTGTATTTCAGCTCATTTGTTTGCTCACATTTGTACGGTCACATTCAGAATTATTGGCACCCTTCAACAGAATGGGCTGGTGTATGGTTGGTGTATAACATAACACGTAAACAGCAACAACAACAACAAAAATATATTATTATTATTATTATTATTATTATTATTATTATTATTATTATTGCTGTTGTTGTTAGTAGTAGTAGTAGCAGGAGGAGGAGGAGGAGGAGGAGTATTACTATTGTTGCATTTGATCAGTTCCTTCTTGCTTATTCATTACCAAAAATAAGTAAAGGTAAAAAAAATAATAATAATAATAATGCAATTAGCCAATAATATACTATAATATATCCATCTTCCATACCGCTTATCCTACACAGGGTCGAGGAGGAGCCTGGAGCCTATCCCAGGGAACTCAGGGCACAAGGCAGGGGACACCCTGGATATATATATATATATAGATCAGTGGTGCCAACCTATAGCAGGTCACAATTGCACACACACTCGCCCACCCATTCACACACTATGGACAGTTTGGAAATGCCAATCCAAGCAGGGTGAGAACATGCAATCTCCACGCACACAGAGCAGAGGTGGGAATCAAGCCACCAACCCTGGAGGTTCAAGGCTAAGCCACTGTGCCCCCATAATATAATATATTTTTATTATATTACATTATATTTTATACCATATTTCATAATAGTATAATCATAATTTTTTTAAAGATTTCAAAAAATTGTGTTTACAAAGATTATTGACACTCTTCAATAGAATAGGTAAAGATGATTGCAGAAAATAATCACTACACACACATTGTCCACTCAAATGACTGGGGAAAGGATGCACTTTTCTAAAAGTTTCTATTTAAATGCCATTGCTTTTTTCCCCTCTGTGTGTGAATGTTCAAGTTATTTTTAAGATAATCAGCTCCTCCTTGGATATTTTTATTATTCATTTCATTACACAAAAATTAGTTTGTAGAAGAAATACAGTATTACACATGAATAATAATGTATTATATATATATATATATATATATATATATATATATATATATATATATATATATATATATATATATATATGTGTGTGTGTGTGTGTGTGTGTGTGTGTGTGTGTGTGTGTGTGTGTGTGTGTGTGTGTGTATAGTGTAATAATATTTTTTGTCTGTATTTTTTATAAGACAGATCAGTTGAAAGGTTGGACAGCATAGTTTCTTGTTGACTGACTTTTCAGCACACCTTATGGCTACTTGTGGGGTGATTTGTGGTCAGCTTGTCCCATCCTACACTCAAGCCTACAGGTGCACATTAAACATCAACAGTGGCAAACGAAGCTCTGAAATGCTGTTTCCACAGGTTGAAGGCTAAAATTTCTCTGAGAGGAACATCTCTACACACAGACCTGTCACCACAGCACTAGTGATAACAGGAGCAAAGGAAAAATGGTGAAAAGCGCTTAGTGAAGTGGACCGTGAGACAACTGCCCCACAACTGCCTCTGTAAGTCAAATGGTAGAGTCAGGGCACTTATTGGAAACTATGTTAATGTTTGTAAAGAGCTGAGTGACTGATTTCACACATACTGTTGTCTATATATACGTAAGCTTAGCTACTGGCTCAATACAAATCAGCCATTGTTAATGAAAGAGATTCCACCCAATCTACAAATAATGAGTAATCTTATGAGTAGTATTCAAAATGATTACAGAACATCCCTTTTTAATGCCCCAACATGTATAAATACATTTTCACAATGTCATCTTAGTACATTTTATCCTGTTCTTCCTGTACATTTCCTTTTCAGACTTAGCTCCAGGCATTTGTCATTTATTTACTGGCTTTGTTTTGTAGTATTTGTTAAATGCTTCCTTACCAGGGAGAGTGAATCACATCTAAAGATCAAAATACAATGATGTAAAGCCTAAATTTAATTGTCTAAACTTAATCCCTATGAAAAATTGAGTGATGCTACATGCCACATATTGTCCACGTCTTCCATGAAGGATTTTATAGCATTCTGTACTCTAGAGGATCCACAGCATTCCTGCAAAGCCTTGAGATTTAGGTGGATCTTTGTTATTGCATAATCAGAAATCAGCCCCACTGCGCTGTCCACTAGAGCTATATCCTCTGCTCGCCTCCTCCACACTGCTTTGTTCTGCAGCGTTCATTAAAAAAAAAAAAAAAAAAAGTAAAAAAGGTTTCTCTCCTACAAGAGCTGACCTGCCGATTGCATGAATGAAAATGACAGACCAGATGCATGCATAGCTTAGAAATTATCCATCAGGGAGCAGCCCTTTCATCTTCTGCTTGAAGATGTGCCCTGAAGACTTCCCACTATCCACTGAATGATTTATGCTTTTTGAAGTATGATTTATTGTAAATATATATATATATATATATATATATATATATATATATATATATATATATATATATATATATATATATATATATATATATATATATATATATATATATATATATATATATATATATATATATATATATATATATATAATGTATAGCACAAGAATGCACTGTATCTTCTCCATTTTCCAATGGTAAATTGGTTGCCAAGTCCTCTTGCCTCCTGTCTTCTACTCATTGCTAGGCTTCTCAGAGGGAAAGAGCCTGGGAAACTATGACTTCAGTGTTTTCAAGGGACAAAGCCCCATTGTGAAGTTCCTTTCAGTCCTTTAAGTCTGAATAGAGAGAGAGAGAGAGAGAGAGAGAGAGACTGTGTCTACTGAGTGTGTCCATCCGCAAGACTAAAGCACTGGGGACACCATGTGAGCCAGAGAGACGAGACCATCTGGAGCACTGCCAGAATGACAGAGTAATGCTGAAAATAAATGCAATTTAGACAGGATGAGGAGTTGGGAGAATGATAACATATCAGAATGATAAGATGTCAGAATAATTCAGTGAAAGCACCAGTACAACTTTCTAGGAATGTTTTGAATTTTTACTCTTTAGAGACTTTTAAGAACCGTAACATCCTTCATATGAATTGTAACTTTTTCAATATACAACTAAAATGAAAAGTGTCACATTATGGTTCCAGCCAAGGCCAGTACATAAGCTACTGTATGTGTGACGAGGGTATGTAACAGTTAAATATTTTCTGTACTGCACATTTTGCATTTATTGTCAACATCTGGGACTTAGCAATATTAACCACAATTTTCAAATTGTAATGAAATCAATTAATAAACTATAGCACATATATAACTATAAGTGCTCTCTTTAATGACATACAAACATTTTTCTGTAACATTTAATTTTGTGCTAAAAAACTAATGTTTGGGAATCTAAATGTTTGGGAATCTGTTTTTTGTACTGACTTGATAATGTAGAAGTCATAAAATAAAAAATCTACACACACACACACACACACACACACACACACACACACACACACACACACACACACACACACACACACACACACACAAAATGTCATTATCATTATATTTAGGTATTTTAACCTCACTGATTTTGATATGATATTTAAAATTAGATCTGAAGTAGACTAGAAACTAACATCTAAACCTAAAAAAACATAAGCTGAATAATATTATACAACAGAAAGAGAGAGTGAACATCTGGGGAACTCATTACTGCACCTCTCCTGGCCACATGGAGCTGAGCTCTGTGGCTTTTATTTTGTCACGTGTGTGTATCTGTTATGCTTTTTTTTTTTTTTTTTTTTTTTTTGGTCTCATAGCTTGTTGAGGGTAATTTCTTTTAATCAATATTTTTGGTCGTTTCTCATTAAGACCTCAAACAAATCTGTATTTCTGCACGACTACTTAGCATTAGAAACTGTTTATTGCTATAAAAACACTGCTGCAGTTTTACAGTTGCTGTTGTTCTAACTCTAACTTTTAGTGCCAAATGTACATCTGAGCTCAATCCTAACAGGAGGGTGTGATGAAAATGTGTTTATTAACGCAATCATTTCAGTTTGCACAAAAAACCCCACACACATACAATATCAAGTTACACAATATGAACTTGCCAAAATGAATAATCAAGTTATGCAATAAGTAAGTGCCTGCTGTATGGACCTGTAAAACAAATGTACACTATTATACTGTTAAAAAAAAAAAAACTCCACAATATTGCATTTTAGAAATTACATAAATTATTTACAGTGTTTGCATGTTTAAAAACTGGAATTGATCTTGACTGAATAAACTGTCAGAAAACAGACAGACCTAATGAACAGAATCTTATAACTGAGGTACACTCTTAGAAAAAAGGAACCGGTCAGTGGCTCTTTTCTTCCGATAGTTTTAGTTACCTTAATCTGTTAGAGCACTATCTGAAAAGGAAACAATCTAATGTAGAGTCTTTAAAAGCCCCAGAGGGACTGAGAACCTTTATAGGTTTTACATTGAACCTTTTGTCTAGGAGTGTATATGAGTCCCAATGAAATGTCGAATTTATAAAACCCAGAGGAAGTGCAAAGGAGGAATTATGTATTTGGTTTGCAGTGGCTCTATACCGATACTAGCAAGTCGTCAGTACACTCTCAGAGAAAGAAAGGTTAAACACTGAACACAAATCATCATTCTTGTCAGGCAAGAAAAGGTTCCCAGTAGAAGACCCATTTTTAAAAGTGTACAGAGATCAACAATTCTGTTTAGTCCTCTGCTATTTCAGTGTACTACAAGGTGTCCCAAAAGTCTCCATACATAGGGGAAATTAACTCTTTTCATATTTTGTTTATATATTTTTTTTTCAGATAACCTTTAAGAACACCTTTGACAAAAGAAGAACGTGTTGAAAGCTGTCGGTTGTGATGCACTTTAACAGGAAACATGGCAAGCACATCACGCACGACACTGCTGCCAAACTTATTAACAAATTCAAAAAGACTGGAAGTGTTTCGGACAAAACCGAGAAGTGGACGTCCAGGAACATCTACTGACGAAGGCACAACCGACATGGTGCTGGCAAACATAATCCCCTGTGTACAGTATGGAGACTTTTGGGACATCATGTAGTATTTATTTAGACTTCACATGCAGGTAAGATCTCAGACTACTTGTGTATTTTTGGAGATTGTCACTGAGGACAAGCAGTCCTGTCTTCTACAAAGAAGAAGGAATACAGAAGAAGAAAAAAAGAATGGCCTTTACTAATAGAAAACACAATAAAACTTAATTTAATTTAAATTTCTGCACAGTAAACCACTGCTAATAATGTGTTAAAGCCTGCATGTGCGCCTTATTATATACCTTTGTCGTATTAGTCTTCAAGTCAGCATGGTCTTTTGATGCATTTTAGTTTAGTTTTTTCCCCTCTCTACTCCATCATACATTATGTATTTAGTACATTTAGAAGGGCACAATGCAGTCACATAGAGTAGTTTTGAATCTATCTGTTATTTCTTCGGAGTAGTAAATTGTTGGCTTGGGGGCCACGTGCAGTAATCAACTCTTGCCCAGCATATCAGTGAAAATTTATATGAGAGCATGAGCAGGTTCCCTCACTATAATTACAAACGCACTATGAATTAAACCCAGGTACGCCTGCGTATCAAATAAACTTCACGCTTGATTCACACTCTTTCCTCAAATCATCTTTTACATTCTGCTTTTTCAGCATCATTATTTTCTTCAGCCTTTCTTTGTCTTCCTTCCTTCCTTCCTTCCTTTCCCCCTTTCCTTCCTTTACTTTATTGCTCATTTCCTTTCCTCCCTGTCTATTTCTCTGTCACATTCCCTCTGTGTGTGTGTGTGTGTGTGTGTGTGTGTGTGTGTGTGTGTGTGTGTGTGTGTGTGTGTGTGTGTGTGTGTGTGTGTGTGTGTGTGTGTGTGTGTGTGTGTGTGTGTTTGGGTGTGTGTGTATTCAGTCTTGGCTGGCTGTTCCAGTATGTGATGTGTTTGGAGTAAACACTAGAACTATAGTAGGACCCTGACAAACCCACACCAAACTTTCCAGTTCACAACAACAATCAGTACCATCTGGCCTACAAAGCTCTTTCTCTCACACGCACGATCAGTACAGTCATGACAGTCATAGTCTTCTCCACAGACAAAGAGAAGTCTTACCAAATTCCCACATTCCCACATATATATATATATATATATATATATATATATATATATATATATATATTTTCACAAATAACATTTGTAGTGAAGATCTGCTTGATTTCAGGATTGTGTTTTTACTGCAGTAACAGTCTGGGTGCATGCAGCTGAACTGTCAGTGCTCATCTGGGCTTGACATAATGGGCCCAGGTTAGTCTAAATGAAATGTCATGTCATTTAGATTACTAACTGCTTCTCATGATGATTTTGTTTGTGTCCCTCAGCCTATATTTTTTAAGTAAAGGTTAGGTTTGGCTAATGGGGTTATGCATCCTATTATTAAACATCCATCCATCCATTTTCTGTAACGCTTATCCTACACAGGGTTGCAGGGAGCCTGGAGCCTATCCCAGGGGACTCGGGGCACAAGCCGGGGGGGGACACCCCGGACCAGGTGCCAATCCATCACAGGGCTCTATCGCACACACACTCATTCAAACACTACAGACAATTTAGAGATACCAATCAGCCTACAATGCATGTCTTTTTACTGGGGGAGGAAGCTGGAGTACCCAGAGGAAGCCCCCAAAGCACGGGGAGAACATGCAAGGTCCGCACATGAAGGGTAGGTGTGGGAATCGAACTCCCAACCCCGGAGGTTCTTCACAGCTCTTGGGTACTGGGTTCGATCCTGAGCTCAGGATACTGCCTGTGCAGAGGTATGCATTTTCTCCCCATGTTCGTGTGGGTTTCCTCCGGTTTCCTCCCACTGTCCAATAACATGCAAGCAGGCAATACGTTACACTAATTTGGTGTGAATTTGTGTATAGATTATATAGTCTTGTGATGGACTGGCGTCCCAGGATGATTTCTCTCGCCATATGCCCAGAGTTACAAGCACTGGCTCTAAATCTACTGCGACTGTGATAAAGCAGTTACTACAGTTGAAGATAAAAGAATTATGAATTTTCCTCGTGGAAACCAAACAAATGTCCCCACAAGCTCAAAACTGTCAGATATTCCTATTCTTGTGAATCTTTCTCTCTCTCTCTCACACACACACACACACACACACACACACACACACACACACACACACACACACACTCGTGCACACACACACACACACACACACGCACACGCACACATTTGTATTTATGTATGTACTTACAGGGCCTGAAGGAAGAGCAGAGGAGATGTACGTGGAAATGTGTTGGCGCCACCTGGCGTTCAATCTCATTATAACTAGACGGAAGATTGTGCTGAGGCTTTTATTTTGTTTTATTTTATTTTATTTTATTCTATTATATTTTACTCTTTCATTTCATATAACTATGAGATATTGGCCTTTCGCTCTCGATTTTACTCAACTAAATATTCTTTATTATGTGTGAAAGTCTTAGGCTTTTATTTTGAAACTAGGTGGAGTACAGCTTCCGTGTTTAAGTTTTACGCATGTAGACAGCATGGGCAGCGTGGTTCTCTGATGAGCTGTTAATTAATACTGACGCTTTGGTTTTATTCCCATGTTAAGATGCTGTTCTACAAGTGTGAATGATGTTAGGTTTGATGTCAGTAAGCAGCAGGTCCTCCTGGACTCAGAGAAGCTTTACTGAGCGGATAAGAGGAATAATACAGCAGCGGGTGAGACAGAGGACGATTGCAGGGACACAGAAAGTTAAATCATCTTTATTTTATTTTATTTTTAAATTATTATTATTATGGGATTCCATTTATCTAGTTCCAGTTATTTAGTTGTGTTTATGGCACATGAAATCATAATAACATTACATTGTTATGATAACATTGATAACATTACATAACATTGATAATTACATTTTCAGCATGTTATTTAGCATTAAGAATTTATATATATATATATATATATATATATATATATATATATATATATATATATATATATATATAAAATTAGTATTTTTAGGGGGCCCTTGGATTCTGGTGGCCCAACGTGGTTGCCTACCTTTGCCCTTTGCCTAATGCTAAGTCCGCCCCTATTAGTTTGTAAATATGAAAACAATAATACAATTCATCCAACCATCCATCTTCCATACCGCTTATCCAGCCCGTAATCCCCCACCCCCCCAAATACAGTTAATGTAAGGCTGAGCATTAGTCCTGTTTAGTTGGAGCTATTAAATTTAATTTCTAGTCCAGTCAAATGTATTTATTATTTGCACAGTATGCCAAGATGTATTTATATTGAAATGCTTGGGGTGAGGGTCAAGTAAGCTGCTCACATAAACACCAGAAATACAAACTCTGTCACACACATGATACACAAACACACACACAGGGCAAGAGCATAGACAAGTATATATAATAAAATTATTTGTAATAATTATTATTACTAACAACTTTTATAAACAAACAAATAACCTTAGGTGACAAAAAAAAATAAAAAAAACCACAACGGATTTTAACACAACCAACATTTAAAAAAAAAAAACAGATGGGGAAAAAATAAGTACACCCTTCCTACTTCCACAATCATTAAAAGTGTAATTAGCAGAAAGGTGTTGCTAATGAGATTTATTATGTAATTAGTTAATATTCTTTATTCACGATTACTTGTTTTATTTAAAATTGTTGCATTAATTTGTTTCAGTTTGTTCACAGTTCACATTATGTTTAATTAACTTAGGAAGGCAAATATTGTGATGATCAAAATACAAATAATTGTATAGTCATGTTTTCACCGCATAAGAACAATAGGTAAATGAAAGCATGGCTAATGGCAGACTCTCTCTTCAGGCTCTGCTGTGGTTGCAGTGTGGAGGTGTAGGTGGCGCTCTCACTCCTCCTGTAGACTGCAGTGTTACAGTAGAGCAGGCGGTGAACGTGTGGATGCAATGCTTCCAGCAGCATGGAATCTCTGAGCCGCTCCTCTCCTCACAGTACATCATAGCTCACGTCCTGGGAAAGAAAACTGTGAGTCACACTCTCTGTCTTTCTCTGCGACACTGTCTCCAGTGTTTATCTGCAGTGTATTCTGTAAGTAAATGGACACTGAATAATGACACAGTTGTTATTGGATTGTTCTGTAATGATGCGATGAGAATAAAGTGCAGAATATTTAGTTTGATTTTGTTTGAGGGTATTTCCATCAGTATGAGGTGAAATATAAAGGAATCACAGGTAATGATACGTATCCCGACCCTGATTGTGTGTATTACAAGAATAAAAAAGGTTAATTAGGCTAAAAAGACTGGAGAAAAAGCTAGACGTTAGTGTAAACTTATGACAGCTGATGAATCTTATAGGTTTTTATAGTGGAGTTCTTTTCTGTTTCTTAATGTTCTTCCATTATCACAGTGGTGTCAATTCTGCTGTCTATGAAGTCTTTATTCACTGTTACACAAATAAAAACTATACCTTGTTATGTACACCCTGCATGTCTCAATTGTTGATCTTCCTCCTATAGTGTAATGGATTTTGTTATATAAAACGCTACAAATTTGCAGTATGTATGAAAGTTTGGAGTGATGGTGAGTAGGGGTGTGTCTCAAATGGTGTACTATGCACTCTATACTACATACTATACACTATGTACTGCTTTTTGTAGGGTAGAAACATTCACATTGAGCACAAACATTATGCAGTAAACTGAAGTGACAGATAACTGTGTGGTACAGTGTAGCCTCAACAGGGGCAACTAGGGCTGTCCCATATGACCATATAATATCAATATTGTGATCAATTATGTCACAGTATGCTTTTGTGGATTTTTTAAAATTGTGGAGATATATATATATATATATATATATATATATATATATATATATATATATATATATATACACAGTATCTCACAAAAGTGAGTACACCCCTCACATTTTTGTAAATATCTTTTCATGGGACAACACTGACGAAATGACACTTTGCTACAATGTAAAGTAGTGAGTGTACACCTTGTATAACAGTGTAAATTTGCTGTCCCCTCAAAATAATTAAACACACAGCCATTAATGTGTAAACCGCTGGCAACAAAAGTGAGTACACCCCTAAGTGAAAATGTCCAAATTGGGCCCAAAGTGTCTTTGGTGTCATTATTTTCCAGCACTGCCTTAACCCTGTTGGGCATTGAGTTCACCAGAGCTTCACAGGTTGCCACTGGAGTCCTCTTCCACTCCTCCATGATGACATCACAGAGCTGGTGGATGTTAGAGACCATGCGCTCCTCTACCTTCCGTTTGAGGATGCCCCACAGATGCTCAATAGGGTTTAGGTCTGGAGACATGCTTGGCCAGTCCATCACCTTTACCCTCAGCTTCTTTAGCAAGGCAGTGGTCGTCTTGGAGGTGTGTCTGGGGTCGTTATCATGTTGGAATACTGCCCTGCGGCCCAGTTTCCAAAGGGAGGGGATCATGCTCTGCTTCAGTATGTCACAGTACATGTTGGCATTAGCTTCCTAGTTCCGGCAGCACTCATGCAGCCCCAGACCATGACACTCCCACCACTATGCTTGACTGTAGGCAAAACACACTTGTCTTTGTACTCCTCACCTGGTTGCCGCCACACACGCTTGACACCATCTGAACCAAATAAGCTTATCTTGGTCTCATCAGACCACAGGACATGGTTCCAGTAATCCATGTCCTTAGTCTGCTTGTCTTCAGCAAACTGTTTGCGGGCTTTCTTGTGCATCATCTGTAGAAGAGGCTTCCTTCTGGGATGACAGCCATGCAGACCAATTTGATGCAGTGTGCGGGGTATGGTCTGAGCACTGACAGGCTGACCCCCCACCCCTTCAACCTCTGCAGCAATGCTGGGAGCACTCATACGTCTATTCTACAAAGCCAGCCTCTGGATATGATGCTGAGCACATGCACTCAACTTCTTTGGTCGACCATGGCGAGGCCTGTTCTGAGTGAAACCTGTCCTGTTAAACCGCTGTATGGTCTTGGCCACCATGCTGCAGCTCAGTTTCAGGGTGTTGGCAATCTTCTTATAGCCTAGGCCATCTTTATTTAGAGCAACAATTCTTTTTTTCAGATCCTCAAAGAGTTATTTGCCATGAGGTGCCATGTTGAACTTCCAGTGACCAGTATGAGAGAGTGTGAGAGCGATAACACCAAACTTAACACACCTACTCCCCATTCACACCTGAGACCTTGTAACACTAATGGGTCACATGACACCGGGGAGGGAAAATGGCTAATTGGGCCTAATTTGGACATTTTCACTTAGGGGTGTACTCACTTTTGTTGCCAGCAGTTTAGACATTAATGGCTGTGTGTTGAGTCATTTTGAGGGGACAGCAAATTTACACTGTTATACAAGCTGTACACTCACCAATTTACATTGTAGCAAAGTGTCATTTCTTCAGTGTTGTCCCATGAAAAGATATAATAAAATATTTACAAAAATGTGAGGGATGTACTCACTTTTGTGAGATACTATATATATATATATATATATATATATATATATATATATATATATATATATATATATATATATATATATAAATTAAAAAATGTTAATACATTTAATTACCAACTGACTGTAAGCGGCTGATTTTATGTTAAAATTGTATACTTTAATATTGTAATATTTTGTACAGATTTTTATTTTTTTTAAAATAAATAAACAATAGTAATATAAAACTAAGATAACAATTTTACATTATATAAATCAGAAAAATGAACCAGTATGGTATTACTGGCAGGTTGATAGCTAACCTGTATATTGCGATACATATTGTCTATCATAGAAATGTCTTCCAGAATTCTGATACAAACTTTTTTTTTTTCATATCACTCATCCCTAGGGGCAACAACTGATTTAAAAACCACAAATATTTTTTGTTTTGTTTTTTTTTTTCCTCCCCCCAAATGTGGTGCAGAGGTGTACTTCCTTACACTGTCAGCTATTCTGCAAAACAATTTATCAGCAGTTCCCACTGGTGGCTTGTTCCCATCCACTCCATAGAGCACATTATGACTGCTGAGTGCAAAAAGTGGCCAACGGTCCACATTTCATTATTTAGTGGGTTTATTACATCATTAATAGTCCACTTCTTCTTAGTCTATTTCTGTTTGACATGCAGCTTAGGTTTGAGCAGTAGCTCTAAGCACTGCAGCCCTCCTTCAACTCCTTGCTAGTTCTTAAGTTCTCAAGGGTGTATGGGTTTAAAAAGTAAGCATTTGGGACAGAATACCAACACAGACTTGATGTGTCATTACTTAGTCAAATGGGGAACACATGAGCGATGCTGCTCCCTTGCCAAAAAAAACCCCACAATCAATATGAAATAAGGTAGTTATTGCTTATGTGAGAGCTCCATATAAAACAACATAGGTTATCGGAGTGCACCAAAATGAGAAAATGGACACGCAATAACCTTGTGAGTTTTGTGGACACGGGTGAATGACGCAAATCGGGACTGTGTATCTGGAAAACCCTCTATTTATAAACTCCATTAGCTTCCTTTGTGAGGCACATGGCTGTTTTTATTTGCCTCAGTTCTTGTCATTTCTTGGTGTGTGTGTGTGTGTGTGTGTGTGTGTGTGTGTGTGTGTGTGTGTTTGAGTGAGTGTGGTAAACAGCGGCAGTGTTTCATTCTCTTCAACAAACATACTGTGACCTTCTCCAGCACAATTACTGCATGTTTGTGCAGGAACTTCTAGGAATCAAATTACGTTTTCAGCCTCAACCACCTCCATGTTTTTCAGATTTAATAAAACATCTCTCTCAATCTGTTAAAGCTTCAAAGTGTGCAGAGGAGGAGGCTCCGAGAAAGACTGAGTGACAGAGAGCGAGAGAACGTGTGGGCTCTATGTTCCAAACGTCTGACAAGGTACAGCCCCTCGAGTCTCCTTTTTAACATTTATGAGCCAAACAGTGGGTGTGTTTACATGCACACTAATAATCTGATCATAATATGATTTTGGCAGCTACCTGATTATCCAAACGGTCATGGTAGATGACAAGCTGTGATCTTTTCATCAGATTACAGCTGCTATCTGATAGGCACACTTGGATTTTGGCTCAGTATTTGGGTCATTCAGTGCATGGATACTGTCCATGTGTGTAAAATCACCAGATAGAAAAGAGCAACACCCAGTCTGTCTGCAGTAAATACCACAGACTTAACAGCTTGAAGGTGTTATTTGTCATATCCTTCTTCTGTGGGTTTATTAGTGGGTTAGATTATGTGTTATTTAAAACATAATGTGACTGTTGACTGACTATCAACACAAAGTTTTCCCATGATCAGATTACTCCAGGGTTCATAACTGTGTAGATGAATTACTGCTAAATGTCCGATTTTTGCCAGGATCAGATTATTTTATCCAGGGATGCATCTACAGAGCTTTTGTCTTTAAAATAATGATAACAAATAATGTGAAATGATGGGTTATGATTTTGAGAAAATCAAAGCACTAAATGCAAATCTCAGAAATAAATGTTTTATGTAAATTTGGCAGAATCAATATACTGGGTAAGAGCTGTTATTTTCACTCATCTAGGCTTGTCTGGAGACAAAATAATAATGATATCTTGCCTAGCTAGTGTTTGCTGCACCATTGATTGTTTCTGTGTCCTGCTAGCAAAGAATTCCTCATGCTGAGTTTTATGTTTATGTCTTTTTTAATCAGGTTACATGAATGTTGTAGTAGCTCCTTGTGATATCTTCACGGAGCACAGTGTACTTTGCTTTGTCTGCCATTATTAATCGTGAAATAAGTCCAGAGCCCTGTCATTTCCTGGCTTACAGCAGTATCACATGGTATCGGATGTTGGTATCGGAGCATTTTTTTACAACTACAAGAAAATGAGCATGGCAGCGGACCGATATCATTATCAATTCATCTCTAATTTGATCACTTTCTTTACAGGCATGTATAGTGGTCTGTTAGCAAGATGTCCATACATAAAAGGTTATGGAAGTTTAACCTGGAATGCAGATTTTGGGCTGTAAGCCAGTATTTAATGTAACGCTAGAAGGATATAAACTTTAGAAACATCTTTGTTTGTTTGTTTGTTTGTGTGTTGTGTGGTTCAGGATGCCGGTGCAGTATGTGATTGAGGAGTGGGACTTCAGGGATCTGACCCTGAAGATGAGACCTCCAGTGTTCATTCCCCGCCCTGAGACAGAGGTCCAGTATACACACATACAGCATACACACTCTTCCGACACCACACTAACGTTTCCCAGCAGGACGCAGTGTCCTTTACAGTGTTTGCAAACTTAGGAGTGTCACTTCTAATGATCTTGAAACATAGGAAACTGTGAGTTATGGGATAAACATACTCTGTATGTGGGCATACAGGTATGAATGATCATTGTGCATGTGTGCAGGAACTGGTTAGTTTGGTGTTAAAGGATCTGCGGTCACAGTGGGGAGTAAGAACTTTGCGATGCCTGGAGGTGGGCTGTGGATCAGGTGCCATCTCTCTGAGCCTGCTGCACAGTGTACCACAGGTTAGCCTCAGATCACTTTATTTATATCACTTTGTTTGTATATACAGTGTTACCGAGGTGGTTGGGGGTTGGGGGTTCGATTCTCACCTCTGCCCTGTGTGCGCAGAGCTTTCATGTTCTCCCTGTACTTTGGGGTTTCCTCGGGGTACTCCTGTCTTCTCCACCAATCCAAAGATATGTGTTGTAGGCTGATTGGCATTTCCAAATTGTCCATAGTGTGTGAATGTGTGTGTGATTGTGCCCTGCGATAGGCTGGCCTCCCCGCCCAGGGTGTCCCCCTGCCTTGTACCCCGAGTTCCCTGGGACAGGCTCCAGGCTCCCCGCAGCCCTATGTAGGATAAGCGATACAGAAAAAGGAATGGGTGGTCTTGTGAACCAGTAGAAAACAAGTAGGCAAGGCTGTGTTTTTTTTTTTGGTAGGTAAAAAAGTGGAGGAGCTTCTTGCTTTTTTTTTTTTTTTTTTTTTACTGTTGCTTGGGGGAGAAAAAAACAAATTAGGTAGATACCCCTACATCCTCTCTAAAATCACACAATCCACAAACTAACATACTGTTGATCCATTGCTACTTGTTTGTTTCATGCAGTCTGTTAGTCTACAAGCTACCAAAAAAGTTTGGCTGGATCTGAGTGGGGAAAACGGAAATGGCTTAACTGCAATAGACAACTTCATTCAGTAAGAAAAGTGCAGTGTAGGATGTGTTGTGCCACCACCTATACACCATCAGGGCAAAAAGGAGGGCAGTGAAAATTGCTGCTGACACCAAACAGCCAAGCAAACCCCTCTTTGTCAAGCTGCCATAGCAGATGCACTACAGGTCCATCATCTCTCGAACTACACGCCACCTTCACAGTTTCTTTCCAAAAGCTATCCAGTTACTCAACCGCTCCAGTCCAAAGCAACTCTTACTGAACCGCCTAATTTTTTTTGCATTGCATTTTGCACAAACGGACACCATGTCTTATGTCTCTTGTCTCGTGTTCTGTCTCTGTGTAATCATTTGTGTCTACTCCACTGTCTGATCCTGCTGTACTGTTTGTTTGTTGCGAAAAATTGTCTTTATTGTTTAAATTTTTGATTTTTTGTTCACAAAATACTCTGGTCTCATGGATATCAAACAATTGCAAACAAAATAGGTTTATAAAAAAAAAAAATCTTTGTTAAATATAGGTGTGCAACAATTATTGGCACCCTTTTAGTCAATACTTTGTGCTACCTCCCTTTGCCAAGATAACAGCTCTGAGTCTTCTCCTATAATGCCTGATGAGGTTGGAGAATACATGGCAAGGGATCTGAGACCATTCCTCCATACAGAATCTCTCCAGATCCTTCAAATTTCAAGGTCCACAGCCCCAAAACCTTAAAGAGCCACCAACATATTTAACCATGGGCATGAGGTACTTTTCCATATGGCTACCTCTCTGTGTGAACCAAAACCACCTCTGGTCTTTATTGCCAAAAAGCTCTATTTTGGTTTCATCTGACCATAGAACCCGATCCCATTTGAAGTTCCAGTAGTGTCTGGCAAACTGAAGACACTTGAGTTTGTTTTTGGATGAGAGTAAAGGCTTTTTTCTTGAAACCCTTCCAAACAACTTGTGGTGATGTAGGTGACTTCAGATTGTAGTTTTGGAGACTTTCTGACCCCAAGACGCAACTAACTTCTGCAATTCTCCAGCCATGATCCTTGGAGATTTTTTGGCCACTTAAACCATCCTCTTCTCAGTGCGTTGAGACAATATAGACGTATGTCCGATTCCAGGTTGATTCATAACGTTTCCAGTTGACTGGAACTTCTTAATTATTGCACTGATAGTGGAAATGGGCATTTTCAATACTTGTGCTATTTTCTTATAGCCACTTCCCATTTTGTGAAGCTCAACAACCTTTTGCCGCACATCACGGCTATATTCCTTGGTCTTACCCATTGTTATGAATGACTAAGGGAATTTGGCCTATATGTTACCTCATATTTATACTCTTGTGAAAAAGGATGTCATGGTTGAACAATTTCCTGTTCCTAGTCACCCAGGTGTACTAAAAAATGTAAAATATCAGTGGGAATATACTTCAAATATATTTTTCTCATATGAATTCATAGGTGTGCCAATAATTGTTGCACATGCATATTTAACAAAGATTTTTTTTGATAAACTTGTGTTGTGTTTGCAGTTGTTTGATATCCATGAGAGCAGAGTATTTTTGTGAATTTTTTTTTTTAACAAAAGATCAAAAGGTTAAACAATAAAGACAATTTTTCACAGCCTTCTTTGCTCATATTTAAGGGTGCCAATATTACTGGAGACTGCAATTTTTATTTTTATTTTTATTTTTTTTGTCACACCAAATATTGACTTTGTTTCATTTACTACTGTTTACTGCTCTTTATGGTATTTTATTTCTTAAACGTAGAAGCATTTAATTTCATTATTTTGAAGGCATCTTTGCTCAAACTTTACTGTATGCAAGGGTAATATTCTGGGTTTTTTTGTTTTGTTTTGTTTTTTCTAATTTTTTTCTTGTTAGCAATGTTGGCACCTCTGCTGTCATTAAGGCAGCCACAGAGAGCTAAATTACTACAACATACCTCAATTATTGGTATTTATAATGTATCTTAATATTGCTGTGTCTCATAAAAAGCTGTGTTGTTTGTTGTTTCTAAGCTCAAGGCAGTTGCATTGGACCAAAACCAGGAAGCAGTGTGTCTCACTAAGGAAAATGCAGACAGGTGACTAGTAGTTTTTTTTTGTTTTACTTTCAATTTTATTCATTCTGTAAGAATGACATTTGAGACAGAGTCATTTTTACTAAGCAGTCTGTGACCATGGTAAGCACTGGAAGCTGCTAGTACTGTTCAGTGGTAGCTCAGTGTAACCACTGGGCTACTGATCGGAAGGTCATGAGGCCCTTAACCCTCAATTGCTCAGATGTATAAATGAGATAAATGTAAGTCGCTCTGGATAAGGGCGTCTGCCAAGTGCCATAAATGTAAATGTTCAGTGGGAGGGCTAAAAATTTCTACAATGGAAAACCTTTCTACAAACGGAAAATGTCAGTGCTTGGGTATACTTGCCGTTAGCCAGCCCTTTTGTTCAAATCAAGAAACACAGAAACATCTTTCATGTTTATTACACCTGCTTGTATTTAAAACAATGCCTCCTCGAAAACTTACTGTATGTTATGGATGTATCAGTGAAGCGGTTATTGCTACCGTTAGTGTTGTTGGTTCAACAAAAATTCAAGGCGTTTGTTAACAGCAGATAAGCTGATATGGATGCCAGAATGAAACATTGTATTGAAGTCTTGTCTCCTTCTAAGAGGCCGAAGGATTTTCCTTGCGAGCGAATTTATACTATCCAACCCTAATAGTAAGTTGGGAGAGAAACTGAACAGTGGTGTTTCATAAATATCAAATTTCAACCCAATATCAGATCATGTCCTTCAGCCAACCTGTGGTAGTGTCATAAGAGTAACATAGCCGTCAGCATAAATACCACATTGACACCATGCTAATGTCATGGTCATGATGTCATGCTTTCATGGTTCAGAGGTTACCACAATGTACCACAGTAAAACCATAGTGAACACTAGTAAAACAGTAATGAATTGTATATGATTTTCTGTAAGAGGAAATGTGTTTCATTCATGCAAATAATTCTTATGAGTTTTTTGTGTAATAGACTTGGGCTCCTGGAAAGACTGGAAGTTTATCATTTAGATATTCTGAAGGGTAAGTAAGTGATGTCTAAAAATCGGTTGCATTTTGATTATTGAAATTTTTATAATTGAATAATTGATTGGTTTGGGAAGTGAGTATCTTTTCTTTCCCCATAGACAGAAATACTACCCATAGGATGGACATATACATATACACACACACACACACACACACACACACACACACACACACACACACACAAACACACTTGACCTGTCTATTTGCATATAGCCAAAAGTTAATTTTGCCTATTAATTATCATTTGCAATGACTATATGCACAATTTAACAGTGAGGTAGCATGGCTGATCCTGTATGATCCTGTATGAAATTATCTTTGATTCTCAAGGCAAACATTACAATCATGTGATTCATTCATTCCCAAAACATCCTTAATTTAATTCATTAAATAACGTGAAAAACACAAACCTTTTAATTTAGCACAGAAATTCTCAGCCACGTGCTTTATTTGATACCAGGCTGCGACAGTGCAGAGGTGAGGAGGGCATTAGGCCACTGCCTTTTAACAAACCAGTCAGTGTAGCAAAACTGTACAGAGAAATTATCCTTAGGTACTGCCAGCACACATACAGTATAGTACACCAACAGATACATCTTCATATCTCTAAATGCATGTTCATTTGCACCACACATGCACACAAAATACAGCTCTAGTCTACCAACTTTGAAATTCAAAATGTGTTTTAAAGTTCAATAGACTATAAATATCTACAGGTGGCTTAGTGGTTAGCATGTCTGCCTCGCACCTCCGGGATTAGGGGTTTGAATCCCGCCCCCACCCTGTGTGTGTGCGCAGTTTGCATGTTCTCCCCGTGCTTTGGGGGTTTCCCCTGGGTACATGATTTCCTCCTTTGTTTCAGAGATGTGCTTTGTAGGCTGCTTGGCCTTTTCAAATCGTCCGTAGTGTGTGAATGGGTGTGTGAATGTGTCCTGCAATGGGTTGGCACCCCATCCAGGGTGTTCCCCCCCCCCCTTGGGCCCAGGCTAGGATAAGCAGTATGGATAATGGATGGATGGGATAAATATCTACATGGTCCCTTTAAGTTGAGTTTATTTAATTTTTGCTTTGAAATGGAAAATTATATATATATATATATATATATGAAATGATGAAAAAACAAGCAAAAGAGGAAATACTAGTTTTTGTTAAATGTATTATTTTAAAGGCCAGAGACGCTTTGAACATCTCATTTGCATATATATATATAGTTTATATATATATATATATGCAAATGAGATGTTCAAAGCGTATTATTATTGATTAATAAATTAATATAGTTTATATATATATATATATATATATATATATATATATATATATATATATATATATATATATATATAAACTATATTAATTTATTAATCAATTTATTAATCAATTAATTTTGGTCCAGTTAATGAACAATCTTGAATGACTAGGATGTACAGTCCCCTCCAAAAATATTGGTATGCCAAGGCCAATCCTTTTGTTTTTTGCTTTACTTTTATTTGTGATCAAAAGATGAGTATGAGACAATACTTCAGAATTTCAGCTTTCATTTCCCAAATACTGTATGTCTGACATGTTGTTAATATGGATTACTATGTGCTTTTTAAAAATAACAAGAGGGTGATGACATTTCGACTGAAAATATCAGCAGGATTTTCCAGGTGCTGCAATTTAAGAATATTTTAATCACCTGACATTTATTGAGTGCAGTTGTGTGTTAGCTGATGTTAAATAGTGTTTCAGTTAACGTGGGTGGCTGGCTGGCAAGGTCAGTAATGGATTCATGAACATTTGGATTCATGAATGTTTGATGATCTAGACTTTGTATGGTGAAACAAGTTGAAAGAAAACGAAAGTTGAAAACGAGTCAGTGTTTGATTTTTTTTTTTTTTATGTGGGAAAAATTTATTAATTTAGTGTGTGCCAAGAAAAACAAATAAAATAAAAAGCTGTTTCCTTGTTTCCCCATTTTCATTTCAAGGAAAAATGAACGAATGCAATGTGCACATACCCTACACTTCTGTGTTTACTTCATTTTATATTTATTTTATCTTAAACAGAAGTCTCCTGTGCACTGGTCTCACACTATTGTGCTTGTATTTACCTCTTCCTGTGTATTCCTCTCTGGCTGCAGTTCAATTGAATTCGATGTGCTTTATTGTAATGACAGTTATAGCAGTTACAGTATTGCCAAAGCACTGAAATGACAAAGAAATGTGCAGCTGCTTCTGTTATTGCACATTGTTCCTGCAGACTCTGTTCTGTCACCGTTAATGCCCTCATTACTAGGAACTTCAGGCTGATTGTGTTGTCAGGGCTTCCAAGGTCAGTTGGCATGTTAGTGAGGTGCTTTAGTGCTAAGAGCTTTGCTAATATACACTGGGCAAATGTGTGTGCCTCTTATTCTTAGAAGCTGACCTGACACTGAGAAGCTGCAGTCCTGTTGATGTAATTGTTAGCAACCCTCCTTACCTCTTTTCTCAGGATATGGAGTCTCTGCAGGCAGACATACTCAGGTACTCAAAGCACACACATAGATACAGTAAGCTATATTCACATGTTAATTTCCATCCACTTTATTAGGAACACCTGTACACCTGCACATTCATGCAATTATCCAATCAGGTGGCAGCAGCATGATGCATACAGTCATGCCGATACAGGTCAAGAGCTTTATTGTTCAGATCAAAAATCAAAATGGAGGAAAAAACTGACTTTGACCTTGACAAGGTTGTTGATGCCAGAGAGGCTGGTTTGAGTACTTCAGAAACTGATTGATTGATGATCTTTATTGTCATTGTATAGCTCTGCATACAACTAAATTTGAAGCGCTACTCCTCTCGATGTTGATATAACACCACCAGAACAAAAAGCCACTGGATCCACATGTGCCGGCATCTTGCAAACTGCTGAACTCCTGGGATTTTCACACACAACAGTCTGTAGAGTTCACACAGAAATGTGCGAAAAAGAAAGAGCATCCAGAGAGTAGCGGTTGTGTGGGAGGAAACACCTTGTTGGTGAGAGAGGTCAGAGGAGAATGGCCAGACTGATTTGAGCTGACAGGAAGGCTACTGTAACTAAATAACCACTGTAGAACCCCGCTGTGTGAGGGTGTGGAGGAAGACTCGAGAGACAGGTGGAATTTTAACTGGGCTCCAGGCTCACATTTATTCAGACTGTGCTTTTCGGCACACTTTCAAAATTCACCAGAAAACACTCACAGCTTTCACTCTGTCAGGTTCAAGTTCACACTTCCTGGCATTTGTATATACAGTGATGTGAAAAAGTATTTGCCCCATCCTGATTTCTTCTGGTTTTGTGTATATCTCATACTAAATTGTTTCAGAAAGTAAAACAAAACCTAAGATAAAACAAAGGCAACCTGAGTAAACACAAAATACAGTTTTTAAATGATAATGTTATTTATTGAAGCAAAAAGGTTATCCAATACGAACTGGGCCTGTGTGAAAATGTATTTACCCCCGTAGTTACTAATCTATGAAACTGCATTCATAATGGGGTTCAGCTGGACTAGACGCAACCAGGCCTGTTTACTGCAAACCCTGTTCAGTCAAATCAGCATTTAAATAGAACTTTTTCAACAGCATGAAGTTGGTTAAAAGGTCTTACCCTGTAACACACTATGCCAAAGTTGAAAGAAATTTCCAGAAATGATGAGGAAGAAGGTGATTGAAGGTACAAAGCTATTTCAAAGGCTCTGGAACTCCAAAGGACCACAGTGAGAGCCATTATCTCCAAATGGAAAAACTCACACAGTAGTGAACCTTCCCAGAAGTGGCCGACCTTCCAAAATTCCTCCAAGAGCACAGCAACTACTCATCCAAGCCACAAAAGAGTCAAGGACAACATCATAGGAACTACAGGCCTCTCTTGCATCAATAAAGGTCACTGTTCATGACTCCACTATCAGAAAGACACTGGGCAAAAATGGCATCCATGGAAGAGTGGCGAGGTGAAAACCATTACTAACCCAGAAGAACATTAAAACTCGTCTGAATTTTGCCAAAACACTCATTATCAAATCAAACACTTGATTATCCTCAAACCTTTTGGGAGAATGTTCTGTGGATTGATGAGTCGAAAGTGGAACTGTTTGGAAGACGGGTCCCGTTACATCTGGCGTGAACCAAACACAGAATTCCACAAAAAGAACATCATACTGTACCTATGGTCAAGCATGGTGGTGGCACTGTGATGGTGTGGGTATGCTTTGCTGCGTCAGGGCCTGGGCAAATTGCAATAATTGAGGGAAACATGAATTTTGCTCTCTACCACAAAATCCTAAAGGAGAATATCACATGGGTGATACAGTGAGGGAAAAAAGTATTTGATCCCCTGCTGATTTTATACGTTTGCGCACTGACAAAGAAATGATCAGTCTAGAATTTTAATGGTAGGTGTATTTTAACAGTGAGAGACAGAATAACAACAAAAAAATCCAGAAAAACGCATTTCAAAAAAGTTAAATTGATTTGCATTTTAATGAGTGAAATAAGTATTTGATCCCCTATCAATCAGCAAGATTTCTGGCTCCCAGGTGTCTTTTACACAGGTAACGAGCTGAGATTAGGAGCACTCTCTTAAAGGGAGTGCACCTAATCTCAGTTTGTTACCTGTATAAAAGACACCTGTCCACCGAAGCAATCAATCAATCAGATTCCAAACTCTCCACCATGGCCAAGACCAAAGAGCTGTCCAAGGATGTCAGGGACAAGATTGTAGACTTTGTTGACTTTGTTTCATTTACTACTGTTTACTGCTCTTTATGGTATATAGATATACCATATCTATATACATATATAGGCATCTTTGCTCTACAGCATTTCTTTGCATGTGCCTAAAACACACTGTACATAGAATTTTTTTTTTTTTTTTAATAATTCTCATAAGAAAGGTCATATAATTTTCTTCGGCTGTTTGGGTAAAAAAAAAGTTAAATAATAATAATAATAATAATTGAATGAATGCTTTTAAAGATTATTACAATAATCTTTGCCTATTTTCTTGAAGGGAGCCAGTAATTCTGACACTGACTATTTATCTTCATCTCTGCAGGTTTGAAGACCACTCAGCATTGGATGGGGGTTTGGATGGCATGTCAGTAATCAGACAGATTCTAACTCTGGCACCGAGACTCCTAACAGATGAAGGGTAAGATGATGGGGGTGTGTGTGTGTCAATGTGTAAATGTATACGTGCTTTAAGGATCCCCTGCAGTATGTCTATTGCTGAGTGAATATGATCTAATGTCTGAGGTCTAGGAGACGGCGTATACTCCAACAGAGTATAAATAGAATGCTCTAATCTCACTAAGGAGCTTTACCGGCACGTCTTAAGTACTTCAGGGAATCCGCTCCTAGTAGCGGTCGTCCACACTTTCATGGAAGCAGATGCCAGTGTTCCCAGGATTATAGGACTCCTTTCCAGTAATTTGCCCCATAATTCACACAGTGGTGAACTGTGTTACTTGCCCTTGAAAATAAGTTAAATGTCTGACTTGCCGCATTCTTGTCTCAGGAAATTTAATACACAACACGCTTGGAGATAATAGCTTGCGTCTGTGAGTGTGTGCACATGTCAACACTGAACGTTTCTCTTATTTCAAGAATCCGTGTGAGAGTCTCACAAATATCATCACTAGGCTCTATCAAGGCCACTAAATCTGAAGTCTGCATTC
Organism: Cranoglanis bouderius; assembly: GCA_023630585.1. NCBI lineage: Eukaryota > Metazoa > Chordata > Actinopteri > Siluriformes > Cranoglanididae > Cranoglanis > Cranoglanis bouderius. The sequence goes on from CM042537.1 coordinate 22,648,305, forward strand.
CTTACCTAGAAATGCTGGTTTTTCTGCAAAATCCAAATTCCATCAAATCTCATGTGTATTTGTGACTAGAAATGTTTCAAGGTCTTAGCTGTTACTGTGATAAGATCTCCTTCCTATTATTACACATCCTCTCAACTCTGCTTCCTGTAGTTGTTCATTTGCTCTGTGTCTGCTTGTATTTCAGTCGTATGTATCTAGAGGTGGATCCACGCCATCCTCCACGCATAAAGGATCTGGTAGAGGAAAGCATGCTGGGTTTGCAGTATTTGGGATCATACTGTGATTTCACTAACAGGTCAGAATATCTGCAGTAAGCATGTTTGTCCTATTCCAAGTGACACATGAATAATGCCTTCAGATCTTATAGGAGCTATGTGTGGACTTTAATGTTCTCTCTGTGATCTGAGTGCTGGATATGATACAGTTGAGGTCGTAAGTTTACATATGCCATGCAAAATCTACAAACTATTAATAATAAAAAAAATGAGGGATCATAAAAATTGCATTTTGTTGTTTATTTAGTACTGCCCTGAATAAACTATTTTACATAACAGATGTTTACATATAGTCCACAAGACACATTAATAACTGAATTTACCCAAATGAACCAGTTCAAAAGTTTACATATGCTTCATTCTTAATACTGTGTGTTGTTACCTAGATGATCAGTGACTGTTTTTATGTTTTGTGATAGTTGTTCATGAGTCTCTTGTTTGTCCTGAGCAGTTAAACTGCCCACTGTTCTTCAGAAAAATCCTCCAGGTCCTGCACATTATTTCCTTTTCCAGCATCTTCTGCATATTTGACCCCTTTCCAACAGTGTCTATATGATGTTGAGATCTTTTCACACTGAGGACAATTAAGGGACTCGTACACACAACTATTACAAAAGGTGCAAACATTCACTGATTCTCAAGAAGGCAACACGATACATTAAGAGCCAGGGGGATGTAAACTTTTTGTACATGATACAGTATAATTGCTGATATGGTGGCCTTCTGTGAGGAGATGTTTATTTAGCATTTTGGAAGGAGTCTCCAGTGTCAGTGCTTTGTAACTGTCATAAGTAAAGCTGTAACTTTAGGTTTTCTGGCAGGGGAAAGTCTTCAGGACAGAGGGCTTCTGTAGCATGTTGCGATTTCTCAGTTATATGACAAGCTGCGGGTTTTTTTTCTTAACTTTTAAAGAGAGAGAAAACGAGAGGCTGGTGAGGAAACCACTATTTATAGCTGCGCATAAGTGTTAACAGGAACTAATTAACAGGACGGTACACAACATTAAACGTAACTCTAAATGGTTGAAAAGTATGCCATGTCCTTATTCAATAAATAAAACATTGTAAGTGTTAGCAAATTGCTGTGGTATAATGACGGATAAAACACTTAAGGACATGCTGTTACAGAAAATAATCAACTAAATCAGAGTGGTTACAGTTCATGTCTGACCACATCACACTATTCCCGTCAGCGATTATTTTCCTATGACAGCATGCCCTTCTCATGTTTTATTCCTTACATAAACATCAGTGGAATAAGCAGATTACAGATAATGCTTGTCCTAATGAGCACCAGCACTTTTTCCTGTTTTTCTGTTGCTTTTACAGGTTGCGGTTCTGCATTCTACAGAAGAGAGGATGAGCTAAAAGAGCAACCTGTGGAGTTTGAGAGTGACTTGAGAGACACAGACAGCACATAGCTCGAGAGAAAGCTGATATGGAAGTGATGGTTCAAGCGACATACATGAAGAACTGTATTCTCTGCCGTTCTTACACCTCACCTCCAATCACAGCCTACTGAGATTCTGTTGGGGGTTTAAGGTGTGATTTTTTTAATCCTGAAATGGATTATAATGGAAAGGCAGACCGGCCAGAGCGCTGAGATTTAGTCCTTTCTAATTCACACAATGTTCTAGATGGAAGACCTGACCATAAATGATAGCTGAAAGTGTTAAAATAACACTTAAATCAACACCGTGTGAACTGTTTCGAAGGTGTTACCGTGCACGTAGGATTTATTTGTTTAATAAAACAGTCTTGAATTTGGGGGTGTGTTCATGTCGTCGTTTAAGACTCTACGCCAGGAACTGGAGCTGCTGGTTTAAATTCCAGTCCAATATTAGTATCAGGTGACAGGAGACTCTAGAGTTTCAGAATATCTTCTGGCCACTGCAGTTATGCACTTGAGCAAAAATATGGTGTAGTCCAGTGACAGGAAAATAAATAAATAAATAAAAATAAACTACTGAGCTCCAGCTGTAGTTGTTCTTGCATTTATTGTTGGAATATTATTACCAATATACTATAAATACTTCATGGCATGTTACTGTATTACTATTAGTATTAGTCCATTTAGAATAAGTCACTGCATTTCATTGGCTCTGTACTTGTACTCTGCACAATGACTAATGTTGAATCTAATCTAATTCGAATTTATTCTACCTTAAAGTATTATCTTTTCAGACGTAAATTTAAAACATATTTACTCCCATTTCTCGTCAGCCAAAATTTCCAGTGTGGACGCAATGTAATTTTAGTTTGTATAGCAGAACAGCTGCTCTTAGGTTGAAATTTAATGGGTTTTTTTTGTTTTGATTTTTTAAATACATATTTATATATCTATATTTATTCCCTAAAGGATATTGTGTGGTCTGGTGCACTTCCTGCTAAATGCTATGACTGAGTAATACCTTGGAGACACGATAGGATTATCAGGCCAGTATTGAGGTCAGGTTGTCCCGCCCAAATGATCTCAAAAAGCTGCTCTTAAACAAGTTTCTGGTGGTGTGTGAAATCCAATCTTAACCTCTCTAGCACTCCTCTGTTCACAGCACTGATTTTAATTTGTAAATATAAATAAATGTTTAATAGTGTGGCAAAATGCTGAATGTCTTGCGTAAAAAAAAAAAAAGCAATATTGACATCATTCATGCAAGACTTGTAATCACCGATGGTCAAACTCAACTCATCTTCCATGTGTTTTTTTTTTCAAATCTGAAGTCATGTTTGTTCATGAGAAATTCTGCAAAATCCCTGCTTCTGAGAGTCAGGATCATGGATCGGGACCCTGAGTGTGTGATGTTGTATTCTGGACTGATCTTGTAGTGTAGACCCCATCATGAAGATAAACAGTCAGGATCTGTGCAAAACACAAAGCCTATGAGCGCTTTTAGAAGTCCTGTGCCATGTCGAATACCTGGCAACCCAGATAAACAATTTTGTTTGTTTCCGTTGTTGTGTTTTCGTTTTTGTCTTCCTTCTAAACCTACTTGTGCACTGCTTCTCTCACTTACATATCTGGCTGAGGGTTCTTGCATGTGGTTATGGTTTATTGTGGTGAGACTGTGCTCTGTGAGCTTGTGTGTATGTGTGTGGAAGGGTGCAGTAGGCTGAAGGTAATTATTGTAGCAGTTTCTGAGAACTCCCCCTCCCGATACTGCGCTAGCCTTTCCCTAGAAGCACTGCACACATTCTGCGAAACAGCTGGCAGCCTGCCGCATGCTCACCCGCTCATGAACAAACACACACACACACACACACACACAGAAAGACATATTCCCTGCAGTACTGTTTCAAGTGTACACTTTGTTTTGTCTAACTGTCTGACTCACAAACATGCAGGTTAATCGCTTGCTTGGCTTGTAGCAGGTTTGAACAAAGCAGTTTAAAACCCAGTGTAGCTGATATTTCTGATGTAAATACACTCATGTTTACATCAGATACTTGTCATATAACGTGTCGGCGTCGACAACTTCGGTTAAAATCCTAATAAAAAAACGAAACCAAAGCAAGCTTTCAGAGTAAACAGATGAGAACACTTGGACTTTAACTCTGCCCTTATGAACAATACATGTTTCCATTAAGTTAATTCATTAAATGTACAGAATACAATTACAGTATAGCCCAGCTTCAGATTTTTAGGAATTATTGTTATTATTTTGCCAAAAACAGTGATGTGTGCTCGCTCTCTCTCTCTCTCTCTCTCTCTCTCTCTCTCACACTCACACACACACACACACACACACACACTTTCTGCCTCTGTCTCATCAGTAATAAACTATTGTCCCATTATTTTATTAATTTGATTGCTACATTGTTTTGGAGGGTTTTTTTTTGGGGGGGGGGTTCTAATAGGCTTTTGATGAAACAGACTGTTTGGAAATAGACAAGTGAATAGGATTGCAGTGTGATTTTTTTAAAAGCCTATGAGTAATTCCTTGAGTGTTTAATCCCATAAGTTCCATTACATTTTAATGGTTTCAGCTCCGTCAAGCTGGTTCTGTTCACGTTGATGAAAGTAATCCGATTGCGTGTGGAAAGCCAATTTGAACATCCCTGTAGGCATTTACTGAGAATCTAGTACCCGGAAGACAAGTGATTTGGCTGAGATTCTGTTATTTATTAATGCAGTTCAGCTCATCCTCTTTCCCAGATTTGCCTCGTTTTCTTAAAGCACTCTGCTGGGTCTAGGAACAAAAACACTGACTGGTTTATTACTGTACAGCTCCTCCTGCTTCAGTCGTCGAGCTCAGAGCCACTGTTTTTCCAACTCAACCTCCATAAACTGGACACTACATTAAATATACAGAATCTTAATATCTCCTATTGTTGTTGATGCATCAACAACAATGCAATTCTTAAATATAAGAAATCATTTCTAGAGTCAGATGAAAGTCAATAAATAAATATATTTATTAACATAAATATATTTAATAAGATCACATGAAAGAGCTTGAATGTTTCAGTATTTTTCTTTTATTACAAAATAAAAAGGATCTTTGTCCATAAATATATACAAACACCCACATTGTGGGGATAGAAAAAATAAATTATTCTGGACTGATTATATAGTAGTATGTACCAGAACGAATTTTGTGTAGAAAAAGTAAAAAGGAAAGAAGGAGAGACAACATGGGGCTTTGACTTGGTTGTATGTAATGTTGGTGTGTATCCAGCTGCCATGTTGCAAGCTGTGGAGCTCACTAGCAGCCCCTCACCCTCAACTGTCTCTTTAAGAAATTAAGAATTTAAGAACAGGCCAAAAATGAAATTTACACATTTTCCCTAACCATTGTAACTGGCTATTGTAATTGTTGTTAGTCTGCCAAATTTACGTTTGGAGTCTGGTGTTTGCTCCTTGAGTTTTGTAGCTAACAAGTAAGGGAGACTTCTAGTTGCTAGTTTAGCACTTTGCAAACACAACTCCAAAATAATCACACTCTTGTCGTAGAGGATATTATCTGACCAATTAATACCATTAACAATTCCTTTAAAAAAAAAAAAAAATCAGTTTGTTTCATAACTTGACTTTTTAAAAAATAAGTTAACTTTGTTTGTAAACTGTTTGTGTTCTAGGATGCAAAATCATAAAAAGTAAATCATTCTTCTAACCATTTTTACAGGCTTCTTCGGGGTTTTCATGTTTACTGGCTTGTAATTGCAACCACAAGCCATAAAATAAACTGCGAAAATTTGATCAGAAAAAAAGTATCATTATAAAAACGCACCTAAATCTGGTGTTCTATCATTTTTCTATAAAATTTACCTCTGAGCAGTGAACCTGAAGTAAACATTGTTTATTTTGGCTATATCCTGGTATATGGATCACTCTGTAGATAGCTAAAGTAGCTAGTCGGAGTCCGATGGTAGTGTAGTGATTCTGTCTTCAAAATGGCTGCGCCTACTGACTGACATCGAAATGTCATTTTTGACCCTTTTTTAAAAAAACAAACAAACAAACAAAAAAAAAAATAACAGTGTCATACAGTGTCCGAAAACACAATAACAAATCTATTTCAGATAACACCATAGTTTTAGGCAAGTGTGTGATAGGCATGGAGTTTTAACTATGCTAAAACAGCTCTATATGCATCTTTTTTTTTCTTAGCTACATTAGCCTTGTAGCTCAAGCCACGGGGAAAATTGTGTAGCTTTCATTTACAATCGCTGTAAATAAGTGATGTGACCCGAGGGACAGGCTATGCTGTCAAACCTACGTAGTCTCCAAGTCTTTTTTTAAGGTTCGTCCAAAGTCTGTGGGGTAATGAAACTAGTTACACCATGTCCTACAAACATCATCGAATAGCTGCAAACTTTTCTATTTGTCATTTGAAATTCTGTTCCAGTGAATTTCCAATTTAGTCTGTATTTGGGAACCTGAAATCTAATTTATCCCACAGGAGAAAATTAGTCATAACTGGTAAAGGAGAAAAGTGTTCTAGAGCTTTAAATATAGCCACCATTGGTTAGTAAGCCAAAGCCCCATTTCTCTGGAAATGAGCTTTCACCTGCATCATTTTCATTAATGACATCAGGGTCCTCTATTTTATGTTCAAGTTGGTGTTTCCATGGTGATGTCAGAGCTGGAAAGGGTACTCCTGTAGGTACTGCAGTAATGGCTTCGGTAAAGGCAGCATTGCTGGGCAGGCTGTGTACTGATTAATAGCCAAGCGTGCAAGATGCTGTAGGGATGGAAAAGCCTGAGGCTGGCGGAGTGGACGTTTCAGCTTCAGCAGCACAGCGCACTCCTTTGGTACCGGGGGAGTTACAGGATCACACTTGTCCTCCTGAGCTGCGTCACGTCCCCTTGCTGAGGTAGCATAGTGCTGCACCAGACTCAGCACATCAGGGAAAGAGAGCAGACGTGCTCGGGCTGGTGAACTCGAGTCGAGCTGGAAGCGCCCGTGACTGTACTCAATGCGCACATTAGTAGGGCCGCGTCCCGTTTTGACTGACAGAGTCAGCATGTAGAGGGGGTGACTGCTGTCCCGAATTAGGAACGTGCCCTCTGGGGCCGCCTCAAGGAGTGAATGGGCCTCGCTGGCTGTGATGGTGCCCCAGTACCACCCTAAACAAAGGAGAAACAAATACAAGAAGTTTGAGGATAACTCTCAAAACTGGTAACTTAGTGGTTAAGCAGTCTGTACAGGATTTTGCAGAGTTTTTTTTGTGATTGTTGCGGCCAAAAATGCTTGACTTCTGCGGCTTTTTCCAAAATTTGCGATGCAATTTGCGGATTTTTTTGTGCTTTTTTTGCAGAATACTACTTGAATTGTCGAAATTGCAATTGCACTAAATTGTTTTGCACGGTCTTTCACAGTGATGTTTTGTTGGTACATGAGACCTTTTGGCTGTACTCATGTTCGACGCATGTGAATCGAAGAGGCCTTTGGCTGAATGCGCGTTGTGATGACGTCACATGGCATTCCTGAAGCTCCTGCGAATATTGTGGAGTTTCCTACATTTTGCGTTAATTTCTGCGATTGCAAAATCACAATATCCTAGAGGAACTGGTTAAGGTGCCAATGACTGGAACATTTGAGAGTTTGAATTGCAGAACTGTCAGAGAAACTTCTAGGCCCTTGTGCAACACTCTCAGGTGCTTAGTTTTATGCTTGGATTGTGTTCAGACTTGCATGTAAGATACTCTGGATAAGAGCAGCACACAAATGAAAAGAAATAAGTAATGCAAATGTAAGTTCTTGCAGGAAAGCCTTAAAACTAAGACACAATTTTCATGACTCAACTGACCTACGCCATCATATCCAAGCTGTATGCTCCAGCATGTCTGCCATTTTGTCTATTTCCTATGAGTAACAAGTAGCTCTCATTCCAAAGCCATGACCATATAGTCATTAGACTATGGCTGTAAATGTGATCTTGCGTACATGGATATATTTATCGCCACAGTGTCATGTACATTTGCACCTGATTCTCAGGAATGAATGCCTGACACCTTATTAAAGAGTTTACCTGATGCATCGAGGTAACAGAAGTTGCTGGTGATGGTGCACAGTTCTTTGCTGGGGTCCCAGAACTTGGGGGTGCTCTGAAGACAACGTGCTGATGAGGAAGAGACGACTGAAACCCCGAGGGGAACCACCTGAGACTGCGAGTCTCCTAACAGAGCTCTGGGACTGGACAAAAAATAAACACAAAACACATCATCACAGGGTCAGTGACCTAAAGGTTTATTTAAAATAACACTGCGCATGTACATTATTCACAACTACATCTGCTGCTATTTTTAAAATGGAAAGAATCTAATTTGGCAGTAGATCATAGAGGCAGAGAAGCCCTTTGTTCTGTCTATTGAGTTACTGCGTCGGTAAGCTGAATGGCTCGAATACAGCACATAATAACCAATGGTAAATCCGATTCTTCAAACAAACGACTAAATAAAACGAACTAGTGGTAATGCATGGAAAGAATGGAGTAGTGCCATGACAGTATTGCAAATATAAAGGTTATTGTTTATGTTGTTTGAAATACGACGTTTTTATTTTAATGAGAGCGAGTTCACTACCACTGACTCGTTTTTAAAACGTGACAAACCGAACAAATCCTAAAGACTGAAATAATCAGTAATTACAATTGAAGCCAATAATCTCACCATTGTGTGAATAAATAGAAGATTGAGTTGATCAAATAGTCAGTTTCTGTTTAATTTCATTACACTCAGCTGATCTATTCGGACTCACCCTTGAACGCAGAGGATCATCGTATGAGTGAGGGCTTCAGTCAGGTTCCTCAGCGCCTCTGAAAGTTTCTCAGCCGCTCCTGAGCTTCTGCTTGTCGTGACTCGGTGCGCCGCCGAGATCGAAACACCTTCACCCTCAGCTCTCTTTGTGAAAATCGCCGTCGTTACGAATTAATAAACCCGGGAGTAAAGATGTGGCTGAAACAGCATCCGGTACGATTTGCGCTAATGAAGAGTGTTTCAGCCGGTTACCAGCCTAAAAGTGTGTAGCCGAAAGAACTAGGGGCTTTGGTGTGCTGATTCCGCCTGAGTTCCAGGAACGACTTTTCTCTGAATCAGCGCGCGCCTCTCAGCGCCTCTGACGCCATCAGTGACTTTCTCGCAGAGTCGCCCCCAATCATTCCCGGTATGACTCCCATTTTTAGCCAGTTTTTAGCAAACACATGGATCAAACCAGTTTTACCACATTTCATAAGAGGTTCAATTGCAGTGTGGGATGTGTTGAGTCATAAAAGGTTCATTGCAAAATGTAATGCGTGTTTCATTTTTTTTTTAACCCATCATCAAGACTGCATAGCGACAAGCCTTTCCTAGGAGCTTCTCGTAAAACCATTCTAAGAACTTTCCAGGAAAAACCGAGCGTTCTAGGGACTCTGGCCAATCCCTGCGCTTGTCGTTTCTCTGAAGCCCCGCCTCCACACTGGTGACTTCAGCCAATCAGCGGTACGGGATCCGCCTCCGCAGCTTAGACGCTGTTTGTTGTTTACTAATGACGGGAATTCCGACTCGTTCCAGTGAATCAGACGAATCGGCTCAGCTCACCAATAAGAGCCAAGTCTTTCGACTCCCAAACGGCTCCGATTTTTTTCTAAACCGGCCAAAGTCTACCTTCTGATGAACAAAATACGTCTGATTAACTAAAATAACGTAATACTCAGCTCTGTGTATTAAAAATGTATATATATATATATATATATATATATATATATATATATATATATATATATATATATATTTTTTTTTAAATAAGTGTAAAACCAGCAGGCTATATTTGCATTAAAAATACAGTAAGAATACCTGCATTAACTTTATTGTGTCTGTTGTATCTGCATTCAACTTTCATTAAAGTAGAATTTGAAGCTGATTCCTATAATTTTATCCTCTTCACCTCCTCAATACACCACGTTATTACAACAAAAAGCAGTGCAGTTGGAGCATCTGCCTCAGTCACACACACACACACACACACACACACACACACAGTCAAATACACATCTTCACTCTTGCAAGAACTGACTCTCAATCTTTACACTGTGCCAAACCACTCAGGTGGTGACATGTGATTAGCAGAAGAAACATGAAAACAGAACAGAATATATCTGTCTGTTCTATTGTTTAATAAATAAAGAAATACACAAATAAATAAAGCAATTAAAATAAAAAGACGAGTCCTCAGACATGCGAGTCGACTCGAAACATTCAAGCTACGTTCACACATACAGCGATTTTATCGCTGCAAGTCGCCAGGTGCTGTACTATGAAGTCGCCAGTAGGTGTTCCTACTACTGGTTGCCATAGTAACATTTATCAGTGGGTGGAGCAACTAGCATTCCACTTTTGACAATAAACCAGGTTTCTTGCCGCTAAAATAAAATATTCTGGAGGGAGAGCATTTGTATATAAAATTCACCAGTTGCTCTATCTGCGGTGAAAGATTGTCTGGGTTCACGAAACAATTCGAACTCGCAGGCAGCATGGCGGATCACGGATCACACGTGCTTTACTGTCTTCACTCCCATTGTTGGTCGCTGCACCAAGTCGCTCCAAATTTGCATAAAGTTAAACTGTTCTCAACTTTGTCGCGTCGCTGGACACACCCACATCTAGTCGCCAGTCGTTGCTGTCGCTCATGTCGCTGGAAGTCGCCAGCTCTCATTGAAAATAAATGATCTCCAGTCGCTTTGTTGCTACGAGTCGCTGTATGTGTGAATATACCTTCACTGTAATGATAAATACATCCTTCTGCACAGCCGGAGCGCCCGCTGCAGGGCTATACCTGCAATTACTGTTTCAGGACATGCTGTGATTTTACGCCCCCTAGCGTCAAAAGTGTAATAGAAATTCACCTGTGAAATGAGAAATCACTACCAAACACTTCAATGTGCTCCAGTAAATATTTTATTCAATTAGCAATTGCTCACGAGCCCGGGTAGCCACTCTTACCTTTTCCAATCGTACCTTACCTCAGAGTGCTATGAGGGTTGAGACAGAAGACTGATGTATATATGGTTACATTCATGAATGATTCATTTCATAGTTATTGTTATTCATTTAGTAAAGAACAAAGAAATCAACATCCTATTGGATGACAGAGTACACTGATTATCATATTATCATAACTGAACATAAGTGCCACCTCCTATCTTCCTCACCATCATCTTCTTCATATCACTTATGCCCATCTAATGTCATCCATTTCAGCTGTCTATATCTGTTTCTTGTCCTTGTATGTCTGGCCCTATCTGGGTCAATTCAGCCGCAAGAGCATTAGTGAGGTCAGGCACTGATGTGCAGGAAGCTCGAGTTCTTCCACAACAACCTTGGCCAACCATGTCCTTATGGAGCTTGCTTCGTGCACAGGGGCATTTTTCATGCTTGGAGCAGGTTTGGGCCTACTGCTACAGTATACAAAGACATCCATTACAATTGTGTGCTTCCAACAGTTTGAGGAAGACCCACAAATGGGTGTGATGGTCAGGTGTCAGCAAACATTTGGCCATATATTGTAACTGCCTAGTTGCCATTCTCACTTTGAGACCAGGGGTTCCAAAGGCTCATTCCTTGTTCTCAGATATATATAACCATAATGCATAAAATAGGCCACATACAACAGGGAGATGTCTTAAGATAGCGCCTTCATTCCACTGAAATTAATTTCTTGGGCTGGTAAATTCAGGTGGAGCAAGAACTCAATTGTTCTGCGATTACACATGGCGAGGTGTAATCAGTTAAACAACTCATGCGCAGCTCATGGATGGTTGGTTGGACTTGTTGTTATCGCCATCTGCGGGTCATGAACTTGAAAGTTCCCAAACTTGAATGGGAGCTCTGTGTGTGTTGTGTGTGCATGGGGTGAACACTAAAGCCCTGTCTGAAATTGCTCCTTCACTTACTTTCACTATTTACTATATAGCCTGTTAATGTAGAGTGCTTCACTAAAGGGGGAATTACTAAATAAAATCACAGCATGGTCTGTACAATTTAAGTTTGCCTTTTGGGTGGTTGCCAGACAGTAAGAGTGGTGATGGCATGAATTTGTTATTTAACCAGTTATTTAACCAGTTCTAAATCTAGCCATAAATGACCTTTTTTGACATTTCCTCTAAAAATGACTCAGATTTTAGCTATCTGGCTTTCAGACAGAAATAAATGGGAAAATGCATGATTCTGATGACAAAGATGACAAAGTTAATCTCATCTTGCCGAGCTTCTTGGCAAACTACCCAAACCTGAATAGTTAAAACAGCCCAGCAAAGACTCAACAGGAAAACAAACATTTTAAACAAAGTCAGAATGAAGGAGCAGTTGGCTATTAAAATTCATTCGTGAATGATACGGTCCAACTCTATCGGTAAGTTTTCCAACCAATAACAACCCCTTCAAAAATGGTTTAATTCACTGTCCACTGATTGAGTGCGATGAGCCTCGTTGAGTTGCCACAAGAAAATGTCTGGCAAATAAATAAATCAAGTAGAATTTCAAAAATGGTAGGAAAAAAGGAAAGATGAAAGGAGTAGGGTTAAAATGTAAAATGTTAAACACTTTGTTTCTGAGGAAAGCTGAGCGTTTTAAGTGAAATAGTTAGTACCATGTTCATTATACTGGCTTCTGGTGCTTGAGACTTTAAAGCTCCATTAAATAGCAAGCCAGATAGGTCAGCTAATACGTTTTATCTACTGGGTAGCTTATGCTAATAGTAGGTAGTACACTAGTTGTCGAGTATTCTTAAGTCACTCATCTTTTAAAATCCAGTCTGATATTCCAAGCAACACAAAGATTGGAACGACTATTCACTATTGGGTTGCACTGGAAACTGTGGTTATGTGGACGACACAATTCTTTATACAAAGTTAACCTAGCAGGAAATGTTAACTCATTCCTGTGCACATAGAGGACAACATAGCCTGTAGCTCCTCCCTGTGGGCGGAGTCAGCAGGGAGCCCACAGGCTTAATCTACATTCACACATACAGCGACTCGCAGCGACAAAGCGACTGGAGATCATTCATTTTCAATGACAGCTGGCGACTTCCAGCGACATGAGCAACAGCGACCGTTGGCGACTAGATGTGGGTGTGTCCAGTGAGGCGACAAATTTGAGAAAAGTTTAACTTTATGCAAATTTGGAGCGACTTGGTGCAGCGACTAGCAATGGGAGTGAAGACAGTAAAGCACGTGTGATCTGTGATCCGCCATGCTGCCTGCGAGTCCGAACTGTTTCGTGGAGCCAGACAGTCCGGCGCTTGCGCTTTCATGGCAAATAGATAGCCGTGATGGCAAAGTGCACACACTGCTTCTGCTTCATTTCGTATGATATGATGCATGTATACACTGGTGAATTTTATATACAAACCTCCAGAATATTTCATTTTAGTGGCCAGAAAACTGTTTTGTTGTCAAAAGTGGAATGCTAGGTGCCCCACCCACTGATAAATGTTACTATGGCAACCAGTAGTAGGAACACCTACTGGCGAATTCATAGTACAGCAACTGGCGACATGCAGTGATAAAATCGCTGTATGTGTGAACGTAGCTTTAGACGTGGTTGTAAAAGACAGAAGTCTGGATGGCTACATGCTGTGGAGTCACAAAGTGTGCATACATACATACACAATTGTTATATGTATGATATCCAGACAGTATAGAAGTGTGTGTGTGTGTGTGTGTGTGTGTGTGTGTGTGTGTGTGTGTGTGTGTGTGTGTGTGTGTTGCTCTTGAGTGTGTTCACCAAGGCACTTTTCAGCAGAATGTTGCAAAATACACACCAAATCCTGCTTGATTCTGAAGTGAGCAAGTGAGGCCGCAGGCTTAGTCTTAAATCTGGCGTGCACACACACACACACACACACACACACACACACACACACACACACACACACACTCTAGTGGTATTTGGGGACAAAGCTACAAATAAATAATAAACTTAGGTAACACATTTTTGAATACTTTTGCATAAACCTGAAAAGGCTGTTCTCCACCAGCCTCATGTCTGTAGGCTCCTCCCTTTCTCCTGTCATTGGCTCTCTGGGCTGGAACTTCCTGTCCTGCAGGCCATATAGCATGACCATCACCAGGGCCGTGAGGTCATCGGGCTGAACATATAAAAATCCAGTGTTTATTTCATGCTCAATGATGATTCCTCCAAGAAAAATGCAAACTTACCAGTTGTTGAGCAGTCTGGAGGCAGCTGCTCAAGTTGTACTTGGACTGGGATCAGATAAAAGTGTGATTTCATATTGAATAAAATTAGAATACAGTAAAATACTGGCAGCTGAGTTGCCAACCACTTACTGTATTTTTACAGGACTACTTCTGTAATCAACATTTACAGTATAGTACTGTTATTACCAAATACAGTATTATATTATTACTGTATTTGGTTTTTATTGCTTTATTAAAAATATATTCGTTTTTATTACTTCTTTAAAAATGGAAAACCAAAATTATATGTATACATACAGTACTTATATACGATTTACAATTTATATATTATTGAAATATAAATACATAAATATATTATATTATGTGAATAAATTATATTTAAATATGAAACAACTGCTACAATATTCGAGAAAGCCATCTTTTTTTATTTTCATAATATAAAATAATATCTATAAGACTGAATGAGTAATCGGTTCCTGACGTGACGTCACTGACCAGGGCGACGGCTTTTAGAATGCTTATTTTCAAATGTTTAGAATGTTTATTTTCAAATGTTTAGAATGCTTATTTTCAAATGTTTAGAATGTTTATTTTCAAGACGTTGGAGCGTTCGAACTTGAGTTCTGAAGATCGCAAGCTCTGGATTACACATGCGATTTTACTCTACGACCATTTTCTGCACTGCGATCTGCGATATCTGCGATCAACTCCTGCACCGAGTTTACTCTACGATCATCCCTGCACCACTTACCTTCTCAGCGATGAGCTTTAGGAGAGACGAAGCGCCGCAGCTCCAGGAGGAAGAGCCTCAGACCGGAGTGAGCGGACTGTCTGACAGGAACGGTAAGTTACCCGATTTCGTTTCAGCGTCACACACACTTCATTTCGTTTTTCAGTTAAACACCGCGTTATCAAAATAACACTAAATGGGAAACGCAATCAGCAATAGTGTTAATAACGTTAAGAGGTTTTGGTAAAAGCGATCTGCTCGTTATTCGTTAGCTAATGGTTTTACATACGTGAACATGGCTATTATGGTAAGTAATGCCGTGACCGTTCCTGTTACACATGCGCATTTTTGGTTTTCTATCTAGCTATCTATCTGTCTGACATTATTTTCATCTGGCTACAACACTTCAAACATATCAAAAACATGAACAATGTTAAAACAGGCAGCTTAAAATGGCATTAAACGTGTTAAACTCTTAACGTACAAGCGGCGTATTTATCTATTCAGCGACTACAGTGAAATTAGGAAATAGCGGGCAGAAATGAACCGCTTGTCTAATGGTTTAAGATTATGGTAATTAGCCTAATGTTAGCCGCCTTGCTTTAACGTTAGCGAACTTGTTTAAAAGAAAAAAAGTTACATAGTTTACTAAAGGTTTACAAAAGTCGGATAAATACGCTACGGAGCAATATTAGTTAAGCTGACAACATTAGCACAGTGCTGTGTTTAAGTAGCTAGTTAGCAAAGCTAATGTTGCTAAATAATTGTTTGTTGTTTTTTTAGTGTTCAGGGTTTTTTGTATTTTCACCTGGCTTCAAAACAGCAAACAGACAGCAACAACAGTGTTAAAATAACATTAACTGTGTCCTAACCTATTATTTATTTATACATCTATGAAGTTTAACTGCTGTGAAACTAATAGGAAAGAAAGTAGTGTTAAAGTGGTCAGAAATTACATTATAAATAGTTTTACAATAGGCAAAAGTGTCAAAACGGGCATAATTGCTATTACACGTAGTGCTGTTAGTGTTAAATAGGCATACGTTGTATGTGATAATAATTAAAAATAGTGTTAAAACATGAAAAGGTCCTACTTTATATTGTCACTAGAGTTGTTACGGTTTGAAATGTTCACAGTTTGATAACCAAGTCTAAAAATATCATGGTTTGACGGTATCATGGTATTAAATCTATTTAAAAACCAACAAGCTGGTGGTAATAATCGAAGCAAATATTTATTACAGATTCTTTGTACAAAAGTCTCTATACACATCTTTATGTATATCTAACAAAAAGAAACAAAAACATAATATTTTCTAATTGTTCTTGTTTCCAAGATATTTTTTAGAACGATTTTCAATGTCTGTATTTATCATGTTGTTATAATCTGCAATAGAGAGCAGCTGTGAGGAAAGTTGGCTAGCTGAGCAAAAAAACAGTGAGGCAGTATGCAGTGTTGTTAGCCAAAAGTAGAAAGTTGTTTGGTTTAGTTTGGGTCAGCGATGCCCTGTTTTTGATAGGCATCATGTATGATAAAGTTAGGAGTAGTGTGGTGAGTCCAGAGAGAGGGGGGTTGCAGGATTTTTGTGGAGGCAGAAATGGACACAAAAGGGATGAGAACCACTGGAGTAAGGATCGGGTTTCCAAAAAAAAAAAAGAAAGGTAATGGATATAAATGCGTTTTAATCAGTATTTTGAAAAGGTTCAACAGTGATGTAACTCTCCGATCATCCACCGTGACTTACCATGAAGCCATGATACCGTAACACCCCTATTTAACACCTATACATGCAGCTATAACGTAACTACTGAGGATGCATGCACTGTTTTATGCACTACTAGGTAGATTACAGGAATATAACTAGTGTGTAAAAGATTGTTTAGAATGAAGAATTCCTGCTGTACAGAACAGATGCTCTGTTATAAAAGATTTTTTTTCTGATTGCTTTTTTTATGAAATGTGCTGATGTATTTCACTGTCACTTCATCTCCCTTGACACAGGAACATGGAGGGAGGAAACTCTGTCTGACCTGCAACCTGCCAGTGAGCTCCACTACAACACCGTGGAGGCTGATGACAATGATGAGGACTACGGTCCTGATCAGGTATATAGATATTGCTTTGCTGTGGAGGATGTGCACTGGGGGCGGAGGAGACGGAGGGAGCAGATGAGTGATGAAGAGGACAACATTGAAGAGGCCCCTCCAAGTAGAAGGCAGCGTGTGGAGCAAGAGGATGATGAGTATGAGGTGTTTGAGCTCACTAATTTGGAGAGGAGCTCATCCCCATTGTGGAGCCTATTCCCAATTATGGATGTGCACTCCAGCAGTGAGCACCTCTGGGGGCGGAGGAGACGGAGGGAGCAGATGAGTGATGGAGAGGACAACATTGAAGAGGCCCCTCCAAGTAGAAGGCAGCGTGTGGAGCAAGAAGATGATGAGTATGAGGTGTTTGAGCTCACTAATTTGGAGAGGAGCTCATCCCCATTGTGGAGCCCATTCCCAATTATGGAGCCCATTCCCAACATGGATGTGCACTCCAGCAGTGAGCACTTCTGGGGGCGGAGGAGACGGAGGGAGCAGATGAGTGATGGAGAGGACAACATTGAAGAGGCCCCTCCCAGTAGAAGGCAGCGTGTGGAGCAAGAGGATGATGAGTATGAGGTGTTTGAGCTCACTAATTTGGAGAGGAGCTCATCCTACTTGTGGAGCTTATCCCCTACTTTGGAGTTCATTCTCATTGTAGAGGCATCCTCCAGCCCTGAGCATTTCTGGCAGATGAGGAGAAGCCATTATGTGGATTCTGATGAAGAGCCTCCAATGTATGAGAACATGCCACATCAGAAGGGTGTAGCTGGTATGCCTTATGTCCCTTTTGTCTTTATAAGCACTTCCATCATAATTCATCCAGCTGGAATTCTTTCCATTTCCATACTTTTTCTAGCTATTACTAACTACTAGTGTGGTACTAGCTATTATGCTACTACGAGGTAAACTCCAGTATTAGTCTTTTAAAAAAATCTGTGGTAAGTATTTCACCTCTATTTTCTAGCATTAGTCTTTTTAAAAATCTGTGTAAGTATTTCACCTCTAGCCTTTAGCATTAGTATTTTTTTTTTTTAAATCTGAGGTAAGTATTTTACCCCTTCTAACCATGAGGGGTGGTAAGTATCACCTTGATACCTTATCTTCTGTTCTGTTGTCATGAGGTCATTGTTCCCTTTCTTCTTCTTGCCTTATGGATGTCGGACCTCAAGTACCCCTAGGAGCTACACTGATCAGCCATAAGATTAAAACCACTGACAGGTGAAGTGAGTAACATTATCTCATTACAGTGGCACCTGTCGAGGGGTGGGATATATTAGGCAGCAAATGAACAGTGAGTTCTCGAAGTTGATGTGTTGAAAGCAGGAAAAATGGTCAAGCGTAAGGATCTGAGTGACTTTGACAAGGGCCAAATTGAGATGGCGAGACGACTGGGTCAGAGCATCTCCAAAACGGCAGGTCTTGTGAGGTGTTCCTGGTATGCAGCGGTTAGTACCTACCAAAATGGTCCAAGGAAGAACAACCATTGAACCGTCATGGGCGCCCAAGGCTCATTGTTGCGCGTGGGGAGTGAAGGCTAGCCCATCTGGTCCAATCCCACAGAAGAGCTATTATAGTACAAAGTGCTGAAAAAGTTTATGCTGGCTATGACAGAAAGGTGTTAGAACACACAGTGCATTGCAGCTTGCTGCTTATGGGGCTGCGTAGCCGCAGACCGGTCAAAGTGCCCATGCTGACCCCTGTCCGCAGCTGAAAGCGCCTACAATGGGCACGTGTGCATCAGAACTGGCCCATGGAGCAATGGAAGCAGGTGGCCTGGTCTGATGAATCATAGTTTCTTTTACTTCATGTGGACGGCTGGGTGCGTGTGCATCACTTACCTGGGGAAGAGGTGGCACCCGGAAGCACTAGGGGAAGTAGGCAAGCCAGCGTAGGCGGTGTGATGCTTTTGGCAATGTTCTATTCCTCCGCCAGCTTGCCTTCTTCCCCCTTCTTCCCATGCGACGCACACGAGCCCAGCCGTCCACATAAACAAAAACATTATTCATCAGACCAGCCCACTTTCTTCCACTGCTCCATGGTCCAGTTCTGATGCCCACATGCCCACTGTAGGCATTTTCGGCAGTGGACGGGTCAGCATGGGCACTCTAACCGTTTTGCAGCTATGTAGCTCTTCCGTGTGATCGGACCAGACGGGCTAGCCTTCGCTCCCCACAAGCTTCAGTGAGCCTTGGGTGCCCGTGACCCTGTCGCCGGTTCACTGGTTGTCTTTTCATGGACCACTTTTGGTAGGTACTAACCACTGCATACTGGGAACACCACACTAGACCTGCCATTTTGCTCCGACCCAGTCTTCTAGTCATCACAATTTGGCCCTTATCAAAGTCGCTCAGATCCTTACACTTGCCCATTTTTCCTGCTTCCAACACATCAACTTGCTGCCTAATATATCCCACCTCTTGACAGGTGCCACTGTAATGAGATATTCAATGTTATTCACTTCACTGTCAGTGGTTTTAATGTTATTGCTGATCGGTGTATTCCTGTCAGTCAGTCTGTATGTTTGTATACACCTGATTTCAAATCCTAATGGTAAAATATGTCAAATCTAGAATGTCATAAAATCTACAAAGATATCAATTGCTACATAGGCTAAATGTATAAAACTTGCATCATATCTGTGTTAAATGTATAGGCTTTGTACAGTAGGATTTGTATTGTGTATTTAGAATATATGCATTACTATAACGTATAGTTATCAAATTTATCCATATTAAATGTGTAGGCTAGGCATATTAGTGCTAAAGTATGTGATGTCTACTTTTATTATCTGTTTATTAAATACAATAAACCTTTTATTGATGATTGCTTTATTGCATTTTGTTAAACATCCAATAATCTGAAATAATCAATAAACGACAATTTTTTTTTGTGCAAAACAAATGTCTCAAGTGTCTCTTTTTTATAACACTATAGGCAATTCTCATTGGTTTCTCATATAAATACAATGTAGAAATACACCTTCAGTTGAAACCTTGGTGTTCAGAAGCAATTGCACTGTTTTCCTCCCACAAGTATTTAACAACATGCACATTGTTTAAATTCTAATAAGCAAAAATATTCCAACCTGTCAAGTCTACATAATTAATAAGCTGGTATTATAACTAAATAAATGATAAATCCTAATGTACAATATTACTGTAGGAATAGGTTCATTCTCACAAGTGATTGCAGCATGTTGGCCACTTTATTAGTTTACAGGTGCAACTTAGGAACTGACACAACATGATGAAGAAATTGAGATCTACTGTAAGTAGCATAAATTCTGAATATGGAGCAGCAGATATCAGAGAGATGCAGATAGATGGGAGTGTTTGAATAACCAGTTTTCATTTGATTTCAACAATACCTAATATAATTTAACCGATACTGCAGGAAATCTGACTCTAAAATTCTACTCAGATATGAAATAAAGAAACAATATCTGTGTATTCTGTCATACAGACCCAAAGGCATTTTGCCTTTCTAGATTTAAGCAATAAATAATAGGAAATTATATTTTCATGCCAGTGGTGCATTAGTTGATCAATTACTGGGTGATTTAAGGTGAAAAACTGTTGTGCTCGTCTTTCAATTAAAAGGGCATTTGATTTGTATGGCTCTTTTAACAACGGACATTGTCACAAAGCAGAAATCCAGGTACAGGTTTATATTTATATCCCTGATCAACAACCTACTGTATAGGTGACTGCAGCATAGAAAAACTCTGAGACGACACAATGAGGAAATCTTGAGAGGACCCAGACTCAAAAGAGAACCCATCCTCTTCTGGGTGACAGCAAATTATAAATCATTACATTTACATATGCAGGTGTAGAAGAGTAAAGACAAAGAATAGTCTGTGTGTTGATGATTAATAAGAGCACATTGTGAATGAGCACAGTTGTGAATGAGTCTTTATGCTTATAGCAGCAAGGTGGCGACTTGGTCGTGAACTATTTTTGGGAAGTGTGATACCTAGGGTATCTATGTCGGACCATCCATAGAACCCGTTAAGAGTATTTTCACTCAATATTTTGGGAAATATGCTTAAGCAAGTTCAAAAACTAAATCTACAGGCTGATAAACAAACAAAGAAAGAAATAAATGTACATGCTATAACATTTATATTTATTCATTTAGCAGACGCGTTTATCCAAAGCGACTTACAAATGAGGAAATACAAGCAAAGCGATATATCAAGCAGAGAACAATACAAGTAGTGCACAGAGTAGAGGTATAAGAGCCAGTCCAAGTGCAGAATGTTTTTTTTTTTTTTTCCTAAATAAGTGTTTGGGGTGGGGAGTGGGGGACAAGTTAGGGGTTAGTTATATGTGCATGGAAGACGTGGGTCTTAAGCAGTTTTTTGAAGATAGTGACGGATTCTGCTGTCTGGATTGAGGTTGGAAGTTCATTCCACCAGTGAGGATCAGTCAGTTTGAAGGTTCTGGAAAGGGACCTCATGCCTCGCTGAGTAGGCACTACCAGGCGTCGGTCGTTAACCGATTGCATGGTATTAATGGTATTAATGGTGTGACTTACATTTCAGAGCGGTGAATGCCAACTCATAATCTTTATCAGACTGAGAAGAATGAGATGCTCAAGACGACGCCCTTCTCTATTTTACTCACCCATCCAACCACACAAAGATACACCACCTCATTTGAAGCCTCGTCTATATCTTTTCCACCCAACAGTATAGGGGTTATTTCATCCTTGTCAATTATAAATTGATGGATGAATTTTTATTGTTTGGTGCTAAAATAAAAAAAAAGATCAAAATAATACATTAAGCAGATTTAGATAATGTATTCTCTTTTGTTACATAATTATTTTCACTGGAATTGGTCTTTAAGGGTTCCCTCTGAGGACAAACCATGAAGTCTTAAGGGTGCTAAGACTTCTTTTAGTACAATGGCTATGACAATCCATTTCCTACTTTTACCAAACTTTGGTAAAATTAAGTATAAAATTAAAATATAAGCTTTATTGGGGAAAGGTGGTCCTGTGGCAGGGGAAAATGTCCTGTGGACAGGAGAAAATGTGAAGTGGAAGTGGAAGTAGTGGTGTTTCAAAACTTTCAGTGAGAGCAGCAAATCACTCTCACAATCACTGCAGCATCCCTAAATGCACAGAGAATTCAAGCAAGCATTTGTACTTGAGCTTTCACTCATTTCTCATTTCCCACTAATGTTCTTGCAAAAAGAAATGCCTTTGTGCTGTTTGCTGGGATAAGGGTGATCATGTATATCTGTAGCCAGATATAAGAATCTGACTACTCAAAAACTACTGATTGTAAACGGCTAAAACATTTGGCAGATCAAACATCTCATGTCCAGCGAAATGTTTTTGACAAACTCAGAAAAGCCAGTCAGCTTCCTCATTTGTAACTCAAAAATGTGAAGACAGTGCATTAGCTGTCTCAGAAATGTGAAAAAGGTGTATTAGCTGAAATTCTTTCCCCTAAGTTTTGTGTTTCAACATCAATGTGTGTCAATTATATTGTTGTGATAGTTTTTCCCCTGTTAATCCAACAATGCAGCAATAAAATGTACAGTGGGTATAGAAAAGAATCACCCCCCTTTAAAATAATCACATTTTGTTGCTTTTCAGGCTGAAATGAAGACGGACACAGTTTTTGTTTTATCTAGCTGTATTTACTCAGTGCAACTTATAACAAGTGAGAGCTATAAAAAACAGAATCACTGAGTTGGAAAAAAAGGATCACCCCCATTTTGTTGAGCCACCTTTTGCTTTAATTACAGCCTTTAGTCTGTTTAGTCTACTAACTTTGCACATCTAGACTTTGCAATATTTGCCCACTCTTCTTTGCAGAATTGCTCAAGTTCAGTTAAATTTGATGGTGACCGTTTGTGGACTGCAGTCTTCAAGTCATTCCACAGATTTTCAATGGGGTTTAAGTCTGGGCTCTGACTAGGCCATGAAAGGACATTCACCTTTTTCTCCTTCAAGCACTGTGTCGTCAGTTTTGCTGTGTGCTTTGGGTCATTGTCATGTTGGAAGGTAAACCTTCTTACCATTGACAACTTTCTGGCAGAGGGCAGCAGATTTTCCTCAAGAATTTGATGGTATTTTGCCCCATCCATTTTCCTTCTGTCCTGACAAGTGCTCCAGTCCCTGCTGCAGAGAAACACCTCCATAACAGGATATTACCACCTCCATGCTTTACTCTAGGAATGGTGTTATTTGGATGGTGAGCTGTATTGGATTTCCGCCAGACATATCGTTTGGTGTTGAGGCCAAATAATTAAATTTTAGTCTCATCTGACCTGAATCTTCAAGGGGCGTTTTGGCAAAACTCAGTCGTGACATTGTTTATGTGTGATATTGTTGTCACATGCACACAATGACGACTCTTTGTCATAAATTCCTGCAACTGCTTCAGACTTGCTGTCGGCCTCTTAGTAACCTCTCTGACCAGTTTTCTCCTGGCTCTTTCATCCAGTTTGGAGCGACGTTTCAAAGGCATTGATAAAGCCTTTTTTTTGTATCCATCTCCTGACTTGTTCCTGTCCACAACTTTATCCCAGAGATCTTTTGACAGTGCCTTACCACCCATAGTTGATTGTTTGCTTCGGTTGCACTACCAGGACTGTATGCTCCAGGGAAGCTCTTTTCATGCTAAGCTAATCAAAATGACCACAGCTGATCACAGTTGAAAGTCAAATGGCTTTGTGTGCCATTGAGAAGGTGATTAGCTACACCTTATTGAGTTTACAAGTCATTTTTAGGAGGGGGTGATCCTTTTTCCAACTCAGTGATTCTGTATTTCTATTTTTTAAATTTTTTTTCTGACATGTTGGTGTTATATCTTTCACTTGGATGTTATAAGTTGCACTGAGTAAATACAGCTGGATAAAACAAAAATGGTCTGTCTTCATTTCAGGCTGTGGTTATTTTAAAGAGGGGTGATTCTTTTCTATACCCACTGTATATCACTGTGTCTATATTATTCATCACTCTTTAGTGAAATTAAATATTGTAGCAAATCAAAATATCAAATATCTCATAGAAAGATCGGGCTGTTCATTCATTTAACGCAAACTGTTTTCAGTGGACAGTGCAGCCTGAAACCCTCGATAGAAGGCAGTAGATGCTGGTAGAACTCCATTGACGCATTGCTTCTGTGGGATCCTGCGACAGATTAACATACACTGTGTTTTAATTGGAGCAAAGATTAATGCTCACTGGACAACAGGCTTTTAATACGTCATTTTGGAAGCATAGCTTCACTGGGAGGCAATGAGGGTGTCAATGGGTTGGTTTTGCATAGAAAGAACACAAACGGTTAATGGAGAGTGTGCTCTTCGCAAAAATGCATTTTTTTCCAACACTGATGCACAGCTTCTCCATATGATGTTTGTGAGATCCTCAGAGTGGCTGAACCTCATAGCCAAGTGCCAATCATTGAAATAAACATGACTGACATCTCAAACTTAAACATAACGGCACTGTCCACCCTGAACAGTTTGAGTTAAATGAATAAACAGCGTGATATTGCAGTGAGATTTTTGAAAGTGTGGAAATTTTGAATTCCACACTTTTTTTTTTTTTAATATAGACACTTTAGTAAACGTTTTATTGCTGCATTGTAATGAAATGTTTGAGGAAGCTGAACTTCCCGTGTAGTCTTAAAGCAATCACGTGTGTAGGATCAGGGTTTGAAAACTGTATCCAAAGATATGTAATGAATCATTGTTTTGCAATGTTTTGAAAATATTCATAGACTGTGAGTGAAGTAAGTATCTTGCAGATGTTCATTCTCAAGCTTACACACCCTCTTCACATCCTCTTCTATTATTACAATATAAGCTCTATTAAGTTAATTCACAGCTCAGCATATACCCACCCCCCCTGCTGTTCTCCATTTTGGAAGTGACTATACTCAGCATTCATAAAAATAATTGAATTATGAAAGAATATATGAATTAAAGAAGAATTATTAAAGAGTTCTTATTTTCATTAAGAACAACTACAGTATTTGCACAACTTGATATGACAAAAAACAGTGAGAAAGATTTACATCAGTGTCACTGAAGTAAATGAATATGCATACACAGTTAGGTTTTCAATGCTAATATTAATAACAAATTAGCGCCAATCCAATCAGTAATAAAACACACATCTAAAATTCCAGCTGGAACATCAGTGACCTATAAAGTGTTTCTTATACAAAATTCACATTCTATGGAGTCTGGATCTGCCATGTTTGGCTATGGTAGTGTTTGGTAGTGCTGTGAAATAAAATCAAGAAACAAATTTAAATATGAACTGTCCACTAGTCCACTGTGATCACTTACACTAATTAAATTTGTACATGAAACATGATTGTCAAGTCTCAATTTCTGAATGAATAAAATGCATGAACAGATAATTTACAGATAATTAATAAATTCCTGAGTTTCCTTTCTTTTCTTGATGAGTGTGTACAGCCGTGGCCAAAAGTTTTGAGAATGACACAAATATTAATTTTCACAAAGTCTACTGCTTCAGTGTTTTTAGATCTTTTTGTCAGATGTTACTAACTGTTACTGAAGTATAATCACAAGCATTTCATTAGTGTCAATGACTTTTATTGACAATTACATGAAGTTTATGCAAAGAGTCAATATTTGCAGTGTTGACCCTTCTTTTTCAAGACCTCTGCATTTCACCCTGGCATGCTGTCAATCAACTTCTGGGCCACATCCTGACTGATGGCAGCCCATTATTGCATAATCAATGCTTGGAGTTTGTCAGAGTTTGTGGGTTTTTGTTTGTCCACCCGCCTCTTGAGGATTGACCACAAATTCTCAATGGGATTAAGGTCTGGGGAGTTTCCTGGCCATGGACCCAAGATGTCGATGTTTTGTTCCCCAAGCCACTTCGTTATCACTATTGCTGTGTGGCAAGGTGCCCCATCATTCTGGAAAAGGCATTGTTCGTCACCAAACTGTTCTTGGATGGTTGGGAGAAGTTGCTCTCTGAGGATGTTTTTGTACCATTCTTTATTCATGGCTGCGTTCTTTGGCAAAATTGTGAGTGAGCCCACTCCCTTGACTGAGAAGCAACCCACACATGAGTGGTCTCAGGATGCTTTACTGTTGGCATGACACAGGACTGATGGTAGCGCTCACCTTTTCTTCTCCGGACAAGCTTTTTTCCAGATGCCCCAAACAATCGGAAAGGGGATTCATCAGAGAAAATGACATTACCCCAGTCCTCAGCAGTCCAATCCCTATACTTTTTGCAGAATAGCAGTCTGTCCCTGATGTTTTTCCTGGAGAGAAGTGGCTTCTTTGCTGCCCTTCTTGACACCAGGCCATTCTCCAAAAGTCTTCGCCTTACTGTGCGTGCAGACGCACTCACACCTGCCTGCTGCCATTCCTGA
This sequence comes from Cranoglanis bouderius, assembly GCA_023630585.1. Classification (NCBI taxonomy): domain Eukaryota; kingdom Metazoa; phylum Chordata; class Actinopteri; order Siluriformes; family Cranoglanididae; genus Cranoglanis; species Cranoglanis bouderius. Next base: position 22,674,426 of record CM042537.1, read on the forward strand.
GCAAGCTCTGCACTGGTGGTGCCCCGATCCCGCAGCTGAATCAACTTTAGGAGACGGTCCTGGCACTTGCTGGACTTTCTTGAGCGCCCTGAAGCCTTCTTCACAACAGTTGAACCTCTCTCCTTGAAGGTCTTGATGATCCGATAAATGGTTGATTTAGGTGCAATCTTACTAGCAGCAATATCCTTGCCTGTGAATCCCTTTTTGTGAAAGCAATGATGGCTGCACATGTTTCCTTGCAGGTAACCATAGTTAACAGAGGAAGAACAATAATTTCAAGCACCACCCTCCTTTTAAAGCTTCCAGTCTGTTATTCTAACTCAATCAGCATGACAGAGTGATCTCCAGCCTTGTCCTCGTTAACACTCTCACCTGTGTTAACGAGAGAATCACTGACATGATGTCAGCTGGTCCTTTTGTGGAAGGGCTGAAATGCAGTGGACATGTTTTTTTGGGATTAAGTTCATTTTCATGGCAAAGAGGGACTTTGAAATTAATTGCAATTCATCTGATCACTCTTCATAACATTCTGGAGTATATGCAAATTGCCATCAGAAAAACTGAGGCAGCAGACTTTGTAAAAATTAATATTTGTGTCATTCTCAAAACTTCTGGCCACGGCTGTACACAAATTTTATTAAAAGAAATATAACTTATGAAACCCAAGCTAATAAAGTAAAAAAAAAAAAAAAAAAAAGCATCACAATCAATAAGAATAAAAACAACTGGGGACCATATTTCAACCTCTTTCATCCTGTCATGCCTTAACACTGCAAAAATCCTCAGATTCTTGGAGGGAAGAGCAGGGACCTGTTTCCCATGTTCTTTCCTGTCTAGCTGTTCACACCATTCTCTCTCACTCCTTTAATCAGCCGCTTATTTCCTCTTTTCCCTGCAGGACCACGAGGTTTGGCGAACGCCTCCTTGTGAGCATGCTGCTTAGGGTGGATTTCCTCATACAAGTACTGCTCCGTCAACTCATCCCCGCTTTCTATCTCCAACTAGACACACACACACACACACACACACACACACACACACACACACACACACACACACACACACACACACACACACACACACGTTACTACATTTTTGGGTGTTTTCTATTGTTGGTTAAAAATCAAGTGTATCTGTTCATTATTAATTATTATAGAAAATTATTTATATGGATAAATATTAAATATTCTAGTATTGACAAAGTACTCACAAAGGAAAAAAAATAGATATTTCTAGTTAGTACAATAGTTAAGTGTTCCTGTGGATAAATGTAAACTCTCATATTACGTTTTTGTTCGCAATTGTTAAAAAAGTGAAGTTATTTATTAAGCTATAAACAATACTTTGTATTGTATTTTGCTGTCTTTGCTCTTCCCATGATATAAAAAGAGGAAGACTCTGATGCACTTTTCCTTTTAGGTACCTTTAAATATCTCCACAACATTTGAATCAACAAAGTATCCCATCACATCATACACAAACACACACAAATATGCATGCACACAGTGTAGGGTTTACAGAAGAACAATTAGACTCCATTTGATCAGACTCATCACAGAATGTGCTACTTTAATAAAGATTTGCAGTTACTTTAATATCACTAAGGACTGCTAAACACATCTGCTAGACACAAAAAAGGTGTCTTCATCAAAGCAAGTTTCCAGATTGTCATCAGTGAATTGAATTGAATTCAGAGTGGCCAGAAAAAAAAAAAATCCTGTCTCACAGTGCAGCATTTGGATGTCTTTACTGACACCTTACAACAAGAAAACAAAGAATTTTGTGACTGTGATGGCCCTGTAGAATCTTCCAGGACTTCTTCTGCAACCAAGCCTTGGTGGAATTTGAGGTATGCTTGGGATCATTGTCCTGTTGGAAGGTCCGATGACGCCCAAGCTTCAGCTTCCTCACAGACAGCATGAGGTTTCCCCTAGGATTTCCTGATACTTCAATGAATCCATCTTGCCTTCCACATGCTGCAGGTTTCCAGTGCCATGAGGATGAAAAGCAGCCCCAGAGCATCACTGAACCACCACCATGCTTGACTGTGGGCAAAGTGTTCTTTTCAGTGTATGCTTCATTCTTCTTTCTCCAGATATACCGCTGATCCATCATGCTGAAAAGTTCCAGTTTTGTTTCATCGCTCCACAGAACAGAATCCCAAAACTTCTGTGGCTTGTTTATATGATTTTGAGCATATTGGTAGCTGAATTTTCTTGTGCTTTTGGGTCAGTAGTGGTGTACATCTTGAAATTCTGGCATGGAAACCTTCTGCGTTTAGTACGCGCCTTACTGTGCTCACTGAAACCTCAGTGCCTGTTGCCACCAAGTCTTGCTGCAGGTCTTTTGCAGTCACTCGAGGGTTTTTCATAACCTGCCTTCTCAGAAATCTAGTTGAAGCATTCTAGGAACATTCAGTGCCTTCGCTATCTTTTTGTATCCTGTTCCTTGTTTGTGAAGGGCGATGATCTGTTCTCTTAACTTTTTGGAATCATTCTTTTGACTTATTTCTAACACAGTCAAATGTGACACTCAACAAACCCCTAGCCAGTTCAGGTATTTCATGTGTTCCAGCTCAAGCACACCTGGTGCAACTAATGAAGCCCTTGATTAGTTGCATCAAGTGTGCTTGAGACAACACCTGTTTTGTATATTTGTGCTGTTGTGAGGGATTCTATTCAGGGGGTTCAATAATTTTGAGACTGGAGAAGTCATTATTAGTTGCATTTTCAGTTGAATTTGGGGAAACCACTTGAAGCATTCATTGTGTTGAACTATTTCAATTGCTTTTGTTTGATTTGTTCATTGCAAACAGCTGAAAGTCTGTAAATTTTGACAATAAATCTGATTTGCAATTGGGGTTGAATAATTTTGATTGCAACTATATTATTATTATCATTATTGTTATTATTATTATTATTATTATTATTATTATTATTATTATTATTATTATTATTATTATTGAATTAAGAACAATCTGATTTTCAGATGAGTTTTTTTTTTTAAACAGAATATGAAACAAAAGGCTTGGCCTTTATCTTAAAAATAAATTGGGGTGCATTTGATTGTTACACAGTGGTCACTGTACCTTTTTGACCACCTCTATATGGTAGTCCCGCTCCACCTCCTCCAGCAGCCGACTCTTACAGCTGGAATACAGCATCCTCTCCTTAACGCTGCAGCTGTAGCCCGGCATCGAGTAGATGAACACTGACGTATGTCCAATAGAGAGGCATGAAATAAAGGAGAAATAATCATCGTGAAGGAATTCATTCATTAATGCATTCTTACTCAGTTTACTCAAAATTAAACTGTAGCTAATTCCCACCCACTAACTGGGTCTGGCTGGGAGGATGAAGCACAATACTGCATTCACATCATGTAGCAAACTTCACAAAGATGGGAAAACCTCTAATTATTTTGACTTGAGTGCACTCCCATTTTTATAAGTTAAACATGGCAGTTGTAGCTTTGTTTTTAACTTATCTACTGTAGCAGTAGCATAACACCCTACCTTTCTGTTTATAAGGTAACATTAGTGCTTGATTGATTAATTGCCTAGTATTAGCATGGCACACTGCCATTTTGTTTGCAAGGTAAAAAAAAAATAGCTTGTTATGCAGTAGTTCTTAACTACTATTAGCATCTGTTCACATTAAGTATTAGCACAACTCTTCCTAAACTTTAATAAAAACAGAAGCAGATGGTCCAATACATCAGCTATGGTTCACTGTAAACTGGAATGTAAACAAAAATGTTTATTTTATGACTTTTGTTGCCTTATTAATGCTTAATGCTGCCAGTTACCCATACACAGTACAAAGAAATGCTGTAGAGCAAAGATGCCTTATGCCAAATAATGAAATTAAATGTTTCTACATTAAGAAAAAAAATACCGTAAAGAGCAGTAAACAGTAGTAAATGAAACAAAGTCAATATATGGTGTGACAAAAAAATTCAAATTAAAATAGTAGTCTCCGGTACAATTTGTGCAGTTCTATAATGAAATTAGCTGGTAAGTTTTATTGAGCATCTTGCAGAACCAGCCACAGTTCTTCTGGAGACTTTGACTTTCGCACTCGCTTCTTATTTTTTCAGAAAAACCCAGCAGCCTTCATTGTGTTTTTTGTCTGAAAAGTGTCTCTTATGTAATGTGCTGCTTTATTTAATGACATACAAACATTTTTCAGTAATATTTAATTTTGTGCTAGAAAACTAATGTTTGGGAATCTAAAATGGTTTTTGCACTGACTTGATAATGTATAAGTCATAAAATAAAAAATCTATAACAACGCTTGTACTAAAAAAAAAATAGGGTGCCTAAAACTTTTGCACAGTAATGTATATCTGGATTTGATTGGATAAATCTGGCTGTAAGGAAGCTCCCACTCTCACTGTCAGAATTACCACATAGAAATTAATATGACTATTTTTTTCCCCAGTAGGAAGGTGAGCATTACGCTGCCAGTCAAAGGTTCTCGAACACCTGGAGTTTCTTATATTTTATTACAGTTTAATCACTATTATTGTCATGGACCAAACAAAAAAAGGATAGCAATTAACCCTGTGACGCATGGTGGTCACTACAGTGGACAGCTATTCAATAGCCATTTTCTTTTAAATGCAGGGGTTTCAAGTCTCCAGAAGAACTGTGGCTGTATATCACTCGCTACAGTAGACACTACTCCATCACTCCATAGGCTTCTACCCAGTGGCTAGCAGTTGTAACTGCAACTAAAATTCTTTTCAACCAAGATGGCTGACAGACAGCCACAAAAGTTGATCACAGCAGGAATATCTTGCCAATCCTTATACTGTAGAAGACACTTGCAGGTAAAAAAAATAAAATAAAATAAAAAAATATGATGGCATAAAGTAAGATCTAAGGAATAATATAATTGTTTTATTTTTCAAGTACTGATTTCATATAAGGAGTAAATTTCAATTAGCCATGTGTCCACTAAACTGGACATCATGCATCACCAGTTATATTAGCTACAAGTCATACCATTGCTTCAACTTTGTTATTTTGAAAATACTCCATTTCTAGTAACATTTTTGGTTGTAAATCAGTTTGTTTATGTTATCATTATGTATATTGCAGGGTATTTACTGTAAAAACAATATTTTGTGCAGATTAGTTCTATTGTGTAAGTAACGGTTACCATCTTTATCATCATTTTGTAAAGCACGAGAGCAGTACAGAATAGAGAGGCCAACTTTTATAGTTAGATGTGATTAACTGATATAAGAGTCAGAGTTTTATCTCAAAAGGAGTGTTTGGAGAGTCACAGACATTCATTTTCTTTTCTTGTTGTTGGAAATATATTTTGAAACAGTATAGGCTATACAGTTCTGCATCGTTGGTTTTTCCATAGGCCTGAACAGTATACAAATGTTTGAATATTTTAAAGTGTTTGTTAAACAACATTAAAACCCAATACATATTCATACTTTTCACATAATACACAGTTCTATTCAGTAGCCTATTAACTACAATTGCTTCAAGTTGAAGGCTCAAATGCATGCACTCCAACAGAGTGGACATGTGAATAACTTGAAAAATGCATGTTTAAAAATAAATAAATAAATAGAAAATTAATAATTGTTTTTTTTTTTTTTTTTATGCCTTGAGAAGAATTAAAACACATAGGGGAAAAAAAAATCCTGGCTCAGGTTGTCATAATTCATGCATCAGAGGGTTAAATAAGGAAGGTTGACTCTTAGTGGATCCTATTTCCTGGTCACTCTCAGATCCTAATAAACTCTAAACAAGTGCTGTATTAAGACAGTGCTAGTATAAACTGTAAAACATGAATGTAGAACAGTCTGGAAAAACCCGTCGAATGTTACTGTGGCTGAATTCTGGCAAACAGTCTCTAAGGTGCATATGCATTGTCTATAACATACCCACCTTAAAATCACCTTAACTTTAAGAAACCATAAATGTGAAACAACGTGAAAATGGTTTTATTTATCTTCCTGCATGTCAGGCTTTGATCAAGTTGTTAGAAAGCTATGTGCCTTTCATGTCTATGTCAGAACTGAACTGAACTGCACTGAACTCCACTTCCCACAATGCACCTCCACCTACAAACATAGGTTATGTCTCAACCAGCTCCCTAGTTCAGTAGGTCGTGAATCAGTATATCGTGTACATGAGTTCGGGCACTGGTGAGGACTCGCTACACTTTGGGACACTGATAACTGAATTTCCGGCGACATGACTACGTACTCGCGTTGTAAAACATAAATTTATAAGTAAGTTTTGAATTACAAAAAGCATGTAATTCAAAACTTACATTTAAATTTTATGTCATATAAATTTGTTAGCTTAATCACACACATTTCTTAGGCAATAGATCATAGGCAAGCTAGTGGGTTTAAAAAAAAAAAGTCATTAAACACTTAAAAGTCATTAGACTCAAACAAACCATATATACAATGTCAAATAAAGTTAAAATCGCTAATGTAAGTAATCATTTGAGAGCCACAACAACAATAAGAAGCTACTTACATTTGTAGCCAGAAGTTAGGAGAGAGTTCGTCCCCAACGCCCCCCATTCAGAAAATATGATGTCGTTTCCAGTAAGGGAACATACAGTAGTGAGCATCGATGCTCCCTGGTTTGTGCAGTGCATTGTGAGATTTTTTAGGGAGCGAACGTTCCAGTGCACTGGAAGAATTTTGCGATTGAGACAGCCCTTAAAATGGCCGACTCCTTGATCAGACTACTTAACTAGGGAGCTGATTGAGACATAAGAAAATGGGCATAAACCTAATCCATCTAATCTATTTGAGTTTCAGTTGCTAAACAAATATGTGGTGTGCTATAAGTGTCTAATTAGAGTAACAAAGATTTTGGCTTTTTCGGATTAGATTAAATCTAGTTTGTTAAATTTCTCCAAGGCCAACTATCACATCTTTTTGAACTTACATTCATCAAACAAAACAGGACAGCTGAATATGTTTGGAGGAGAGTGCTAACCAGTTTCTTCTAAGCTACATTAGCTAACAAATGCCAACTATATTCACAACTAGAGATACCTATGGCAATTCCAAGTTCAAATCCCAATGAAGTTGTGCAGCTTGCTAGCATCACATAGATATTTGAGGGAAAGTGTATGAGACAGGTAAACAGAGCACATTGATACTGACCAACAGACTCTAGGTAGACTCCCTCGTGCAAGTGCTTATAGAGGAAGAAGTGATATCGTGGAGTGTCTGTTGGGATCCTGCTGCAAAGATCATGTGTCGCTGTGGGCCGAGCGTGCACCAGCTCAATGGTCTCTTTCTCAGTGTCCAATCTCTGACATAGCACACACACACATACACATACACATGTACGTACACAAAACACCATTACATGAAATGAAAATGTGTGACAGCAGTGGTGGTGATATTTTACAGGAGTTTAAACAGTGTTGATGCTGGTGTCAGATCTGTGCAGATCAGTGTTTTTTCAGTATGTGCAGTGGTTCCCAAACTATGGGTCAAGATCCCCACGTGGGGTTGTTTGGTTTACAAATAGGTTTGTTAGAGAATCTCGCAATCTCCTCTTTTGTTTTATTCATTTATTTTACAAATTATTTACGAATCTCACTCCAAAGGTACGTTCACAAATACAGCAACTTGCAGCGACAAAGTGTCCGGAGGCCATTCATTTTCAATGAGAGCTGGTGAATTCCGGCCACATGAGCGACAGTGACCGTTGGCGACAAGACTTTGAGAAAAGTTTCTGCAAATTTGGAGCGATTGGGTGCAGCAACTACTAATGCGAGTGAAGACAGTAGAGCGCAGATAATCCGTGATCCGACATGCTGCCTGCTAGTCTGAATTGTTTCGTGGAACCAGACAGTCTGGCGCTTGCGCTTTTGCCGCAGATAGATGGCCACGATGGCAAAGAGCACACACTGCTCAAACACGGAGCAGTTGCGATACATGCCTTCTAATTTTGCTTGCACAGCAACATCATGCCAAATGTTTATGAGGTCAGTTACCTCACTATCCCACCACTGAACTCCTCCTTCACTGTTATCCTCCATCATTCCTTCCCAGTAGTGCGGAATTATGATGGATTTTGAGTTGGATTGATGTAAAATTCACCTGAATTTTGATGTGTCTGTTCAGACAGAAGTCACTTTGCTACATATCGGGTACATATCGGATTTCAATACCACAACTGAATGTGGACCATCTCGGAATTGAAAATGTCCGATTCAATGTGTTTTTTGCTGTTCACACAGCCATGCAAGTAACAAATCGGTCACATTTGAAGGATTTGGGCCACTATTGCCTGCTCTGTGAACGTAGCCTAGGAGTCACATTCAAACAAACCAGATTTAAAATATGAGTGTACGTGCTATTTTAGTCTTTTTCACTATCCTGCCCAGGAGTTCAGCAATGGAATAGACAAATTTCTCTGTCCATGTACCTCTGCTAGTTCCTCAACAACATCGAGTGAGTCTGACTCAGTGGAACAGAATATATGCTGAAACATTTATTGAATATGGATTTACAAACACAACTGTAAAGAACGAGGAGAAACCAAAACGGTTCTGAGATACAGCCAAACAGAGAAGCCAGCATGTTTCTTTGCGTGCACTGAAAATTATGGCTCCTATCTGTGTGAGGCTGGATTCAGTGCTCTTGCTTGCATAACGTAAGGAATAACACACAACAGGTTATGCTGTAACAGGAATGACGCACTTTGGGTCGTGCTGCAATAGTAAACTAATCCACAGCAACTCCACCCCGTATCACACCACCCCAGGGTCATATTTTATTTCTTCATGTATTGTTCAAAGCTGGATGTGGCAGCAGAATTGATTCAAACAGACCTCCTGACTCTTGAGAAAAAGCAAGCTCACCCTTTCCACTAGACTAAATTCATAATGTCCATTTGGAGTCATTTGCCCAAATGTTTGGGAACCTCTGGACTAGTGTGTGTGAACATAGTTATCCAGAAAGTGTGTATTGTTGTGCTGGTGTAATGCAGTCTCACCAGTTGGATGTAGTTATTGTGTTTCTTAGCGAGTTGCTGTAAAGCGTGTTTAGCCTCTGCCTGTAGCGGAAAGGCCAGGCCCTGTAAGGTCTGAGGCTTAGTTTCCACACTCATCTCTGTAATAACCTGCAGAGGAAGACACACACACACACACACACACACACACACACACACACACACACACACACACACACACACACACACACACAAGGACAAGCATAACAACTGAAAAAAAGCTGTGCTATATGTAGGAACATTCCCGTGTTTATGAATATATGCATGACTTGTTGCACAGTATTTACACTCCAAGTGCACTTTATTTGCAGGACAGAACAAGGATACCAGCCTAATGTAGCAGAATATTAGGAAAGCAAGCATGGCAGCATCAACAAACCCATGCAAACATTTCACTAGTATAAATTTAGTTGCATCAACGGACTTGATTAAACCATGGTTTGGTATAAGGTTCCTTTTTTCAAGCAATTAAAATCTAAATGTGTTTATTTGATTTTGTATACATCCTCCACTAATCATTTGGAATGCGCAAATCCTTTTTTTTCTCGCTGTGATAATATTATTTTTGGCATATCACACATCAAACATAATAAGTTGATGGATTGTCCTTCAAATAAAGTGTTTAATTAAAACACATCTAACAGGTGTATATGCCATGCATACACTGCCTTGTTCTCCACACTAGAAAGCACAGAGTGAACTTAACACACACCACTAAAGATTGTTCAGGAGTTTACAGCTACTCACCTGCTTAATTTTGCACTGGAATAATCAAATTAAAAACATTACAATTAAAATTTTCTTATTGGTCCAGTGTAATAAAGTCTAAAGAAATGCAGTGAACAAATAAACAATCTTCAATAATGCTTGAATTAATTTAAAACTCAAGACTTCTCACCTCTGTGGTTTTGATTCTCTGCAGCTCCTGCTCAGCGTGTGTGAGAGGAGCAGGGCTGGAGATTGATGATACATGACGAAGGTAACCCTGAAGACAAACATCCTCCTAATGGTGATGGAAACATAAACCACGCTCATGTCAAAGCCTTATTCAGCTCTGATACTGATACTGATGGACTAAATACCAAGTGCCTACTCCAACTTTGCAGAGATTAGGTTGGATTTGGGAAACTATTCAGCAGCTGGGCTGTGTGTTAAACAATACAGATACATCTTAAGGTTTTTTTTATTATTATTTTTAAGTTCAAGGTATTTCCACAACATTATCAGTCAATATGAAGGCGATGGTACATACTGTACATACAGTGGGGTCCAAAAGTCTGGGGCTGCATTAAAAATCTGGGATTTGTTTGTTTTCATTTGAACCAGAAAGTTTTAGAATTTTGAAAAAATGTAAAAACAAAGCAAAGTAATGTTCAATATCAATAATTACGATTCTTCACTATTTCTAGGTCAATATTTAAATGTAAGCAAATCTGTGATATTGACCATCTTAACTACTTTGTGCAAAAGGTCAGATTTTCCTTGTCTTATCTCTTCCATTGAAGCACATGTTCAAACAATACTCCAATGGAATTGATCTATCATGGATCATCAGGTTTTACACAAACTTGAGTCTTGACTACATGCTGTCATTAAAGAAAAAGGGGACGTACCAAATTCTAAGAAATTTTTTAATTCGTGTACATATTTCTAAGATTCTACTTTTCACTCAGGTTATTGCTGGTAATAATTTGTAATGAAAAAAACTGTATCAAATTAGAAAAGAATGCAAAAAATACAATATTCAAGCATTTTCACTAGTGAAAATAAGTCTCAGACCCCTCTCTCTTAATTCAATTGATTTCTGTGTGTCACTAATTTTTTAAAATACAGTAGTTGTCATAAGTTAGGTGCTTTGTGACAGAAAATACACTATATGGCCAAAAGTATGTGGACACCTGACCATCACAGCCATATCAACCATATGTAGGCCTTCCCCAAATTGTTGCCACAAAGTTATAAGCACACAATTGTCTAGGATGTCTTTGTATGCTGTAGCATTAAGATTTCCTTTCACAGGAACTAAGGGCCCCAAACATGTTTCATCATGACAATGCCCCTGTGCAAAAAGCAAGCTCCATAATGACATGGTTTGCCAAGGTTGGTGAGGAAGAACTCGAGTGGCCTGCACAGAGCTTTGACATCAACCCCACTGAACACCCTTGGGATGAACTGAGATGCTGTCTGCACCCCAAACCTTCTCACCCAACATCAGTACCTGACCTCACTAATGCTCTTGTGGCTGAATGGGCAGAAATTCCCACAGCATCACTCCAAAATCTAGTGGAAAGCCTTCCCAGAGGAGTGGACTAAATCTGGAATGGGATGTTTAACAAGGACATGTGGGTGTGATGGTCAGGTGTCCAAATACAGTATAGTTCTTTTGGCCATAAAGTGTAGATCTTGAGAAATTTAACTTGTGGCTCAGCATATTAATTTGTGGCCACACCTTATTAATCGTAACCACCTTGTCACCTCAGTGGCTCTGCACTCTGTGTTCTCTGTAGGGGTAATGAAATAATGAAGAGAACATACCACAACATTGCCAAAGAGCTCATCTTTCACATGCCCTCCACCAAATTCTTTCTTCACTGTTGCACGAGTGGCAGCATACAGCATCTTCTGTCTGGTCTAAAGTAAGGTTCATAGATAATGACAAAAATAGAGTTCACTTATGAGGTCAAAACTGACTTCACTGAACAGTGGTGTGATATATTCACTCATATATACAGTACTGTGCAAAAGTTTTAGGCAGGTGTGAAAATGCTGTAAAGTAAGAATGCTTTCAAAATAGACATGTTAATAGTTTATATTTATCAACTAACAAAATACAAAGAGAGTGAACAGAAGAAAAATCTACATCAAATCAATATTTGGTGTGACCACCCTTTGCCTTCAAAACAGCATCAATTCTTCAAGGTACACTTGCACAAAGTCAGGGATTTTGTAGGCATATTGTCAGGTGTATGATTAAACAATTATACTAAACAGGTGCTAATGATCGTCAATTCAATATGTAGGTTGAAACCCAATCATTAACTGAAACGGAAACAGCTGTGCAGGAGGAATAAAACTGTGTGAGGAACAGCCAAACTCAGCTAACAAGGTGAGATTGCTGAAGACAGTTTATTGTCAAAAGTCATACACCATGGCAAGACTGAGCACAGCAACAAGGCAGAAGGTAGTTATACTGCATCAGCAAGGTCTCTCCCAGGCAGAACTTTCAAGGCAGACAGGGGTTTCCAGATGTGCTGTCCAAGCTCTTTTGAAGAAGCACAAAGAAACGGGCAACTTTGAGGACTGTAAACGCAGTGCTCGGCCAAGGAAACTTACTGCAGCAGATGAAAGACACATAAGGCTTACTTCCCTTCATAATCGGTGCCATCAGCTCAGACCTGGCAGAAACCAGTGGGACCCTGGTACACCCATCTACTGTCCCGAGAAGTTTGGTCAGAAGTGGCCTTCATGGAAGACTTGCGGCCAAAAAGCCATACCTCCGACGTGGAAACAAGGCCAAGTGACTCAACTATGCACGAAAACACAGGATCTGTGGTGCAGAAAAATGGCAGCCAGTGCTCTGGACTGATGAGTCAAAATTTGACATATTTGGCTATAGCAGAAGGCAGTTTGTTTGCTGAAGGGCTGGAGAGCAGTACACGAATGAGTGTCTGCAGGCAACAGTGAAGCATGGTGGAGGTTCCTTGCAAGTTTGGGGCTGCATTTCTGCAAATGGAGTTGGGGATTTGGTCAGAACTAATGGTCTCCTCAATGCTGAGAAGTACAGGCAGATACTTATCCATCATGCAATACCATCAGGGAGGCATCTGATTGGCCCCAAATTTATTCTGCAGCATGACAACGACCACAAACATACAGCGAACGTCATTAAGAACTATCTTCAGAGTAAAGAAGAACAAGGAGTCCTGGAAGTGATGGTATGGCCCCACAGAGCACTGATCTCAACATCATCAAGTCTGTCTGGGATTACATGAAGAGAGAGAAGCAACTGAGGCTGCCTAAATCCACAGAAGAACTGTGGTTAGTTATCCAAGATGTTTGGGCCAACCTACCTGCCGAGTTCCTTCAAAAACTGTGTGCGAATGTACCTAGAAGTATTGATGAATTGATACTGTTTGAAGGCAAAGGGTGGTCACACCAAATATTGATTTGATGTAGATTTTTCTTCTGTTCACTCACTTTGCATTTTGTTAATTGAAAAATATTAACACCTATTTTTTGAAAGCATTCTTAATTTACAGCATTTTTTCACAACCGCCTAAAACTTTTGCACAGTACTGTATATAAAATATTCTTGGAAATAACTGTATATTGCATACTGGAGACTGGTCAGGTGACCAAGAAAGAAAGATCCACTCGTATCCCTGGGCATTGTGGGAATCAAGGCGATACAGGATGTAGCAAGGCTCCAGGGGATCGAGTAGAGGAAGCAGGAAGTGGTCATAATCTTTCTCCCAGGACTGAGATGGCTCACGGTATGCACCCAGAACCAACTGCTCTGAAACAGAAACATAAAAGCTCATATCACACACCTAGTGCAAAGAAAAACATATACAGTATATTTACTTACAGCAGCACACAGTACATACTACCACATTATAGGAACACAGAGAAGAAACATACATTACAGCCAAAGTAGCATTTAAAATTAGTGTAAAGTGATTCCATAAAATCTCAGTTTGTCTCTTTATTGCTTAAATTCAAGATTATTTATGTTTGTGTTAGTGGGGCCACATATTTAAAGTTATTTTAATATCTCAAATTACTTTTGGTCCCATAAAGTAGGAGAATAGTGTATACAATTTACAATCTAAAAGTGTTTAGATTATTTTTGTTTAAAGCAACTATACTGATTTTGAACTCTGTAAGTTTGCAATATTTTCCATTAGCTAGAATTTGACTTGCTGCTTAGCCAGTTATGTTAACTGGCATTATTGAAGAAAACAGGCTTAGTTAAATGTTAATGTTAACAAATTAGTGAAACTTACCTCAACATGCTTTTTCAAATTAGTTCATGCCTTTTAGGGAGGCAAAGAAAAAGCCTTTTTATGTACGAGTCTTTGCTTACTCCAGCATACTGAATAGTGTATAGTGTATACACTGTATAGTGTGCAGTCATTGGCTGGATAAGCGAAAAAGAGACCTTCAGGATTTGTAACAAGTACTTTGGAGGTCTAAATAAAAATTTAAGGAGTAAAAAGTATGTTTTTCTTCTTGAAAATGTAATTAAGTGTACAAAATATTCAATTTCGGCAATACTCAAGTAAATTATACAGGTGCATCTCAAAAAATTACAATATTATATTACAATATTATAAATTCTTTATTCTAATATTTTTGAGATACTGGATTTTCCAGTATCTCATTTCCATGAGCTGTAAGCTGTAATCATGAAGATTAAAACAAACAAACAAAAAAAAGGCTTGAAATATTTCTCTTTATGTGTAATGAATCTAGAATATTTGACAGTTCCACTTTTTGAATTAAATTATGGAAAAAAAATGAACTTTTCCATGATATTCTAATTTTTTGAGATACACCTGTAAATACACCAAAACAATACTTAAGTATATACTCATGTATGTTCCACCCCCTGTGCAAAGTCCTCATAAGGCAAAACATCTGAAAATCGTGTAGACTGATTGGGAGAATTTGCACTAAAATAACCAGAGATTAAGGACACTGTCAGAGAGCTGTTATAGCCTATCAATAAGTGTTCATGTCATGCACACACAGAGACAGCGGTATGACCTTGGTGGGGGATTTCCTGAATGTCTCTTGCAGCAACTTCTATTCTAAGCCTCACACATTCCAATTACCGGTACAGATGCATACTTTCCATCAGCCATTCACTTACCCATGAGCACATACGGGCACCGACACATTTATAAAGTCATCCATCTACATTAATCATGTAGAATAAGCCTGCTATGTCATAAATGCACACACACACACACACACACAAACACAAGGTGCTGAAAGAGCCTGACATTCTTTCTGCTCTATGTCACACGTTAGTAAAGCCCTATATTATGGATGCCAAACATCAGTGTACTCTGTTTCCCATATTATAGCCAATCAGACACCAGTTACACATATGACTCAAGAGCTCAGCGAATCGTAAGTGTTGTGACTGTTTTGGCCTAAATCTCCTACTGAATTACCCTGAAACTATCTGCCACCAAATGACAGTCTGCTAAATGACACACTGAACAAGTGACAGATAAACAACTCCCAGACAACACACACCCAGGAAAAAAGCAAAAATACAAACACACACATCTGACACCAAGTATCACACACAGTCACATGGTGTGTCAAAGGGACATGGTAGAGGAGGTGTGTTCCAAATCGTACTTGTTTGAAGGCAGGACAATACAGGCAAGGATATGAGTCTGATGAAGACCTCCTGCATTTCAGTGCCTAGTTATCTGATCATTCTGAATAAATTGTCTATCATAGTGTCCATGCAATATGATAGTGGCCTATGATATATAATCAGTCCAGTAGATGTGCAGGACACAACACTGATACTACACAACATATGAGATACACAGAATGACACTCAGTAGAAAAGTCTGACACATGGCATTCAGTCAGAAAGACATTTTATCCTCTTATATTCTACTTGATTGGCACTTCACCTGCACGCACACACACACACACACACACACACACACACAGACACACACACACACACACACACACACAGTCAGGCATTCGCATTCTTAATTCATGCAGTAGGCAATAATAGACTCTCTTAAAATTATCTACATGATCAGTGGATGAAAATACACAGTTACCAAACGTGACTCAAATAGGATGACCTCAGTCTAATGTAACTCTCTCAGAAAGCGGCCTATTTAATTTGATGACCATTTAGGATTTTTTCTTGCATTTGGCAAACAGACACACACATACACACGCACATAAAGGACACAGTAAATCTGTCTTGCCGTACACACTCTAGTATGGAATAAATCAGTTTTGGACGTCAACCTCAGTGTCAATTGTTGTGTCACCTGACCTGACCTTTCACAATCAAACTACACCGATATTTGTTTGTCCCTTGCCCCATATTACGTCACCTTGCTCTAAAAACTTCCAAACAAGTAAACAACAAATGAAAAATATTCAGTCATGACAGTGAAGAAAATAAAATTCAGCGATTAAGCAAATACTACACAAATACTCTGTTAATTCAACTACTATGGTGTTACTAATTAATTCGTTATATATTAACTAATGAACATGCATACAGACAAGTTCTCTATTTTTTCCACATCTCTCGCAAATGTGAAGTTATATTATATCAGGTGGTGGAAGTGTTCATTTCTACCCAGTAGAGTTGTTTTGTTAAACAAGGTTATATTTCTGTATGAAATGTTGCTTAACTGCTATAGACCTATTTAAGTGGTGTGTATGTGTGGGAATGTGCCGTGTCATGCTTGCTGAAAAGCTGTCACTCAAGAATATACAACTATAGCATGAGACAGAATCTATATTATACTTATGTGTAAAATATCTTTGAGCTGAATATACTGTAAAAGAAGATTATACAATACATTTGACACAGACACACATATTTGAGTTATACAACATGTAGAAAACTTGCTTTTGTACCATCTCTCATAGGCAGGAAGATTTCATGGCAACATTTTTAAAAAGATTCACTTTCTAATAAGGTTTGGTTTAAATATACATAAAGTGAAATTGAGTTTTGAGGGGAAAAAAATTACTCCAAAGTCTACTTCCACCTAACTGATGTCTTAGTTAGAGGTTGTAGATGAAAAATTGACTGGTAGCTTGAATCACATCGCACCTAGAGATCATACTTAACTGTTAGAGTCCATGGTAAATTTTCTATCAGAATCTACCGCTCACTCACCGTTTCGGATCAGCACCTGGATGAGACGGCCAGTCCCGTTTCTTGCCCTGGCCAGGAGCTGCCTCAACTCATCTGTCACCAACAGAACCAGAAACATGGCGGGTCAGCACTTCTACCCGCCAAGGAGCTGCGTGCGTGTAAGGGTAGAAAAAAAACTGTCGAGTCAGGTGAAGGCCACCTGGATGATCTTCACTGGAAGTAAATGCAAGAACTAGAACAAGACTCTCTCAAACTGCTCTTAAGAGACCGGTATGAAGCAAGAGAGTTTACGTTTGCAGCATGAGAGAGCAATGTGTGTGACGGAGGGAAAGGGGTCTTGTAACTAAGGCAGGATTGTGTGTGCTGGGCAGAAGGAACCTGATCCTGTTGTCCCCAAATTTAGAAGTCACAGGCTCGGTGTGTCTGGCCTTGGGTAACAGATCCAGCAGACTTCACACAGCGAGCAATCAGAGAGGAGGCACCAAAGACAGCGCTCACCTGAGATCCACTAAAGGTTCATTTCACACACTCAACCATGTAACATTCAGCATTACACTCGAATGGAAATATGATAACACTGCTGAAATGTGCCTAAGGTACTAAATGGGATTTTAGAATATCTCATCCATTTCAAATACTCATATAGCAGTCCCTCCAGGATTCCACGATTTTCCGATCGCAGCAATTAATGTAAAATAAAGTAAACTCCGCAATATTCAGAGGAGCTTTTTCAAAATTACCACAGATTTTCAGCAGATTTGGGCCAAGACGCGTTGTGTGACATCATCACAACACACATTCAGCCAAACCCAGCTTCGATTCATGTGCATCGAACATACAACCCCTGGCAAAAATTATGGAATCACCACACTTAGTGGATGCTCACCTGGCTTTTTTACTTTGTAGCAAATAAACAAATCACAGATATGACACAGAACTATTTTAAAAGACTGTTTGCTGGCCATGTCATTGAGTTGATCTGCTTTTCCTGAAGAAAAGCTTTAACACTCTTTGCTCTGTGGCAAGATGCATTATCATCCTGAAAAATGACAATCACCACCAAACCTATTTTCAATCGATGGAATGAGAAAAGTGTCCAAAATTTTAATGTACACCTGTGCATTGACTGTTGAGGTGCTCCACCTGACATGCAACCTCAATCAAAATTATTCAACCCCCATTGCAAATCAGGTTTATTGTCAAAATTTACAGACTTTCAGCTGTTTGCAATGAACAAATCAAACAAAAGCAATTGAAATAGCTCAACACAATGAATGCTTCAGGTGATTTCCCCAAATTCAACTGAAAATGCAACTTATAATGACTTTTGATTGTTTTCTTCAGGCAGTCATCTTTATATGTTTCATTAGAACAGCACCAGACAAAAGTTCCTGCATCATCTCCTTGGCCAATGCAGATTCGTGATTCATCACTGAATATCACTTTCATCCGATCACCCACACTTCATGATTGCTTCTCCTTAGCCCAGTGTAACCTTGTTTTCTTCTGTTTAGGTGTTAGTGCTGGTTTTCATTTGGCTTTTCTATATTTAAATGCCATTTCATTCAGCCAATGTCTTACAGTTCTGTCACAAACATTGACTCCTGTTTCTGCCCATTTGTTTTTCATTTGTTTTGTTGTGCATTTTCTATTTTCAAGGCATACTGCTTTGAGTTTTCTATCCATATGTTTTCCTTTTATAACCTTCCCATTTTGTTTATATAGTGGGTATAGAAAAGAATCACCCCTCTTTAAAATAATCACATTTTGTTGCTTTTCAGCCTGAAATGAAGACGGACATAGTTTTTGTTTTATCCAGCTGTATTTACTCAGTGCAACTTATAACATCCAAGTGAAAGATATAACACCAACATGTCAGAAAAATAATAATAAATAAATAAAAAAACAGAATCACTGAGTTGGAAAAAGGATCACCCACCTCCTAAAAATGACTTGTAAAAATAGGTATAGCTATTCACCTTTTCAATGGCACACAAAGCCATTTGACTTTCAACTGTGATCATTTTGATTAGCTCAGCATGAAAAGAGCTTTTCTGGAGCATTTCAGTCTTTGGTAGTGCAACTGAAGCAAACAATCAACTATGGGTGACAAGGCACTGTCAAAAGATCTCTGGGATAAAGTTGTGGACAGGCACAAGTCAGGAGATGGATACAAAAAAAAATTCAAAGGCTTTATCAATGCCTAGAAGCACAGTGAATTCTATTATTAAGAAGTGGAAGGTATTTGGTACAACACAGATCCTGGAACACAATGTCGCGCCAAACTGGATGAAAGAGCCAGGAGGAAACTGGTCAGAGAGGCTACCAAGAGGCCTACAGCAACTCTGAAGAAGTTGCAGGAATTTATGACAAAGAGTGGTCATGTGACAACAATATCACAAATTCTCCACAAATGTGGCTTGTATGGGAGGGTTGCAAGAAAAAAGCCACCCACGACTAAGCTTTGCCAAAACACACCTTGAACATTCTGAGGCCACATGGAAAAAGGTGCTATGGTCAGATGAGACTAAAATTGAATTATTTGGCCTCTACACCAAACGATATGTCTGGCGGAAATCCAAATAACACCATTCCTACAGTAAAGCATGGAGGTGGTAATATCCTGTTATGGGGGTGTTTCTCTGCAGCAGGGACTGGAGCACTTGTCAGGATAGAAGGAAAATGGATGGGGCAAAATACCGTCAAATTCTTGAGGAAAATCTGCTGCCCTCTGCCAGAAAGTTGTCAATGAGAAGAAGATTTACATTCAAACATGACAATGACCCAAAGCACACAGCAAAACTGACCACACAGTGGTTGAAGGAGAAAAAGGTGAATGTCCTTGCATGGTCTAGTCAGAGCCCAGACTTAAACCCCATTGAAAATCTGTGGAATGACTTGAAGACTGCAGTCCACAAACAGTCACCATCGAATTTAATTGAACTCGAGCAGTTTTGCAAAGAAGAGTGAGCAAATATTGCAAAGTCTAGATGTGCGAAGTTAGCAGAGACATATCCCAACAGACTAAAGGCTTTTTTTTGGTGTCCGTCTTCATTTCAGGCTGAAAAGAAACAAAATGTGATTATTTTAAGGTGGTGATTCTTTTCTATACCCACTGTACTTGCACCAAATTTTAGACACAGCTGACTGGGAACAACCAACATCTTTTCTGTTGGATTGGCTTCCTGAAGCAGTTTTATAATCCTTTCCACTGTTTCAATTGACAACTCTCTTGTTGGGTCCATGTTTCCTTTCAAAAAGTCCAAGGTTAAGGTCTGTAAGAACTCTTAAGGTCAGTAGGCACTTTCTTTTAACTGCAGACTAATTAGCATTTTTAGACTTGTGCTGGTATTTGTTTTAGAAATGCAAATTACAAGCTGATTCCATAATTTTGTCCTCTACTTGATCTGGAAAAAATATGCCATTAATTAAAATAATTTAACTTGTTTGAGGTATGTTTCACGAAGCCAGAATGTTCAGCTATTAAACAAAGACTTTGTGTCATATCTGTGATTTGTTTATTTGCTACGAAGTAAAAAAGCTGGGCGAACATCCTCCAAGTGTGGTGATTCCATAATTTTTGCCAGGGGTTGTAAAAGGTCTCATTCAACACTGTGAAAGGCCGTGCAAAACAAGTCCATGCAGTTGCAATTTTGCCAATTCAAGTAGTTTTCCACAAAAAACTCATTGCAACTCACTGCAACAATCACGAAAAAAATCCTGTACGGACTGATAGGTTTACCGACCATCTTTGAGTACAACAGTTTAGTTTTAAAATTACTCTGTATTCCAAATGATTTATTTGTTTTACTTTCATCAACATGTTGATCTATTTTCACTTTGGTTATCTGTTTAGTACCCACGATGTCATTCGACTACCTGCTGATGGCGGCAGCAGTGTGATTTAGCACTCACATCATCTCAACCTAAAGTGAGCGGTGCAGGGTGACTTTACTCCTTTAGCCTCTCCAGCTCTCTCACATCCTCATCTGTATACACTAAAGATTTAACTTTCATGCTAATACCACCATCAAAGTCATCGGGGTTGTCATGTCGTAGATCACTATATAACGGAGTTGAGTCAGAGTTACTCAGTTACTCAGCTTTTAAGAGCAAACAGTGAAACTTGATTGTTATCCCTCAGATTTGTCATCACTTACATTTTTTCTACTATTAAATGCCTTTGTAACCTCACAGGAAATGTGCTATTAGAGCAAAACACAACCTCTAACTTCTCACAGGAACAACAAAATTACAGTGCCAACCAACTAATTAACACCAGGATCGGTATGCGCATTAAAAAAAAAAAATCGTATCACAAACATTTAATGTGGTATTCATGGTAGTGTTTTACTTTAATACACTATTAAAACGAATATAAATTCTTGATTTGGCGCATATTCCCCATTTAGAAGGAATCTGAGGTCAGAGCACAGGGTCAGTGTGAAACATCTCTGCAACAGTTCGAATTTAAGGGTCTTGGGATTGTAACATCTGGTCACCATTTATTGAAAATGTGTACTTTGAACAAATTCCCTCAACTCCAGCAATCATAACTACTTGTGTTTAGAATAGCAAGCTATAAGGACAGTGCAGGAATGATGAAATGAGCCAGTGTAGGGAAAACATCAGCTGCTGTGTTGAGTTTTTCTACACAGGTGTACTGCTAATTCAAAATAACTCTTTACTACAACCTAGTTTCAGGAAAAACTGTATAGTAGTTTAGAATTTAGCCATTGAGTCCTAGAACAGGAAGTCTGCATATTCAAAGTCAAAGGACTATTTTAAGTATCAGAGTTATGGGCCTATTTACACATGAGAACAATTTTTTTTTAACAAATACCAATTGTCTGTTATACGTCTTTTTTGATCATTTAGAATCAATTACATTTGACTTACAATTTTTGTCTTGATCCAAATCATCTGACCATCACACTCCTAGTTAATAACAGTCATTTCTCTTGATCATGACTTGGTAAAGAGAAGTGACACTATACATACTTATAACTCATTTATTCAATTAAGTTTTAGCTGTTGCAGATTTTGGTGCAGAACACCCTTTCCAAAATGATTTAAAAAAAAAAAAAAAAAAAAAAAAAAAAAAAAAAAAAAAAAAAAAAAACCACCATTAATCTAGATAAATATTTAAGGAGCACATGTCCCATAGACAGGTTCTACAGACTGCATGAATGACATTCAGGTGGCACTCATTTCTGACATAAATCAAAATGTTAAACTCTAACCAAAGACCTTTTTTGAGGGAAAACGAGATCAACGTAAATGAACGCACATCACAGATAACACCAATTTACAAAAGAACATGATTTAATGATATAGGTATAAAATGGAAAACAACAAAAAAAAAACATAGAAAATGGCTTCATGGTCAGCCTATTTACAGTCCACAAAGAGCAGTCCCAGTGATCCAGAGGCAAAGTAGACGCTGCCATCTGCTGGATCATAACAACCAGTCAAATTCTCGTTTAGTGCACAGTTTCATCAGTCATCGATTGTTGGTAGCCAGAATGCCTGTGGAGGTAAGGAAATGGAAGCAAGTCAAACATTGTTTAACACCTACTTAAAATAGATACCATGTGTAAGGTTCTTATAATAAAATAACTGAAATCCAAAAATAAAAACACTATAAAGTACAAAAATGCAAACTGCATCAGATATTGAAATGAGACAAACGCAGGTATTTAATCTGACTGAAATATTTTAGATTTCATAGTGAATTAAGCCTAATATATTCACTATTAATGCAACATTGCAATAAGGAGGATGAATGATGTTCTTTATACGGCTGAATCATAAAATAATTTTAAAGCGAATGATGGGTATTTATGACAGATGCTGGTTATGATTAACCCATAAAACGGTAACAATACTTACCTTTTAGCTCAGGGCAAAATGTCTCTTTCAGTGTTACACTGGGTGTGGATTATCCATTTGTTTACAGAACAAAAAAGCTCTGTGTAGTTCCACAGTCATTAAACTTCTGACTTACTTGCATCAAAAATGATGTAAACCACTAAATCTGATGTTCATATGGTAAACACTGGTCCTCATTCGTGCCTGTACCCTTTTTCCCCCTGATGAAGTGATCATTAAGTATAATCTGAGGGCAACCCTTAATTCAAGTTGTGATCTAGTACACTAGATCAACAGCTCACCATGTTAGAACAGGCGCTGGCAAAGGTCATGAATTTTGGGTTAAACTGTAGGCAGGTGACGGGCCCTGTGTGTTTCCCATCCAACAGTGCTACTTTCATTCCACTCTCAGCATTCCATACATGGATTTTCCCATCCTCCGAACCTAGAAAACAAACCAATTAAACCACAGCCTTAATGTATTTCTCCAAAATGAGTAAGTACTTACTTGTCCTTGACTTCCTGAATACGAACAATAAA
This sequence comes from Cranoglanis bouderius, assembly GCA_023630585.1. NCBI lineage: Eukaryota > Metazoa > Chordata > Actinopteri > Siluriformes > Cranoglanididae > Cranoglanis > Cranoglanis bouderius. Next base: position 22,697,741 of record CM042537.1, read on the forward strand.
AGATTGGTTTGGACTTACCAATCATGACAAACTGAGAGTCTGGGGTGAAGGAGGCTTCCAGAATCACACCTTTACTGTTGTTGTAGCCCTACAGAGCAGAACAGTAGAACACAGTCTGACTAAAATACTTAAAAGGACTGAAAGACTTGAAAGGTAAAAGAAATCCAAAACTTTTCATAAAAATGTAAAAAGATATCTGTGCATATAACATCAAATATATAAATACAAATATATAATATGCAATGGCATAGAGACACAAAAAGTTAACACCTTTGGAAGAGAGATCCAGTCAAGAATACAGAATGCTCGTGCGCACGCACACACACCGCTGCCTTTTCCACATTAATTCCAGACACAAATTACTTGTAAGACTTAAGTATTTTTTATGATATCCCATATTTGTGGAAGTGCTAGCTTACACCTTAGTTAATTAAAAAAATAATTAATCAAGCCACACGTGTTGTTTTTTGTTTGTTAAAATGTTATGAACTGAAAAAAGCACAGCGTACAGTTTATAAAATGTATTTACGACTGTGTATATATATATATATATATATATATATATATATATGAACAGAATCTATGATTCATAATTAAGTGCAATTACGCTACATAAATATTTTTATGCAAAGATCAGAAACATTTACTTAGCTAATTTGCAATAAAATAAATTAAATACACTGCAAACTGTGAAGCAACCACTGTTTGCTTTTCCTGTTTTCCCTCATCGGAAGCGTCTGCCTTCAGTGAATCCATGAACATATAACCATTACAATCTTACCGAAAATGAATGTAGCACAGCCCCTTTGAAAGCATCGAGCAGCCTGAGTGTTCCACCGTTGCTGGAGATCAGGATGAGTTTGCCATCGTTGCTGAACTTGAGGCCGGTCCACTCACATGAACGCTCATACTGTAGCTTAAATGTTGCAAATGGGCCCTAAAAGAAGACGGTGAGACTATGAAACTATCTGCAAGAGCAGAATGGAACTGCACAGAACTAAACAGAAACAATTATTACACTAAACTCCTAAAAACTTAACTCCTAAATGCTACAACAGAAATCTGAAAACATCAAGCTGATGGCTGCAGCACTGAGTTTGTATTTAAATAAATGTAAGACTGGATATTTAATAACTCCTCACATGGATAAATACATTACTGAACATGTCCATCCTTGTGTCTAATTACATTTTCCATTGGCAAATAGGTTATCTAAAAAGTTATGCACAATAAACCTCTAATATGGCTTGTCAGAATTTCAGAAGGTGGATTTCATGCTAGTCTCTCTTACTTTGTCAAATGAACGCAAATCGTAGAGTTTGACCATCTCTGAATTGACTCCTGCAGCAAATATAAGACCCTCAGGATCAAACGAACACACAGGCTTCCCTTGCAGATGCATTAGACCCTGGGACAACAGAGAGGATTCGGATCAAGCTCAAGACTGATATAGAGCCTAAACAGAAACTCGGACAACAGCAAAAGCAAACAGCCAGCATCTGGCTTACCTGACAATTGGGAGAGCGAAGATCCCATAGCCGGATTGTTTTATCCAGGGAGCCAGAAATGAATGTGTCATCAACAGGTGACATGGACAGAGCAACAACCCTGGTTAATTTAAGACAAAAGCCATAAAATCAGCAAGGATGAAAAATATGACTCAGAAACCTAGCATTTCAGTCGAAATGTAGATAGTTCACAATAAATGCTACATAAGCAACATGTTAAGAGTCCTTACCTCTTATTGTGCCCAGGAAAGTAGCGAATGTACTTATTGTCATGAAGGGACAAGTACCGTATAGTATCTGTAACAACACAGCAAAAGTGAGAAGAGTCAGAATCACGACATTTACTCCCGACACAGCTGCCAACCAAGTGAAAGCTCATAAAAGATATACAAACTTGTATATTGCTATAAACAACTGCACATTTTGACAGCATTTATCATTATGCAAGCACATTTCAGGTCACAAATCAGGTCACACCAAGCAAAACTGCTGGCTGTGGAATTTAATTAAAAACAAACCGAAATAACTGCTATAAGCAGTTCTGGTGGTGCAGACGTCCAGGTAGGAGTCTGAGATGAGCGAGCACCACCCTGGGCAAGGCAGTAGTCTGTACAGTTAGCTCCTTGAAAGGGCAGAATCACAGACCCTCAAACTGTACAAACAACTACCTCAAGCCAGAGTGGGCATAGCCAGGCATCCCTGAGTAAAAAATGAGCATCGTGAGGAGACCATCAATCGCAGCTTGACGTTAATGCTCATGGGGTGGTAGATATAATATTTAAACTTTTCAGTATCATGGTTAGTAACTCTACAACACAGAATAACACCAGTTGTTATTCAGAGTAACATTTACCTGCTTGAACATTAAACATTTCTCTCATTTTTAATACAAGAAATCAGTGGGTTTATGCATGTTCATATTCACATCGTGGAGAAGACACGCTGTGTCTTCTAATTTTAATGGAAGCTAAAAATAAATCTCTCAGCATAAAATGTTTCTATGCTACACAATCTAAATATAATCACATTTGTATCACATTGCTCATTATTACAAGTCGTATTATAATGTCACAAAGTCAACTGGATTGTGTCTGGCTTTAACGAAATAAGCTTACCATCTATCTTGTTGGAGCTGTAGACGACTGTATTGGCGGCGTGTGTGTATCTGATGAGGTCCACGCCATACTTTTTACTGTAGAGAGTTCGCTTGGGTCTGTGTTACAGCAAACAGAAGGTGGGGAAAGGGGGAAGAGGAGAGGAAAAAAAAAAAAAGGTTTAATTGCATAGACTTGCCTAGTGCATAGTGGCCTTTACACAGATACACTGTGAATATTATGATTTTATAATTAATGCAAAATGTTCACTTCCTAATAGATTTTGCTTCACTAATAAGCACCTGAAAATTGGTAAATAAGAAAAGTCAAAGGAATGTTAAAACGTATAACGTTATTACATTATATTATTTTGACCTTAGATAGTTACACACATTTAAATTTGCTTATGTACTGTACATCGATCATTCCTTTTTTCTCTTTTTGTAAATTGATCTCTGTTGAATTTAAGGGAAGACATTACAGGTAGAAACGACGATTTTGGTCATGTCAATCATTTTGCATATTTTCAGATAAACTGCACATATAACGTGTACCCTTAAACTGCAGTAATATAATAACCATTACAGCTGAGATTTGGCAATTTCACTGTTTTTGTCCACTCAACCACAGCATTATCTAAAACTGAAACATTGAACGCGGCAGAAATTCTGCCCACTTGGCAAAATCACCACGTCATATCACTGAAAAGCCTATTTTCTGTGAGAAGTATCAACGTAAATCGATCAGCCATAACATTAAAACCACCTGCCTAATATTGTGCAGGTCCCCCTTGTGCAGCCAAAACAGCTCTGACCCGTCAAGGCATGGACTCCACAAGACCTCTGAAGGTGTGGTGTGTTATCTGGCACTAAGACATTAGCTGCAGATCCTTCAAGTCGTGTAAGTTGCGAGGTGGGGCCGCCATGGATCGGACTTCTTCACATCCCATAGATGTTCGATCAGATTGAGATCTGGGGAATTTGGAAGTCAAAACCTTGAACCCCATCATGTTCCTCAAACCATTCCTGAACAATTTTTGCAATGTGGCAGGGCGCATTATCCTGCTGAAAGAGGCCACTGCCATTAGGGAATACTGTTGCCATGAAGTGGTATACTTGGTCTGCAACAATGTTTAGATAGGTGGTACGTGTCAAAGTAACATGAATGAATGCCAGGACCCAAAGTTTCCCAGTTTCCCAGCAGAACATTGCCCAGAACATCACACTGCCTCTGCCGACTTGCCTTCTTCCCATAGTGCATTCTGGTGCCATCTCTTCCCCAGGTAAGTGATGCACACACACCCGGCCATCCACATGATGTAAAAGAAAATGTGATTCATCAGACCAGGCCATCTTCTTCCATCGCTCCACGGTCCAGTTCTGATGCTCACTTGCCCATTGTAGGTGCTTTCGGTGGTGGACAGGGGTCAGCGTGGGCACTCTGACCGATCTGTGGCTACGCAGCTCCATACGCAGCAAGCTGCGATGCACTGTGTGTTCTGGCACCTTTCTATCATAGCCAGCATGAACTTTTCCAGCAATTTGTGCTACAGTAGCTCTTCTGTGGGAATGGACCAGACGGGCTAGCCTTCACTCCCCATGCGCATCAGTGAGCCTGCAGTTTTGGAGATGCTCTGATGAAGTAGTCTTGCCATTACAATCTGGCCCTTGTCAAAGTCGTTCAGATCCTTACGCTTGCCCATTTTTCCTGCTCCAAACACGTCCACTATGAGAACCGACTATTCACTTGCTGCCTAATATACTGTAATGTAAGGAGACTGTAAGGAGATAATCAATGTTATTCACTTTACTTGTCAGTGGTTTCAATATCATGGCTGATCGGTGTACTCGATCGTCTTACACGGTATAATACATTAATATCTTATGTAGCATTATATATAGTAAATTATGGAGTGTGCATATATACTATTAAACTATATTATTACATTTCTATTGCCAATCTGGAAGCCAGTATCAAGTATCAACCAAAGATTTTTTTTACTACCTGTATTTTCAACCTGTTCCTAAGAGAGAAAGATAGAGAGAGATTATATATATATATATATACACACACACACACACACACACACACACACACACACACACACACACACACACACACACACACACACACACACACACACACACACACACACACACAGGTGCATCTCAATAAATTAGAATGTCGTGGAAAAGTTCATTTATTTCAGTAATTCAACTCAAATTGTGAAACTTGTGTATTAAATAAATTCAATGCACACAGATTGAAGTAGTTTAAGTCTTTGGTTCTTTTAATTGTGATGATTTTGGCTCACATTTAACAAAAACCCACCAATTCACTATCTCAACAAATTAGAATACTTCATAAGACCAATAAAGAAAACATTTTTAGTGAATTGTTGGCCTTCTGGAAAGTATGTTCATTTACTGTACATGTACTCAATACTTGATAGGGGCTCCTTTTGCTTTAATTACCGCCTCAATTCGGCGTGGCATGGAGGTGATCAGTTTGTGGCACTGCTGAGGTGGTATGGAAGCCCAGGTTTCTTTGACAGTGGCCTTCAGCTCATCTGCATTTTTTGGTCTCTTGTTTCTCATTTTCCTCTTGACAATACCCCATAGAGTCTCTATGGGGTTCAGGTGTGGTGAGTTTGCTGGCCAGTCAAGCACACCAACACCATGGTCATTTAACCAACTTTTGGTGCTTTTGGCAGTGTGGGCAGGTGCCAAATCCTGCTGGAAAATGAAATCAGCATCTTCAAAAAGCTGGTCAGCAGAAGGAAGCATGAAGTGCTCCAAAATTTCTTGGTAAACGGGTGCAGCGACTTTGGTTTTCAAAAAACACAATGGACCAACACCAGCAGATGACATTGCACCCCAAATCATCACAGACTGTGGAAACTTAACACTGGACTTCAAGCAACTTGGGCTATGAGCTTCTCCACCCTTCCTCCAGACTCTAGGACCTTGGTTTCCAAATGAAATACAAAACTTGCTCTCATCTGAAAAGAGGACTTTGGACCACTGGGCAACAGTCCAGTTCTTCTTCTCCTTAGCCCAGGTAAGACTCCTCTGACGTTGTCTGTGGTTCAGGAGTGGCTTAACAAGAGGAATACGACAACTGTAGCCAAATTCCTTGCGTCTGTGTGTGGTGGCTCTTGATGCCTTGACCCCAGCCTCAGTCCATTCCTTGTGAAGTTCACTCAAATTCTTGAATCGATTTTGCTTGACAATCCTCATAAGGCTGCGGTTCTCTCGGTTGGTTGTGCATCTTTTTCTTCCACACTTTTTCCTTCCACTCAACTTTCTGTTAACATGCTTGGATACAGCACTCTGTGAACAGCCAGCTTCTTTGGCAATGAATGTTTGTGGCTTACCTAGTGAACCAAACTGAGAGACCATTTTGAAGGCTCAGGAAACCTTTGCAGGTGTTTTGAGTTGATTAGCTGATTGGCATGTCACCATATTCTAATTTGTTGAGATAGTGAATTGGTGGGTTTTTGTTAAATGTAAACCAAAATCATCACAATTAAAAGAACCAAAGACTTAAACTACTTCAGTCTGTGTGCATTGAATTTATTTAATACACGAGTTTCACAATTTGAGTTGAATTACTGAAATAAATGAACTTTTCCACGACATTCTAATTTATTGAGATGCACCTGTATATATATATTATATATATATATAATCAAGTTTCCTTTAGAAAGCACACTTACTAGTATGGAAATTTGTTCAGTTTCTCTGTTAAGTCTCAGTTTGTAGATTACCTGTATTCATAAAATTTTACATTTGCATTCCTATGCCTATATAGAAGCTTATTTCAAAGGAATTTCTCAAAATGCTTATAACTGTTGGATGTATGATAGACAGCTTTTATACTGAAACATAGTATTTAAAAATAAACTTAAAATTTTTTTTTTATAACAATGCATGTTATTTTCTTGATTATGATAAATACATCGATTTCCAACTTCTGTAAAAGCCTTTCTTTGAACAGTGTTCGCAGTAAAATTAACTTTAATTAAATTTAATCAGAGCATCATCCATTTTGGACTTAAAAAATTGCAAATTTACACATTTTAATAGATGAAGTCTCATTTGCTTAAATAAAGTGTACCGTTCGGAAAAAGATTGATTGCGATATCTATACTTTTAAAAATGACCCTATTCGACTATAGTGTCTTGTCTTAAATGCATTTAAAAATGTGGCATTTAAATTAAAACAGAGAAATAAGTGCAAGGCAGAAATTCAAGAACATTGGCGCACATTCAACATCGGAAATGAAGTCAATATTAAACGCAGACGGAGGACCAGTATTCCAAACAAGGCGCCCATATGAGCTAGCCGCTAATTGCTAACTATTAGCTCAGGTCATTAATGTTTTAGCTGGCAATGCTATATAAAAACCGACGTCAAAATACGGCGAATTTATTTTTTTTTTCACAGATACCAGATCAAATTTAACCTAGCATTCAGTTATTACTTTTTCCTCCCTACACCTGGCCTATATGTTAGCTATGAGTTAGCGTGGGCGGTTAGTGCGGACTACTCGATGCCGAGGCTTTTCATCCTGCCAGGCCTCAAATCTGGTTATAATTAATAACAAAACACTGTTCACTTACTTCCCTTCCTGGCAATCATATAAGACAATAGAGTCGTCGTCGCTGCTCGATATCACCGTCTCGCCATTTGAACTGAAGTCAAAGCAGTTGATTTTGTCCGAATTCTCTCGGAAAACCTTCGCGACCCTGAAACTCCGCAGCACATTGTCCGTTAGCTTCATGATGCCGCGCTTGCTGTATGCCTGGCCAGGCGCAGGCTTTCCTCTCACCGCGAACAGAACAGGGCCTGTTTTGGGATTTATTTACGACTATTACACGGTTACGGTTTGTTAAAAAAATCTATTAAAAAAAAAAAAAAACAAAACATAAAGCGCCCTAACATATATATTTCATAATCTAAGGAAAAGCCCGCCGTACAAGCCTGTGAACTCGGTACCGGAAGTGGCCTGAGCATGACGTGGGTGGGAAGTTTTATACTACCGTACTACACAGAGAATGAGAATTTCTCAAAGTTTATGTGTTGGAAGCAGGACAAATGGGCAAGCGTAACGATCTGAGCAACTTTGACAAGGGCCAAATTGTGATGGGTAGATCACTGGGTCAGAGCATCTCCAAAATGGCAAGTCTTAGTACTGGTGGTCCAAGAAAAGACAACCGGTGAACCAGTGACAGGGTCATGGGCGCCCAAGGCTCACTGATGCACGTGGGGAGCGAAGGCTAGCCCGTCTGGCCCGATCCCACAGAAGAGCTCCTGTAGCACAGATTGCTGAAACAGTTAATCCTGGCTATGATAGAAAAATGTCAGAACATTCAAAACTCCACAGAGACAGTAACCTGAGGATTGCCAATGATTGTAAATATGAGTGGAGAACAGGGTGCCATTTATTCCCATTGTTCAGCTTTGAAGCCTTTTTTTTGGTCAAATTTAAAGTACATACGCAGTACATACGGCTGGATGGACAGTCGGTGCACCTCTCGCCCGCCCATTCAATTCAATTTTATTTTATTTGTATAGTGCTTTTAACAATTGTGTCAGAAGGAACTTGAGTATGAGCTAGCTGACACTGGCTAATCAGTCACATTAATCAAAGCAATGTAAGTATAAGTAGCTAATTGAATGTACCAACTGAATATACATGGGTATAAACAGCAGTCAGTATTTACACTCAACATATTTTTTGAGGAAAAAAATCTGTAACATAACTGGATATGATTTTCACCTAGCTCTGACACCTGCAGTAAGTTACTCATCTCAAGTGTGCTTTTATGTGCTGCTTGTTTTGTTGATGGAGTTCATTTAAAAAGGAGTGACTTGCTCACCTTACCAAGGTAGAAGCTGTTGTTAGTTGCAGTGGTTTATGCCATCACTTGGTTTTCTAGTTATAATATCAATACAACAAGCTAGCTTAGATATCAAAATGAGCAACATAGTAGAAAAACTGCAAAGAGCTCCCAGCTGAGGGTATGTTAGTACAGTTTACATCAGTACAAGACATGGCTTTACTAGAGAATGTCAGGCGCTTCAGGTGCATGTTGGAAAGTGCAGGTGCGTTTATGAGATTGGACTTTAATTATCATAAGATGATAATTAAAAGGTATTTGTTGTAAAGAAAATATTGGGGGAGGTATCAAGGTCAACTGAACTTATATAAATGACAGGACACTATTCTGTAATATAGTTTATGGTGATGTAAGTTAAAATGTACCTTTGTAGTTTAACATGGGAATGGGTGGGGTTAAATATTGTATTACAGCCAGCTACTAGAGGACCTCAGAGAGATTTTGGCTTCCTTTCTAAACCCCTGTTATGGCGTCCAACCTTATATTCATTGATAATCATGCAAAAAGTTGCACTTCAGATGACATAAATCATCACAGGACAAAATTCATGTCTACACGTCCTACTGAGGAAAACATGTTTGAAAGTGATGACTGTTTTTCTGGACAAATAAACATCTGTTTAGATGTAAGACACATATAAGCCTCACAGCCAGTTAAGAATTAACAACTGATAAACACGACAAATGAAAAAAAGAAGTAGTAAGCTTTTTAGTTGTCACTAACAGTAGTAAGTTAGCAAAAAAAAAAAAAATAATAATAATAATATATATATATTTTTTAAATAGCTGAAATAATTTTGTGACATTTTGATGCTGCCACTGTTGCCTTCTTACCATAGTTTCCTGGCTTTTATTCTGAAAATGAAGAAAACACATTGGTTTGTAGGGTGCAGTCCAGCACAAAGTAGGAAATTCGACCTGAGTAGTACATCATCAGGGCATCTTTGATGTACTGCATACTATATACTTCTTTTGTGGTTTAGTATTAGTAGCATGCCTAGTATGCCATTTCGTAAACAACCATAGTGACAACATACAAAATGGTTGCTACACTAAGACGTACCTTCAGAATAAAAGCTCTAGCATCACCCACTTTAGAAATGACTCACATCTCTGCAGTACACTGACCATTCCATTCTGTTTACGAAACAAGCCCAAAGTGATGCTTAATTAGAGCTGATGTGATAAAAATCACACTTGTGAAAACAGTATTTGTCACATCAGTTCTCTAGCTGTCGCACAACTGTGTTTATGCTGTGTTGCTATCCTGAACACATTAAGGCATATAGCTTCAATTCAGTCATTTCCATAATGCCCTCCTTGAGAATAGTGCACAATGTATCATTCCCAAACTGACTACACAAAAACAAGGCATAGATATAGATGGAGCAGTTGGATATTATTAGTTACTTAAGTTCATTTTCTCTCCTACATGATAAATACTACGCATGGACATCATATGAACCTCAGCTATATAAACCCACAACCAAATCACAAGCCACAGCCACAGCCAATAAAACTCACTCTCTCAGGCAGTGATACAGAGTGAAACACTTCTGTAGTCTAGAATGTGAGGTAATTGGACAGCGTTTCAGATTTTTTTTTTTTTTGGTCTATCCTTTGTATACAGTTTAAGGCAAAACCTGTACTTTCTATCCATAAACCTCATCATGTCAAGCAAAGAATCAAAGGTGAGTTCAGGAGATATTTCACACTATGCTTGATTATGTATTGAAGCGCCTAGAGAACGTATTGCAGTTTTGCTGATCTTAACAGTAAAAAAACTAAAAAACATACATCTTACGGTAATAATTCTAAGTTAATGGACTTGTAACATTGATTTTGCAATTCATCAAAAATTTCTAAATCCTCTCAGGCTACTAGAAACCTCAGCAGCACATAGAGGGTCAATAAAGAATCCAGCCTCAAGTCTAGTAAAGTTATTAATGTGTTTTATACCACAGTGCTGGTGAATTCTCTATTCTGATTGGTCGGAAGGTGGCGATGAACTGTTTACAGCAGATGCTCTGACAGTAATGCTGGCTATAATCCAATCACAGGTTTATATTTATGTGCTCATTCTAATACGTTATCGTTTCTGTAGTAACAGCTAACTCACAGGGACCTGGTTTCTGAATGTTGGTTTACGTTTTGGGAAAAAATGACTACATTTTGAAATCTGTTGTGTTTTTTTTTTTTTTTTTTGTAATTATTATTATCTGAGGTTATTTGTTTGTTTATAGAAGTTGGTGAGGACCACACAATTGTTATTTGGCCCCAGATCAGTAAAAGCATAGAATTGAAGGAGTATAGTTTCTTTTCCCCCAGTAATAACAGGAACTATCTTGTCCCATGGATGTTCCACAACATTAATATAAGTACTGCATGACATGACATACTTATGACGTGTATTTCATAAGTAATTAAAATGAATTACATTTAAAATATTAAACAGTTGGCAAATTTCATTGGTATGAGAGGAATAAACACACTTCAGGACATGCTGCTATTGAAAAAGAATCAACGTTGGGATGGTAACATCACCACACCATCCCAGTGCTGATTTTTTTCCTTTAACAGCACACCCTGTTATAACCATGTTAATCTATTCTCAATCACATTTTTATTAATTTACACTTGAATAGCCAATGTATGGTGCACAGAGTTTGCATGTTCTCCATTTCCATGCTTTGGGGGTTTCCTCCCCCAGTCCAAAGACATGCGTTGTAGGCTGTAGGCATTTCTAAATTGTCTGTAGTGTGTGAATGAGTCTGTGAGTGTGTGTGCAGTTGTGACCTGTGACGGGTTGGCACCCCATCCAGGGTATCCCCCGCCTTGTGCCCCAAGTTCCCCAGGATAGGCTCCAGGCTCCCCGCGACCCCGTGTAGGATAAGCGGTACAGAAAATGGATGGATGGATAGCCAATGTATGCTCATATCTTTGTTTTAAAGGGGAAACTGTGTGCTGTAGGAGACATGTACACATTCACCGTGGATCTAAGTGCATTCTCACCAGAGCAAGTGATTGTTACCTCTTCAAATAACCTCATCCACATTTCTGCTGAGAAGGTAAGTAAATATATCTATAGTACTGCATCTACACTTTAGTTGTGTATCAACCTCTGATGAAACTGTGTGCTGTGTTTAAGATCAGTGTTTGGGAGACTGAGAAAAACACCTTGCTTGTGACCTACAAAAAAGGTTGTGTACTCATATACTTGTGTTCTGTTTTGTTCTAAATCACTTGTCACTGGGGACTAGCTGGAATCAGACGGGACAATCGTGGACACATTTTCACACAAATGCCAGTTTCCAGCAGATGTAGACCCCATGTCAGTGACCTCGTCCTTGGGGAATAATGGTGCACTGACAGTTAGGGCATGGAAACAGAAATTTAAAGTTTAGACAAACGGTTCAAATACAGAAGTGTGGACTTGTAGCATGGGTCTCTACAGCATCTGCAGATTTATTATTTTTATCTCTCATACTACAATTAAGTGTTTTCTTTTTGTGAGTGGCCAAAATGCAAATGTATTTCTCAAACTGAATTTGTTTTTGTTTTGTTCTGTTTTCTTTAGCTGATTTTGATAATCTAGATTAATATGCTTAATTAATTAAATTAATTATGCATCATTATTTTGGCTTTTGGTTGTGCTAATAAAGGGTTACATATTTAATGTATGTTTATTTATAACATTATTATTACACTTATGTAATATGTAAGCTATAAATGTATAAGGTTTATATACATTCTTCAGATATTTCAAATGATAAGTAAATATCTGTTGTTCAACATGGACAACTGTATTATGTAATTGATTTGGAAAATGAACAAAAAAATTACACCCGTACATCATCTACTTGTCTTCACGGTCAGATGTCAGAATTAGTTGAGGTATCTTAGAAAACACGGAATTCCTAGTTGGAAAGGTCTCATAAACCCAGAGGTCAGCACATGACATCAAATCAACATGGCTGCTCACAGCATCAATAGTAAACAAACCAGCACTTCTTTACTTTTAAATGAGTTATATTGTATACACTAGTATTTGCTTTAGAACAATCAACAGACATACACATTAGTTTGTTAAATCTGTAACACTGACTATACAGTTCGCTGTTTTGAGGAGGTAATACGTCACTCATATCACTAATGTAGCTGGCTAGATTGTTGCTGTTTCCCACTTTGTAGCTTGATGTTACGTAACACAGACGTGTAGGACGGAAGAGGGAGACAGGATGCATGCGCTGGGGAGATGTGAGTAAATATAGAAGAGTTTATTCCACACAGAAGAATCCATACCACGAACAAAACAAACTATAATCCAGGCTGTGGTCAAACGAGAGTAGTGATCTGGGAATCACCAGAACAAAGCGCACGGTTGAACACATCTAAACTAAACTATAACAAACTAAACTATGATTAACAAATACTATGATAAACAAAACTAATACTCCGCCAGGAAGTGAAAACAAACAGGGGTTTTTAACCACACACAAATCATACACACAATCAAAGACACCTGGAAACGATAATCACATTAAATGAACAAGAACCAATGAGAATTAAGGAGGCGGAGACATGACACGAACGAAAACATAAGCACATGGGGAAACACAGGAGGCGGAGACATGACGTGAACGAACACATGGCAGAGGTAAACAAAACGTGAGTTCATGAATGAAATGTCCATCGGAGAGTTTTTGAATAGCGCTGGAAAGCGCACAGTGGAATGCGGAAGCAGTCGAGTCTGCCGCTCGCCTAGTGAGCGACTCAGAGAACGAGGGGAAAACTCTAACACTAGAACACATGGAGGTCGAAAATGACGTAATTCTGGCTCCCCGCTTCCCCTTTAGAATGGTCTAGCAGTGATTAAATTGAAAGTAATTTTACTTAAGGAGGGCACGGTGGTGCAGCAGGTAGTTCTGCAGATTCACACTCCAGGCTTCCCGACTTATTCCTTATTGTTTGTGAAGCTTCACATATTCTCCGTGTGTCCATGTGGGTTTCATCCAGGTGCTCCAGTTTCCTCCCACCTCCCAAAACATACCCTAAGTGTGAATGTGTGTGTGCATGGTGCCCTGTGATAGACTGATTTCACATTGAGGGTATATTCCCATCTCATGCCCAGGGTTTCCAGGATAGGTTCCACTGTGACTCGATAAAGCCATTACTGAAGATAAATGCGCTTCCCATGCCGCTTATCCTGTACAGGGTCGCGGGGGAGCCTGGAGCCTATCCCAGAGAACACGAGGAACAAGACGGGGGACAACTTAGACGGGGTGTCTCACACTACGGACAATTTGGAAATGCCAATCAACCTACAACGTATGTCTTTGGACTGGGGGAGGAAACCGGAATACCCGGAGTGATTTGAACCCCCAACCCAGGAGGTGCGAGGAAAACGTGCTAACCACTAAGCCACCATACCCCAAAAAAGAATACATGATTCTAAAGTTGACACAGTTTTGTTTAATTTTGTACTAGTGCAAATCACAATGAGGTATATAATAATATAGTAAAGGTCTTTTTGAGATCCTTTCAACTGTGAGTTGAATTCCTACAAAGTCTATAAAGGATTTAGTGTCTAACATGACGGCAATCAGTGTGCTGTTAAAAATGTGAGCTTATACAATAATTTCTGGGCCAATGTGTCCTGGGTAAGATGGTACTGAAATGGAGGCATGAATACAGTCCTGGTGCCACAGGTTTTCTGCCAAGGCATTTAGAAGGGGTGCGATTTCACCAAAGCCTCCGCTCACATCGCCTCCAACCCGAAACACTGGCACACCCCACACCTCCTCAAAGCGTGTGATGTCACTCTCGGTTACATCTGTGTGCATAAATAAGTCAAATCTATACAGTTAAGGTCTATAGGTGTAACCCAAAGCACATCAGAACATGCAGAGGTAGAAATGAGCACTACGCAGTCATCAGCACTGTTAAGTACAGAAGTATAAGCGTTTCATTAAGATGACACAAATGGATTTTACTGAATGCTCAATTTCTCAGCACGTACTATAGGAAGAAAATATTAACCCTAACTATCACAGCATTGTTGTCAACATCTAGTTATTAACACATCTGAGCATGGTTGAGTATCACTTATGGTTTAAAATGAAACGATAATAAACATTTCTTAACAATACAAAGATTCTGGGATACCGTGCTCAGATTGGTGCCCAACTTTAATCTTCTTTAAAAACAGAAACAAACAAACAAACAAACAAAAAAACCCTAATCTGACAATTAAGTGTTCATATCAGCTTTGATTAAAGGATACTTGGTCCCAACCACCAATCTGACGAGTCTGTCTGAGGGCTCTGTGATCCGAGACATTTGATTGGAAAGATCCTCAAAAGATCCACGGTCGGTGAAGGAGAACAGGAAGAGAATGGCATCCACATGTTCCTTACAGGACTGTTGGAAAATCAGTGACTAAAAGTTAGGTCACAAAAGTAAACACAGTATATACAGTATATCATGTACTAAAAGATATCGTCACCGGCAGCATGTGGTCAAATCTGCGCATGGCACTCTCGCCGCAGTCCCACAGCTGGAAGTGGCAGAAAAGCATGCGGCCACTCTCCCTCAGCTTCACAGGCCAAAACACCACACACGTCTCCATGCCTGAAGAGGTTATAATTTATGGGTTTTACAATTCATTACACTGGTCAAGTAACCACAAGTACGAATTATTTTCAGAATTAACGGTGTATAATAACATAAGAATTCAAGAGTCTTGCAACTACAAACTAAGTCTTCCTATAATGGTATCCTATAATTTATTAAATAATTTCTAGGGATAAAGTTTCTCAACTGGCACTCTGTCATATTTCAAATGTATTCACACTGTGAGGCTTAAACTTGTACAATTTGAAACTCCAGACATGTACCTGTGGTTTCATAGTGTATGTTGGGCATGTCTAGACCAGCAAGGCGAGCAGCTAGAGTCGTTTTCCCCACTCCACTTTTACCTGACAGGAACACTTTATAGCGAACTATGTCTGCTTTCAAATGTGGAGGCATCACTGGAGCTTCCAACAGACCTAAAATGAAATACGAAATGTTACCAAACACTCTCTACTGGTCTATTAGTTATTGTGAGATTGTGAGTGGGCAGCATGCTGGTGTATTGTGTAACGTTGCAGTCACACAGATCCAGGGTCCCTGGTTCAATCCTGAGCTGGGTTGCTGAAGTTTTTGTGCATGTTCTTCTCATTTTTAAAATGGCTTTCCTCCCATGGTTATTGAAAATGAATGAATAAATAAACATTTCTAACAAACTTCACACAGTTTATCTCTAGCTATAAGTCACCACATACAAGGAAACTGAGTTAATGGCATTGCTTAATTAATATCCAGGCCCCAGTTGTTCAAAGTTGTTCAATGATCCAGATTTGAAAATCCCATGTTTTGCTATCCAGGATCAAGTAATCCATCTTACTTTTGTGTCGGTTTTTCAAAACAAGATACAAACCTTTCAAGATGAGCAAATCCGGATTAATAGTGCTCTAAATCAGACCACATATCACGATGTAGACTACTAGCTATGTAAAGAACAACAGGTAGATTACCCAGCATGGGGTCACTAAGTGTTTTTATTTGAAGAGACAGAAAACAGCACAATAAAGCAATACAAACATCCCCTTCCTACAAACAAACAAATATAAATTATTCACAAATACATTGTAGATATTTTGAACATGTTTTAATAATACAAATTCCAAATATCCAATAGTTAACAAAATAAGAATGTTCAGAATTTTTCATGTGTGGAGAGCAATAAGGAATGCAATTGTTAGAAACTACTTTTGACTGGTTCATCTCTGATGATTGTGTCATTATAAGTAATATACTGTGACAAATGACTGTTAAAATTAAATATATTATTTTTGTTTGCTGTTTGGGAGATTATTTATGGAGACAAAATCTTAAGGCTTAATTGGTAGCCTATGTATACTTTATCTACGTTATCACTGTAACGGTTAAACAAATCAAGTGCAAAATATAAATAAATGCATATACTACATACAATACGTTGTATTATTTGACCAGTTTTAAAATTTTATTACATTTTGTTCCTGAAATCCTCCCTGAATCCACCCTTCTGCTGAGATCAGGATAATCCTGATTTTTTTGGATAACAGGTATCCCAATCCTCCTAATAAATTTTTGAACAACACATACTGAAGGTTTGATCCAGATCAAAAGCAAGATTGGATTACATGATCTAATCTGATTTCAGAATCCTTTATTTTTTCTTCTTCTTTTGAACAACCCATTTTCAAGATTAGATTCAATCCGATAGCCGAAATCCGATCAGATTACTTCTGAACAACTGGGCCCAGAAGATTAACCATGACCCTGGCCATGTTAAAGTGATTAAGAAAGGTGAATGATTAAAAATGATTAATTTAAATCCCACAAGTGCAACTAAGAAACAGTTGGGCACTTTAGCAAGGGCTGTATAAATTTCTGATTGTAAGCCACTCGGGATAAATGTAAATGATCTGGTCAGACTGAAGCTCCCATGTCTGAGGGCCCCTTCTCCCAAAATTGCAGAGACTTTTGATTCTGCATTTAAATTTTTTTTTTTTATTATTATTCATTTATTATTATTAAAAAAAAAAAAGAAGCTAGCTTGTTGATTAGAGGCATGACTCTAGGTCAGGGTGTGCGGGGTGTGTGGCGTTATCTTGGTCAGGGTGTGCTGGGGGTGGAGTCGGAGCGTGCTAGGTGGGAATATACCCTGGATTGGACGGCAGTCCATTGCAGGGCACCACAAACACACTTTAGAGTAACCAAACAAGCATGCTTTTGGGAGGTGGGAGGAAACCATAGAAGACACAGGAAATCATGTATACATAGGAACATTATTAACACACAGACAGCAACCTGGACCTGTGAGGTGACAACGCTGTGCCACTATATCACACCTTTGTAAAAGTAATAATGGTGTGTCAAACTCACCATTAGCTATCTAGTCTCACTCAGGAGGTGGTGATATACTGTAAAGAACAAAAGGTGAAAATTCACCCTTCATTTAGAGAACCTGAAGCTGGGATAATGTGATAGATAGATAGATAGATAGATAGATAGATAGATAGATAGATAGATAGATAGACAGACAGACAGACAGACAGACAGGATCACCTAAAGTATGTGGACACCTGACCATCATACCCATATGTGAGTTGAAATTGCACAATTGTACAGAATGTCTTTGTATGTTGTAAAGATAAGATTTCTCTTTACTGGATCTAAGAGGCCCAAACATGTTCCATGAAGACATGGTTTGCCAAGTTTGATGTGGAAGAACTTAAGTGGCCTGCACAGAGCCCTGACCTCAACCCTACTGAAGACCTTTAGGATGAACTGGTTTGCTGACTGCACACCAGGACTCCTCACTCAACATCACTGCCTGACTTCACTAATGCTCTTGTGACTGAATGAGCACAAATCCCCACAGCCACGCGTCAAAATCAAGTAGAAAGTCTTCCCAGGAGAGTGGAGCTTATTATAACAGCAAAGAGGGGACTAAATCTGGAATGGGATGTTCAAAAATCGCATATTGGTATGATGGTCAGGTGTCCGCAAACATATTGTGTAGACAGACAGACAGACAAATAGATAGATAGATAGATAGATAGATAGATAGATAGATAGATAGATACAAAACAAAACAAGAGACTCTCACCAATTCTTTTTAGTCAAATGCCCCATACAGAGATTACAAACTAAAAAGAAGCCTGGATAATCACGTGACAAAATTACAGACCAATAATCGAGTCGTCTTCGTGGTATCCATGGAGATACCACGACAGTAACGTACCGAATTTTCTCCGCTTTTTCTTGTGCAGTATCTTGCTGAAAAATTCCCGGCTTTCAGGGCTTCGGTGCCAGTCTGACACCATTATCGACCCTGCAGCTACACAGGCCATTTCAGTCCTCTGATTAAAACAGCTGATAAATCAGCCTACAAACTCAACCAAGACGCCCAGGGAAGCGCTCCCCGTTGGGAAGGAAATAACTGTAAGCACACTAATGTTATATATCAAAATAAAAGTCCAAACATACATTTAACATGTTCATTGGAGAAGGACTGCGCATTACAACATTTGAATGTGAACATTTAATTTCATTATTTAGCATATTTGCGTGTATGCATATATATATATATATATATATATATATATATATATATATATATATATATATATATATAAAATAAATCTAGCCACAGGAGGTCACAAGCCAGTGTACTTTTTGTGCAGGTCCCAAGCCCGGATAAATAGAGAGGGTTGTGTCAGGAAGGGCATCCGACGTAAAACTTTTGCCAAATTCAATATGCGAATCACGAACATGACTTCCATACCGGATCGGTCGGGGCCCGGGTTAACAACGACCACCATCGGTGCCGTTGACCTACAGGGCACTGGTGGAAATTGGGCTACTGTTGGTCGAAGAAGGAGAGGAGGAAGGTGTGTTAGAGGAGGAAGGCGTGTCCGTAGGCAGAGAGAGAAGAGGAAAGGCAGGAGTTTAGGACTGAAAGTAGGGACTTTGAATGTTGGTACGATGACAGGTAAAGGCAGAGAGCTGGTAGATATGATGCAGAGGAGGAAAGTCGACATTTTGTGTGTCCAGGAGACCAGGTGGAAAGGGAGCAAGGCTAGAAGCATTGGAGCAGGGTTTAAACTGTTTTATCATGGGGTGGACAGGAAGAGAAATGGAGTAGGAGTGATCCTGAAGGAGGAGTTTGTGAAGAATGTTCTGGAGGTAAAGAGAGTGTCAGATAGGTTGATGAGTCTGAAGCTGGAAATTGAAGGTGTGATGTTGAATGTTGTTAGTGCTTACGCTCCACAAGTAGGTTGTGAGCAAGAGGAGAAAGACAGGTTCTGGAGTGAGCTTGAGGAAGTGATGCAGAGTGTTCCCAGATGTGAGAGAGTGGTGATAGGGGCAGACTTTAATGGACATGTTGGTGAAGGGAATAGTGGTGATGAGGAAGTGATGGGCAGGTTTGGTCTTCAGGTGAGGAACCCAGAAGGACAGAGGTTGGTAGACTTTGCTAAAAGTATGGAGATGGCTGTGGTGAACACGTACTTTCAGAAGAGGCAGGAACACAGGGTGACATATAAGAGTGGTGGCAGGAGCACACAGGTGGACTATATCTTATGTAGACACTGTAATCTGATGGAGATTAGCGATTGCAAAGTAGTGGTAGGAGAGAGTGTAGCTAGACAGCATAGGATGGTGGTGTGTAAGATGACTCTGGTGGTGAGGAAGATGAAGAGAGCAAAGGCAGAGCAGAAGACAAAGTGGTGGAAGTTGGAAAAGGAAGAGTGCTGTGCAGTTTTCAGGGAGGAGTTGAGACAGGCTTTAGGTGGTCAGGAGGTGTTTCCAGATGACTGGACTACTACAGCCAAAGTGATCAGGGAGACAGGTAGGAAGGTGCTAGGTGTGTCATCTGAAAGGAGGAAATTAGACAAGGAGACTTGGTGGTGGAATGAGGAAGTTCAGGAGAGTATCCAGAAGAAGAGGTTAGCTAGGAAGAAGTGGGACAGTGAGAGGACGGAGGAAAGTAGACAGGAATATAGGGAGATGCAGCATGAGGTTAAGATAGAGGTGGCAAAGGCCAAACAGAAAGCTTATGAGGACATGTATGCAAGGTTAGATAGTAAGGAAGGTGAGAGGGATTTGTATCGGTTGGTGAGGCAGAGGGATAGAGATGGTAAGGATGTGCAGCAGGTTAGAGTGATTAAAGATAGAGATGGAAATGTGTTGACAGGTGACAGGAGGGTGAGGGAAAGATGGAAGGAGTACTTTGAGGAACTGATGAATGAGGAAAATGACAGCGAGAGAAGAGTAGTAGAGGCAAATATTGTTGAGTAGGAAGTAGAAAGGATTAGCAAGGGTGAAGTTAGGAGAGCTTTGAAGAGGATGAAGAGAGGAAAGGCGGTTGGTCCTGATGACATACCAGTGGAGGTATGGAAGTGTCTAGGAGAGATGGCAGTAGAGTTTTTAACTAGGTTGTTCAACGAGGTCTTAGAGAGTGAGAGGATGCCTGAGGAATGGAGGAGAAGTGTTTTGGTGCCAATTTTTAAGAACAAGGGAAATGTGCAGAGTTGTGGAAACTACAGAGGTATTAAGCTGATGAGCCATACAATGAAGTTGTGGGAAAGAGTAGTGGAAGCAAGGCTAAGGGGAGAAGTGAGCATTTGTGAGCAGCAGTATGGTTTCATACCAAGAAAGAGCACTACAGATGCAATATTTGCTTTGAGAAGGTTGATGGAGAAGTACAGAGAGGGTCAGAAAGAGCTGCATTGTGTCTTTGTAGATTTAGAGAAAGCGTATGACAGGGTGCCAAGAGAGGAGCTGTGGTATTGTATGAGGAGGTCTGGAGTGGCAGAGAAGTATGTTAGAGTGGTGCAGGATATGTATGAGAGCAGTAGGACAATGGTAAGGTGTGCGGTAGGTGTGACAGAGGAGTTCACGGTGAAGATGGGACTGCATCAAGGATCGGCTCTGAGCCCCTTCTTGTTTATGGTGGTAATGGACAGGCTAACAGATGAGGTCAGACAGGAATCTCCATGGACTATGATGTTTGTGGATGACATTGTGATCTGTAGTGAGAGCAGGGAGCAGATGGAGGAAACTCTAGAGAGGTGGAGGTTCGCTCTGGAGAGAAGAGGAATGAAGGTTAGTCGCAGCAAGACAGAATACATGTGTGTGAATTAGAGGGATCCAAGTGGAACAGTGAGGTTACAGGGAGAAGAGATAAAGAAGGTGCAGGATTTTAAGTACTTAGGGTCAACAGTCCAGAGCAACGGGGAGTGTGGAAAAGAGGTGAAGAAGCGTGTGCAGGCAGGTTGGAACAGGTGGAGAAAAGTGTCAGGTCTCTTGTGTGATAAAAGAGTACCAGCAAGAATGAAAGGAAAGGTGTACAGGACAGTAGTGAGACCAGCGATGTTGTATGTTTTGGAGACAGTTGCACTGAGGAAAAGACAGGAGGAAGAGTTAGAAGTGGCAGAGCTGAAGATGTTGAGGTTCTCTTTTGGAGTGACGAGGATGGATAGGATCAGGAACGAGTACATCAGGGGGACAGCACATGTGAGATGTTTTGGAGACAAAGTTAGAGAGGCCAGGTTGAGATGGTTTGGACATGTTCAGAGGAGGGAGAGTGAATATATCGGTAAAAGGATGCTGAGGTTAGAGCTGCCAGGCAGGAGGCCGAGAGGAAGCCCAAAGAGGAGGTTTATGGATGTAGTGAAGGAGGACATGAAGGTAGTCGGTCTGAGAGAAGAGGATGCAGGGATAGGGCTAGATGGAGGGGGACAGTCAGGGGACAGTCGAAAGGAAAAGAAGATATATATATATATATATATATATATATATATATATATATATATATATATATATATATATATATATATATATAAGCTAGGTGATCTAAAAATTTTTTGTACTGTCTTGATAATGTACAAGTCATAAAATAAATTTATATATATATATATATATATATATATATATATATATATATATATACACACACACACACACACACACACACACACACACACACACACACACACATATATATATATATATATATATATATATATATATATATTACACAGTTGCAATCAAAATTATTCAACCCCCATTGCAAATCAGGTTTATTGTCAAACTTTACCTGCTGCTACCATCATGAGTTACATCATCAATAATGATTAGTGAGCCCAAGCCATGACACTACCTCAACCATGCTTGACTGATGAGCTTCTATATTTTGTGTTATGAACAGATAATTTCTTTCCCCACACTTTGGTAGAGGTTAATCTTGGTTTATGAACTTTTGTGGCTCATATCTGTATTTCTTTGTAAATTCCAATCTGGCCTTTCGATTCTTTGTGATACCTTCACTGCTGCCCTGTGGAGGTTGTTGGTGTTGTTTGAAACACCTGTCAGTCACATGTTCCAATATTTTTGATCACCTGAAAAATGGGTGGGTTCCAAGAAAAGGTGCCGTCTTCTAAGTTGTTTAGCACATCTAGATTATAATAATCAGGAAACGAAAGCTGAAATTCTGATCTCATATCCGTCTCATATTCATCTTTTGATTTCAAACCCAAATGTCTTCAATGTATAGAAAAACAACAGAATTGGCCTTGGCATTCCAATACTTTTGGAGGGGACTGTATATACACAGTGCATAAACCAAATCAATAGAACGTCTTATTGGTGCCTGCAATGCTGAACTTCACACACATCATTTGTTTTGTTAATATGAGAAATGTGCAAACTTTTAATAAAAATAAAAAATACAACTATTTGCCTTTCATGTTGGAGCTCATGTATATTATCATCAGACTGAATGGTTTGACAATAAAATGTAAAACTGTTTTAAATCACGCAAAGAGGCACTGAGCATATTTGTACAGTTATATTTATTGAGAGGCCACAGCTCTTGCATATAACAACTGTTGGCTTTGATAAGGCAAACGCAAGAATGAATCCACCAGCTAACTGTCACAGAAAAAAAAAACATAGAGCTTTTGGAGAAGGTGGAACCCACAAGCATGCAGTGATGGCTCAGAGTGCAATGTACAGCTGTGTATATACAATAGTGAGACCCCCCCAGAATGGCACATATCTCTGGCTATGTAAGTAATAACCCAAAAGATTGCTTTGAATAGAACATAAAAACCAAAAAGGCAAGAATCGCTTTACTTTGTAAAAGTTAAACTGAACAAAAATATATTATTTGGTAGTCATTGCTGACATCTAAATAAAAGACGTCTCCAATGAGATATCAAAATGGAGCTAAGAGAATATTGCCTTTCTAGAATACCAATTCATATTAGTTTTAGGATGAAGGTGAGACAATGTCTTGTTGGTGAAATGCAACATACGATTCTTGGAAGAGCCACAGAGCCTCAGCACAAGTAAAGAAAAAAAATTGTTACACTTTTTTTTTAATGAGAATGTGCAGACACAGAGGACATTTACAGTTAACAACTTTTAACTTAAGTACAGAGGTTCATTTTCAGTTTTAAAGCAGTTGGCATCCACTTTAGAAACAGACAAGACAAAGAAAAGGATCCATACACTCATTTTTTACGACAATGTACCATTAATGTACGTAAGAGTACGTCAAAGAAGCGCCATATATGTTATCGCATTGGACAGGGACACACCTAATAATCTCACTCGACATTGTCAAACAAATGGTACTCCATATTGCTTAGGAACACATAGAAATAAATCCCCAAATAAATTAGTCCAAAAAAAACCTTTCTTTTTTTTTTCTCCATTCTTTATTATATATCATAACACAGCTAAAATTGTCAGTCATGTTCTTCGTAACTCTTTAACATTTCTTTTTACTCGTTATAATTACTAGTTTTTTCTTGACTTTAGCTCTGTTTGTGGGCATATCGAGCAGATGATGGGAGGTCCTAGGGTGGCTAACTGGAGTAATCAGAGTGGGTACATGCATCTTCTGTTACCAGGCTATGGGGAAAGGGGAGGGTGGTGTAGGGGTCAGAGAGGCTCAGGTTTAGAGCACACCACGTGGCTTGGTGCTCTAATCATCCTCCTCATCCTCTTCATCGCTGTCCTTCATGGAAATGCCTTGCATGCCGCCCTCTCGGACCGAGGCAGTGGCTTCTTCCAGAGTGAGCCGGTTCCGTACCGTCTCGTACATCTTGCTGTTCAGCGTTGAGTCCAGAACACCTTGCAGCCTAAAATCTCGATATTTTTTCTACAGAGCACACAAAAGTCAAATACTACTGAACATGCTGAACAAGACAGATCTTTAATGATAATATATTTCTACAAATATTTCATATGTATTTAAATATTTAGATATTTTCAGTGCTCTTAGTGAAAATATATGAAAAGAATAGCTGTATTTGAGTGATATTTTGAGCTTACGTATACTGTATGAGCACATACACACATTATTATTATTATTATTATTATTATTATTATTATTATTATTATTATTATTATTATTTCTGACCAAATTTGTTCCTCGTGATCCTTTAACCATTTATGTGTTGATGTATGTGTTTGGGATCTTGATGAAAGCTCAAAATATCACCTAACATCCTGGCAGAGGCAACCAGGTTCAGACTGAAATATACTGATACTACGCAGAATTTATGATGCTTTCGTAACTACTAATGTTTCTTCCCCCACAATATCCATTACCCAGCTTCCAACAACCATTTGTCTTTATACTGTTGACTGTCCCTATGATGATGGATGGCAAAGGGATTTTACAGATATGCAATTTCATTTATGCCCCAGGAAATGCTCAGAGGCAGAAACAGAGTTTCTGAGAGAGCCTGAGAGCAATTGAAAAATAATTAAAAAAAATTTTTAAGGACGACAATTTGTTTGAATTTAATTTTAAATAATCCTTAGGGGTGTCAATAATTTCGGCATGTTTTTGAGAGGAAATACGATTATTTAAAACAGATGTTCTTATGAGACTTATGTTAGAGCACAGATAAATTTTTTTTGCTATTATTTGAGTAAGAATTTTTAAAAATAAGTACGCCAGATGGAATTTTTTATTTATTTATTTTTTTTGGACATATTTGGACAAGCAAACATTCAATCCACTTTGAAATAGTGCCTATTAATAAAGGTGATACACTCTATCAAATGATACATAGAATTGACATTTTTTAAAGTCATTTTCACAATTAAATGAACAAAAAAACATCAGTCAGATGGAAAAAGTAAGTACACCCTTACATTTATCACAGGATCTGCTAGTAAGTCTTGCAACTGTTGGTGTCAAAGTGCATACTTCTATGATCAGAAAGAGATTGCACAAATTTGACCTGCATGGGAGGTGTGCCAGGAAAAAGTCTAAAAATACAATCAGAGCAAAACTACAAATCAACAAATCAAAGAAAGAGTTGTTTGGCTACATTAACAGCAGACATGTTTGGCGCAGACCAAAGACATCTTTTCAGGAGAAGCACGTCATACCAACTTTGAAGCACGGTGGTGGAAATGTCATGTATTGGGGTTGCTTCACTGCCTCAGGAACTGGACAGCTTGCATTCATTGATTGAACTATGAATTCTGCATCATATCACGGAGTGCTTGAAGATAATGTGAGGCCATCTGTCCGAAAGTTGAAATTGAACAGAAAGTGGACCTTTCAAGAGGATAATGATCCTAAGCACACTAGCAAATCCACCAAGGAATGGCTCAAAAAGAAGACAATGAGGGTTATGGAATGGCCTAGTCAAAGCCTGGATTTGAATCCCATTGAAATGTTGTGGGGGGATTTGAAACGGGCAGTACATGCAAGAAAACCATCAAACATCTTGCAACTGAAAGAATAGTGCATGGAAGAGTGGTCAAAAATTCCAGCAAGCCTGGTGGACAGCTATGCAAAACGCTTACAAAAAGTTGTTTCTGCTAAAGGGGGCAATACTAGCTTCTGAGGCCAAGGGTGTATTTACTTTTTCCACAGAAGAATATCTATTGATATTTCTATTTAATAAGTGATTGAAAAAGCTATTTTTCCATGTGGTTTTGTTCAAGTATATCAACTTCATTAATAGGCACTGTTGCAAAGATGATCAAATGTTTGCTTGTCCAGATATGTAAAAAAAGAAAAAAAGAAAAAAAAGCCAACAATTTCCATGGGGTGAACTTATTTTTTCACATGACTGTATTTATTTATATGACCATTTTATCATTTAGTCTTTAGCAAATATGCCAATAATTCCATGAATTATGAATATGAATGAATGAATATTAATAAGTAAAATTAATATTAAATAAAGCATATCAAAATACCATTCTCACGGAAACAAAGAAAGCAGCAGAAGATGCTTAGTGTCCACACATGGTGTATGAGCAGTTTTATTTTATTCAAGTGCTTCATTCCCATGTACACAGTACCTTTACAATCCTGATGAGGATTTTGAGCTGGTACACATGGAGCTGTTGGTCCATTCGGTCAGTGAGCCAAGTCCCCAGCAGATTCATGGTGGCTGTATACCATTGCTGTAATGCACACAAACACAGCGTTCTCCAGCAACACACACCCACACACCCACACCCACAAACGAACCCATGCAAGAGACTAGAGTGTCTAGACACATAGACATATATCCATTAACATTGCATACACACTCATAGATGTAGTCACATTACAGTACTCATGACTGTACGTGTATGCTCCCTCTCAGATACATACATATATACACGCACCTACACACACACACACACACACACACACACACACACACACACACACACACACACACACACACACAACACATGCAGGGACACATATACAGGCACACACACAAAATACGCAGAATGCATACCAACATAGACACAGTCACACCCTCACTTAGCACTAGGTTA
This sequence comes from Cranoglanis bouderius, assembly GCA_023630585.1. Taxonomy (NCBI): domain Eukaryota; kingdom Metazoa; phylum Chordata; class Actinopteri; order Siluriformes; family Cranoglanididae; genus Cranoglanis; species Cranoglanis bouderius. The sequence continues at coordinate 22,724,653 of CM042537.1, forward strand.
GTCAGGCAATTTTAAATTAATTTACAGAGGCAGCAATATGACCATCTGCAAAAAAGTACATACAGGTGCATCTCAATAAATTAGAATGTCGTGGAAAAGTTCATTTATTTCAGTAATTCAACTCAAATTGTGAAACTCGTGTATTAAATAAATTTAATGCACACAGACTGAAGTAGTTTAAGTCTTTGGTTCTTTTAATTGTGATGATTTTGGCTCACATTTAACAAAAACCCACCAATTCACTATCTCAACAAATTAGAATATGGTGACATGCCAGTCAGCTAATCAACTCAAAACACCTGCAAAGGTTTCCTGAGCCTTCAAACTGGTCTCTCAGTTTGGTTCACTAGGCTACACAATCATGGGGAAGACTGCTGATCTGACAGTTGTCCAGAAGACAATCATTGACACCCTTCACAAGGAGGGTAAGCCACAAACATTCATTGCCAAAGAAGCTGGCTGTTCACAGAGTGCTGTATCCAAGCATGTTAACAGAAAGTTGAGTAGAAGGAAAAAGTGTGGAAGAAAAAGATGCACAACCAACCGAGAGAACCGCAGCCTTATGAGGATTGTCAAGCAAAATCGATTCAAGAATTTGAGTGAACTTCACAAGGAATGGACTGAGGCTGGGGTCAAGGCATCAAGAGCCACCACACACAGACGTGTCAAGGAATTTGGCTACAGTTGCCGTATTCCTCTTGTTAAGCCACTCCTGAACCGTCTTACCGTCTTACCTGGGCTAAGGAGAAGAAGAACTGGACTGTTGCCCAGTGGTCCAAAGTCCTCTTTTCAGATGAGAGCAAGTTTTGTATTTCATTTGGACACCAAGGTCCTAGAGTCTGGAGGAAGGGTGGAGAAGCTCATAGCCCAAGTTGCTTGAAGTCCAGTGTTAAGTTTCCACAGTCTGTGATGATTTGGGATGCAATGTCATCTGCTGGTGTTGGTCCATTGTGTTTTTTGAAAACCAAAGTCACTGCACCTGTTTACCAAGAAATGTTGGAGCACTTCATGCTTCCTTCTGCTAACCAGCTTTTTGAAGATCCTGATTTCATTTTCCAGCAGGATTTGGCACCTGCCCACACTGCCAAAAGCACCAAAAGTTGGTTAAATGACCATGGTGTTGGTGTGCTTGACTGGCCAGCAAACTCACCACACCTGAACCCCATAGAGAATCTATGGGGTACTGTCAAGAGGAAAATGAGAAACAAGAGACCAAAAAATGCAGATGAGCTGAAGGCCACTGTCAAAGAAACCTGGGCTTCCATACCACCTCAGCAGTGCCACAAACTGATCACCTCCATGCCACGCCGAATTGAGGCAGTAATTAAAGCAAAAGGAGCCCCTACCAAGTATTGAGTACATGTACAGTAAATGAACATACTTTCCAGAAGGCCAACAATTCACTAAAAATGTTTTTTTTATTGGTCTTATGAAGTATTCTAATTTGTTGAGATAGTGAATTGGTGGGTTTTTGTTAAATGTGAGCCAAAATCATCACAATTAAAAGAACCAAAGACTTAAACTACTTCAGTCTGTGTGCATTGAATTTATTTAATACACGAGTTTCACAATTTGAGTTGAATTACTGAAATAAATGAACTTTTCCACGACATTCTAATTTATTGAGATGCACCTGTAAATCATGCATTAATTAGTTGCATAATTAATAACGAAACAAACTGCTAACTTGTATTATTCTTAGTATATATACAGCATAGTCTGAGATCTAAAAAGTTTAGATCAGAATTCTTAAGATGATTAAAATAAGGCCTAAATTATTCAGATTCTGATCCGAGCTAGGGAATTGTTAAAATGTGAGTCTCAGAAACAGCATGTGAAAATCTGATTGTTTTCTGATCATTTTTGACCTGTGCTAACAGAACTATGCTGAATGTGTTAAATAAAATCTTGAAATGAAATTATTTGTCCATGCTATCAACTTTAAACTAAAATATTCTGCAAACATCACCCAAATTCAACAACTCCTAAAGTCAAAGCAGCAAACTTCAGTATGATCATAACCAGAAAACTTGGAAATCAATATATAAAAGTGAGAATGAGAAGAATCTGCAGGCAAGGCGATTTGTACTGTTATCTTAAACCATGTCTATGCTTTTAAAATATCAAATATGTATAATGCAAATCTGAAAACCCAGGTGTATTCGAAATCGCATAGCAAACATCTTACGTATAGTTCAAAGAGAACAGCACAGCTTTTGTGTAATGGATGAAGTGATAATCTCTTATAGTGAAAGAAATAATCAATAGCAGGATCCTGTGGAGTGACTTGTTATATTTGGGAATTGTGATGTGTTTTTTTTCCTTGTAGGAATTAACACATTGTCTAGTCAAGCTACTGGTGTAATACCTATAGCAACATGTAATACCTATATTTCCTAATTTATATCTCATTAACTCTCATCACTTTCTCTAGGTAGCTTTCCATACTAATGCTGCATTCAGCTGTCTCTTGGTAACTCCTATTTTTTAAATTATTTTTTATTTATTTATTTATTTATTTTTTTTACAGCAGTTGTATTGAAATGATGATATCAGAGTTAATATGATCAGATGGCTACACTGAAATGCTATTCCTCATATCAAACATGATTGTTCTGTTTTTGCTGGTGTCTGATGCAGTGGGAAAGATTTGAAATTGAAATACAGTACTGTAGTACAAGTCGTTTAGGCACCCTATTTTTTTTTGTACAAACTTTGCTATAGATTTTTGATTTTATGACTTCTACATTATGAAGTCAGTACAAAAAGCATTTTAGATTCCCAAACATTAGTTTTCTAGCACAAAATTAAATGTAACAGAATTTTTTTTTTGTTTGTATGTCATTAAAGAAAGCAGCATATTATGTAAGAGACATTTTTCAGACAAAAAACAAAATGAAGGCTGCTGGGTTTTGCTGCAAAAATAAGAAGCAAGTGCAAAAGTCAAAGTCTCCAGAAGAACTGTGGCTGGTTCTGCAAGATGCTCAATAAAACTTACCAGCTAATATCCTTATAAAACTGCACAAATTATACCGGAGACTACTATTTTAATTTTAATTTTTTTGTCACACCTTCACACAACTTTTGCACAGTACTGTATTTCTTCATAACTAGAGATGGTGCCGATCCAATACAAGCTTTTAATGGGCCAACAGCGGTAAAAAATGACCAATAAAATAAGAACCTGTAACATATAAAAATATGTTTACATAGAAAGAGACTTGATTTTATTTTTGTTACAATTGATTTTTACTATATTTATGATTAATACTTTATTATATTTATAAAATTTTCAATGTAAATGATTTTTGTCTGAACACTACAGTTTTGTGTAAGTTGTGTTTTTAGCTACGTATTTTTTTTCCTGCATTTTTTAAGTGTTACAGTTTTTAAACTTCATTTTAAAGTAGTTTTTAAATAATACTCCAGGTTTCAGTATCACTATTGGAAAAAGAAAAGGTGGAATTGTGCCATCTCTATTCATAACATATACAGTATATTGCTTGGATATTGCTTACAAAAACACATTTGTAAGCAATCTGTAAGGGCTGTACTCTTTACAACCTCAAAATAATTCTTAACTGTTCAGAATTTATAATTCTACTGAAATGTCAGTCTTATTTCCAACAATTCCAAAACACATGAACTCAGCAGTGGAAGGCTATTTCAATGAGTGGATGATTGAGCGATTAATGACTGCTTTAACCAGTAAAAAGGAAAACCTATGCTGGCATTTGCTGATTTGAATAATGATTAGATACAGTTGCAATCAAAATTATGCAACCCCCATTGCAAATCAGGTTTATTGTCAAATGTACAGACTTTCAGCTGTTTGCAGTGAACAAATCAAACAAAAGCAATTGAAATAGTTCAACACAATGAATGCTTCAAGTGGTTTCCCCAAATTCAACTGAAAATGCAACTAATAATGACTTCTCCAGTCTCAAAATTATTCAAGCCCCTGAATAGAATCCCTCACAACAGCACAAATATGCAAAACAGGTGTTGTTCTCAAGCACACTTGATGCAACTAATCAAGGGCTTCATTAGTTGCACCAGGTGTGCTTGAGCTGGAACACATGAAATACCTGAACTGGCTAGGGGCAGAAAATACATGAAATACCTGGACGGGAAAGAAAAAGGAAGCTATCAACAGCTGCAATCAGATGTCTGAGAAGGCAGGTTGTGAAAAACCCTCGAGTGACTGCAAAAGACCTGCAGCAAGACTTAGTGGCAACAGGCACTGAGGTTTCAGTGAGCACAGTATAGCGCATACTAAATGCAGAAGGTTTCCATGCCAGAACTCCAAGACGTACACCACTACTGACCCAAAAGCACAAGAAAAGTCGGCTCAAAATCATATAAATAAGCCACAGAAGTTTTGGGATTCTGTTCTGTGGAGCGATGAAACAAAATTGGAACTTTTCGGCACGATGGATCAGCGGTATGTCGGGAGAAAGAATGAAAAAAGAACACTCTGTCCACAGTCAAGCATGGTGGTGGCTCGGTGATGCTCTGGGGCTGCTTTGCATCCTCTGGCACTGGAAACCTGCAGCGTTTGGAAGGCAAGATGGATTAATTGAAGTATCAGGAAATCCTAGGAGAAAACGTCATACCGTCTGTGAGGAAGCTGAAGCTTAGGTGTCATCGGACCTTCCAACAGGACAGTGATCCCAAGCATACCTCAAATTCCACCAAGGCTTGGTTGCAGAAGAAGTCCTGGAAGATTCTACAGGGCCATCACAGTTACCTGATTTTTTGATTTGAAGAAGGCGGTTGCAGCATGCAAACCCAAGAATATTACTGAACTGGAGGCCATTGCTCATGAGGAATGGGCTAAGATTCCTCAGGAACGCTGCCATAAGCTGGTGTCTGGCTATGCATCTCGTTTGCAGCAGGTCATAACAGCAAAAGGGTGCTCTAATAAGTACTAAAGATGCTTGCCATGAAGGGGTTGAATAATTTTGAAACTGGAGAAGTCATTATAAGTTGCATTTACAGTTGAATTTGGGGAAACCACATGAAGCATTTGTTGTGTTGAACTATTTCAATTGCCTTTGTTTGATTTGTTCATTGCAAACAATTGAAAGTCTGTAAATTTTGACAATAAACCTGATTTGCAATGGGGGTTGAATAATTTTGATTGCAACTGTACGTGATTGGTTAATTAGGGTTAGGTGGTTTAGTTGGTCTGCTTCAAGCAGTCAGTTGGTCCAAGCGTGCAGTGCATGCAGAAGGAGCAGGTGAGTCGGTGGGCCAGTGTATGTGTGTGTATGATGTGAGAATTTTAGGAGGTGGAGGTCATGCTAGTAGATGTACACAGGAAGATTATTTGATTAGAAATCATGCCACTCAACAGAATGTGATCAAACAGTAGGACATCTAGAGATAAGTTCCACTTTGTTATAAAAAGAGAGCGTGGTGGTGGTGTCCTTAGGGTGCAAAGAAGAGTGTAGAACAGAAAGGGATGAAGTTAAAATGTGAGGAGAGAAGAGACAGAAAAAGACTGAGAAGTCTAGATGATAGTTTTATTACAAATGCGTTCTTGCTTCCTACATCATTTTTAGCCCAGACATTTAAGCTTATGCTAAATATATTTTAACACTTATGTGTGGGTTTAAATGTGTTAAATATTCTGGCCAATAGTGTTGCTTTAAGTATACTTAGCAGTAGTGATGACCCACAATTCTGGCAAAGCAAGATATTTACAGCACTTATTTAATAATCTCAAGGGGTTGGGATGTAAATTAAAGTGCATCTAAAAATAATCCATCCATGTTTTGAGGAGCAAGCAAGTACGCAGATTATGAAACAACTTGTACAACAAACAAACAAACAAATAAATAAATATTCATGGTGATACTTAAAATGGGATATGGAAGGCTGTATGTCCTTCAGTGTCTCACAGCAATTTAAAGATTAACAATGTGTATATACTCTTAGAAAATTGAAGGGTACTGGGGAAACGCTTAAAGGTTTTATGTCAAACCCTCCAACAGAGGGACAACACTTTTTTCTAAGAGTACAGCCATGAATCATTTGTGTAAGTTCTGTACCCTTTAAGAGAACTTATTTGTCCATATACCTGTGATTGGTTCAACATGCAAATTTAGAACAAATTAACATGTAAATGTACTTTTCTTCTTTTTCTTCATTTTTTCATAATAAAATGGCATAAGAACCACCCAAATCATTCTTGTTTATTTGAATTTTTACACGTTGTTCATGAGATCAGGTTTGTTTGGTTAGAGAATTCACCTAGGACATACAACCTCTCATCTGAATGCCCCTATACTAAATAAATTGAAAATGAAAATAAATAAATAAATAAATAAATAAAATAGCGAAATGACAATGGCTTATAAATGCGCTTTACAATGATTGAGAAACTACAACTAAACTAAGCCAGCAATCATGCATTAGCAAAGAGTGCTTATTAAATATATTGAAAACACAGGAGAAGAAGCAGCAGATGAAGCACACTGAACCTCTTTAAGACACACCAAACTCAGACACACACACACAAACACACTGCTCTCCACCACAGACACATGCTGTGTGTGCCTAAGTGCACTCTGCTGCATCTTGTCAAAAAATGCAACCACAAACTCAGTACAACTCTAACCACACTTATACGCACTTGCATGTGCACACACTCAGCAGCAAGTCACACATATAAACAGCACAAATCTAGTGGACACAGAATAAATCACCTCCCACTACACACATAGAACACTAAGCAACACTGGAAGTCAGAAAATGATTCACAAAGGATTATTTCTAAATTTAACAGTGCTCTCCAGTTGGCATCATCATTTACATAACTTTTTATCACCTAATATCGAATACTACATTACATTACATGTACATATTGCATCACAAATGTGATTCAATCATGACATAATTAGAAATATGGAGAAAAAAAAATTTATTATTCAAAGATCCCATTGACTGTTTGAGAGCGCTGTCGTAAATAATCCACTTGGTGGTGGTAATGACACTTTGCCTTGAGTTCTAAGCACAAAGGTCCAACAAACAGCTAATGCAACGCTAGAGCACAAAGGTGCAACTGGTTGTGTATAATGCAACGCCAGAACACAGAGCGCCGAACAAGAATTCACAGTAATGAGACAGTGAGAAGTGAGAGACTGAGAGCCTCACGATAAGGCTGGCCTTTTTTGTGTCATAATGAAAGAATTCAGAGCTCAGCACTCAAAATGTGACTTATCCCTCATATGCCCCATTGTTTTGCCACATTTTGGATGGAACCTCCCTTGTCAGGCATGGAGGAGACGGCATCTTACTTACATCAAATAACCTCTCTATATACACCTCCTCATTGACCTTATCTCGCAGTATGTCCTGAGAGTGACGAACAAAGGTCACATAGCCATCAGCAACATCCATTCCTGGTTTCTGTAGATGACAGATTGCAGAGAAAGCTAGTTAGACACTCCTGTGACAAAAAAAAGAGGCAGTTAGTAAATAATTTACACCAAAACTGTTTAGTACTTACAGGGACATCCACATATTTTGATGCTGCTTTTACCTGAAAAATAATAATAATAATAATAATAATAATAATAATAATAATAATAATAATAATAATAATAAAAATAAAATATAATAGCAATTAAGGAGCCAAACAATACAGAGGCAAAGTGAGAAGATAAGCAAGCATGATTTTAGCTTGGTCATGATTTTATGACAAACCGTTCAGAAGTTATAAGCAACAAAGTGCTTTTTAATATCTCATGAACACTAAGTGGCGCTGTTCCAAAACTGAGCAGGTACACTCATGTTATGATGCCCATGACATATCAAGTTTGGTCTGGATATACGGAGATATAGCATCACGTCCATTTTGGCATGATCGCTTTCAAATTCATTTGTGCGTCATTCGAGAACAGTTTGACCAATCAACTTGACTTCAATAAATTTGTGTCGGCATGGTCTGAAGATCTGTTTCAATTTTGGTGAAAATCGGATGAACAATCTAGGAGGAGTTCGAAAAAGTAATTCTTTTAGTAAATTCAAAATGGCAGACAGCAAGTTCGGCCAACCATGGCCTAATTGGTATCATTGTGCTTGTCCCCAGCCAACGAAGCTAAGAAAACTAGGATCATGAAAATGGGCAAAAATAATCAAAAACAATTAGTATATTTATATTGCATTATAATTTGCAATAAAAAGCTGTTCCAAAATAATGCAGGTACCCTCAAGTCATGATGCCAATAACAGATACCAAGTTTGGTCTGAGTAGGCTAATGCACTACGGAGATAAAGCCTCACATCCATTTTGGCGTGATCGCCATCGAATACGTCCGCACGTTATTTGAGAACGGTTAGGTTTATCAAAAAGTTTTTGTTAACTTTTTGCCGGCATGAAGATGATCTCTTGCGAATTAACTGGTATCATTATTCTCTGCATGACCCAGGTAATCTGTCAAGACCAATCTCATGACAATGTACAAAAGTAGTCAAACGCTATTAGCATTTGTTGTAATTGTGTTATAATTGTTGACCACAAGGTGGCGCTGTCGTGAAACTTTGAGTACTTTTGGGCCATGGTCCTGATAACACCTACCAATTTTTGTAACAATGTGCCAAGTGGTTCATAAAATAAAGCGTTTAAGTCTAAATTCAACATGGCCGGCCACCAAAATGGCTGAAATTCAAAAATGTAATATCAAATGACTTGGTATGCCCCACTGAATCTATAGAGACCAGATCATGATTTCAGGACAAACCATTCATAGGTTATAAGCAAAAATGTGCTTTTTTCCATATCTCATGACCACTAGGTGGTGCTGTTCTGAAACTGTACAGGTACCCTCAAGTCATAATGCCTATGACATATACCAAGTTTGGTATGAATACCCTTTTGGTATAAATATCCGTTTTGGCGTGCTCACCATCGGATTCGTTTGCGCGTTATTCGAGAACGGGTTGACTAATCAACTTGAATTCCACAATTTTTTGTCGGCATGCTCTGAAGATGATCTGATTCGATTTTCATGAAAATCAGAGCAACGGCCTAGGAGGAGTTCGAAAAAGTATGTTTTTTGGAAAATTCAAAATGGCGGACTGGAATTTTAGCATACCGTGGCATAATTGCTATCTGTTTGCCAAATTTAATAACTTTCCCACAAGCGGTTCTATGGGCTGCCATAGACACAAGAGTGGAAGAAGAAAACTAACGGATACAATAGGTGCCTATGCACCTTCGGTGCTTGGCCCCTAATAATAGCTAGCTAGCTAGATAGATAGATAGCTAGATAGCTAGCTAGCTAGCTAGATAGATAGATAGATGATCATGGTTAATACAATAGTCATTTAATAATATTTTATTAATTCTCACCGTGAAGGAAAGGAAGGAGGAGAAGAGCGTTCCTTCATCATACCTAGAGATCTTGGCTAGAACACTTTCCAGAATCGCCACAAACTGCACATGTGACACAAAAACACCATATAATCCAAAACAGCTCTGTGACCCCACACCAACACAATTTGCATTATAAAATATTTACCATATTCAACACTTACAGTATGTTGGCAACTGACACATTTACCTTAGCTACCAAAAGTGAAATCATATCCTTCACACTCTCTTCAATGAGCTCATCAATTTTAGAGTGATACTGTTTCTGAAAAGCAACAACACATTTACAAGCTTAAAATAAATCACTGCACAGTGAACTTTTGATAACAGCTGATCCAGTATCAGTGGTTTAGTGCTTATCTCAGGGATCTGTTAAAGTTTTGACCCAAACCTTAATTTTGTTAAAAAATATATGCAGTCAAATGCAGCTTTGAGCAACTTAGAACTACACGGTGTCCCAAAAGTCTCCATACATAGGGGACTATGTTTGCCAGCACCATGTTGGTTGTGACTTAGTCAGTGGATGTTCGTGGACGTCCACTTCTCGGTTGGTCCGCAACACGTCCAGTCTTTTTGAATTTGTTAATAGGTTTGGCAACAGTGTCGTGTGTGATGTGTTTGCCACGTTTCCTGTTAAAGTCCTTGCGACAGCTTCCTGATCCAGCCATGAGAATGATTTCAATACGTTCTTTTTTGTCAAAGGCATTCTTAAAGTCTATCTGGAAAAAAAAAAATAATATAAAACATTTTGCTAAAAAAATTATAATAATTTTCCCTATGTATGGAGACTTGGGACACCCTGTATTTTTAAATTTGTCTGCAAATGGTTTAAAATGCTACTGTACGTGTAATCTCAATCTCATGTTACTTTATTGGCTTCCCGTCCATTTTAGAACTCAGTATATATTAGTCTATCTCTCAATATTAGATGTATGTCTTTTCTAACAAACTCAAAACATATTTTTATTCATTAGCATTTGGAGAGCACTGATACTGAGTGTGTGAATGAAATATTTGTGGATGTATGTAACTGTTATAATGTTGTAGATCACTGTTTTAAATAACACTATAAATGGTTCAACACAAGCTTTTTTTTATGTTTTAGAAATAAAATCTACTCACTTATTATAGTACTGTATTTTTAATTCTGGTCCTTTGCATTTTTCAGCCAGACAGATAAATCAGATAGATCTTTTTTATTAGATTAGATTAGACCTTTTTATTACCTCCTGGCCCATCTCCATGGCACACAGTTTAGCTGACTGGTCCTTGGCATCCACCATCACGTTGAACATGGTGCATAAGGAGAGTGGGATGCGGAAATCTGTAGAACGGCTACTCTTGGTCAGCTTGGACTCAAAAGCTGCCCTGGTGCTAAAGACATGCAAAGAGGTGGCCAGAAGGGTATTAGTAACTTTTCCACCACAATATGAAGACAAGTGTGCATCCATGATTGGTTGGTGGAGAGTTTATGTTTTGTGGTAAGTTTAGTGTGTTGCAGATGCGGTAGGTTTATTTCACTTATTTCATTTTGACCAGCTGTTCAGATAATGACATAGTGGATATCAAGTCTTGCATCTTTCATTTTCAAGCTCAACATGCATGTACCGTTTAACACAGGACTCAATCATGTCGCTGGACATGAGCTTCATCCGGTTTTCTAGGTGCTTGGCAAACTCCTCCTCAGGCCAGTGCAGGTCTCTGATGAATGTCTGCAGGGCATCCAGCTTCCAGAACAGATCCTCTGATGTCCCCGAGCCATTACTGCCAGGCACAGTGACACATCAGAGATCAAGGATCAGAGCCTTTGTTAACAGGCAAAAGGGTGGCACTATCTCTATGACTCTACACATTTACATCATATGTTTCTCTGATTATTTTATGCATACACTGACTGATAGTACACATCTGGTTAATACCCAGGGATGGCTTTCACATGTTCAGTCAGTGTATGGTAAAATAGAGACACTTCAATAACCTCGCACAGTTGCGTGGTTATTCCACCCTCGAGAGGGTCTGAAATCATGCACATGTTAATCAGTCACACTTCTCTAAAAGGGGAAGAGGGCTTGGGAATGTCATGGTGAGAGAAGGCATGTAAGAGATCTATAACACTGATTTTAAATATTACTGCATCACTAAAACCTGGCACTACTGCTTTTCAGGAACTCTTCAGGTGCTTTCATACATCCATCACTCAGCTGCATACCTACACAAGCTGAGCAAAATTGTACTTTACTACTATAAAAACCCTAGCATTATCATGTTAGTGCTACACATATTACTTGTAAGTAATGGACACCATTCTGAGAGCCCAAACAATATGATTTGCATGGACTGCAATTTCGAGTGGAAGAAGAAGCTACGAGAGCTAGAGGACAAGTCCAGATGAGAGACAGAAACACAAAGATCAGGCTCTCTCTCACCACCCATGCCCGACGAGGCTGATGGAGTTCCAGAGGTCAACACACACCATGCAGTTAACTCTGAAGACATTGCCATCCTGAGTGTAGATAGATGGGACAGGAGGAGGAGGAGTGTTGTAATGGTCAGGGAGGGGGTGGTAGTCTACCATAGAGTTAAAACATAAGAGTGACTGGAGTTTCTGAGAGTATCGAACTGCAGCCATCTTGGTAAGGTGAAAGCATTGAATCAGTATATGTCCTATATCACATTGTAGTCTTAGAAATTGAATTTACCGGTCTAGGATCTTCAATGATCTTATTGCCTCAATCACTGAATTGAGTATGCTTTTTGGCACACAGGTATGAAGATCTGAAGCCCACTCTGATGTTTAAACTCCACAAGAGCTAATTACTGCTTCAGAGTGCTTTTTTTTTTAAAGCAAAGACCAGGCAGGGAGGTCCACCAACCCACACCCACTAAAACCTTTCAGGCAGACCCAAAATCAGTGCTGGCCCATTAGAAAACCCCTCCACTTCAAAGTAATGGATTTCTTACCTCAGACGCCAAAGCCAACTATTTAACTCTTTAAAAAATCTTTAGGGCAATTATAGGTCATTAAGATTCATCATCATCATCACCTCAAAGAGCTCCCAGAACACAGATGGGTAACTAAAACTGCAGTCCTACCCTTAGACACAATTTTAATTGGAGAAATTTTCCTCCGTTGGGATACTTAAGACTGACTGATCGTAGGTTTGGGTTGCAATCCAGATCTCACCACCTCAGTCCTACCTCAATGGCATGCACATTGAGGAAAATGAAAAGCTTTTCAGTTCTCATTTCAAGTGAACAAACAACTTGGGATTGACCCAAATCCCTTGCAACCTACTTGGCATGAAAATGACTTGAAAGCCAATAACTGTGGTCATTTTCTATACAATTCAAAACTGCTTAATTAGTAGACATACCAACATTTTTTTTAATCCTTCATTGAGATGCCAATACATAATTTATGCAATAATATTGTATAACATACTGGAGCCTAATTATGCCAGCTTGACAAACATTTTAAAATCTTTTTAATACCCTAGACAAATCATTTTCACTTTCACGTCAAAGCTTAATGAAGATCAAACACAAAGCTTCAACCAATCCCAAGTGAGGTTACACACTGGAGAGTTTGAAGTTAGATATTTGAAGTTAGATTAAGCTTTAACATTGTAAGAGAATGGGTAGTTTATATAATTGTTCTTTTATCTTTTGTATCTTATTTTTGAAAATCATAAATACAAGATTCAGTTATGTATCAGTACGGAATCAAAATGCCTGTCTGCCCAAATGACTCTTCTCACAATTCCCACTAATGTCTACTACATGTGCCATCTGTCTTTAGGGTATGAAATTCATATGTATTTTTAATAATGTTTGTCAAGGACATTGTCACACTTTTTTGCTTTCAAACATTCCTCTCTAGTGTCCAAGTTTTACTCCAGAGATAACAAGCAGCTTCAAGAGAACATCTTCATGCCAAGGATATGTTTGAATTAATCAGATCTGAGGTAAACTCATTGAATACACACTCAGAGTCATAAATAGCAGTCATCCAGGATGGAGTGGAAAAGCTAGGCATTTGTGGAAGGTTAACAGATAGTCCTGCTACTGGCACAGGAAGATTTGGTACTTTGGGAATTTGGAGGTTCACATTTGGTAGATTCACATTGGGTAGATTACTTGTTAAACTCCTGCAGAAACAGACAAAAAGAAACAAAAAAATCCATAACAGTGGCAATGTGGAATGCTGCAAAAAAGCAATGTAAGACATACAGTAAAAAAGTAACAAGTAAGAAAAGTTGTAAAGGAAATGTCTTAGACATTCAAAAACAGCAGACATAAAGAATCAGTTGTTCAATGTAGGGAATGTCTCTAAAACACTTTAAACAGAGGACATACAGTAAAACTGAAACATGGTTGATAATAGAGACAAGAGCACACATATACAGATAAACAAAGGAACAGAAGCAGCATATTACAGCAGCAGGAACAAACAACAGACTGGAAGGTAAAACATGAAGTGGTGGGAAATTGAAAACAAGACAGATGACAAACGAATGAAAGAAGCTATTTTCTATTGTACTAGTTGAAGGGGACTCGGTAAAAGTTCCACCAAGCGTATCGAAACTCTTTTTGTACAAGCTTACAAAGCTCTAAGCTCTAACCCTAATCTCCATGCTACATCTGTGTAGTTGAAAAAATATTGATAAAATAAGATTATTAAGGAGAAAGCTTGACAGCCCTTCACCTAAATAAGATTATCCCTATCTCGGAAATGGTAAAATCAATATGCAAAGAAAAATCTGAGGCAGAACTGATTAGCACATAAAAGGAATCCTATTTCCTTCAAGCGTGCAACACGAGGGTTAGTTTACAAAACAAAAAGGTGAAAACATGAAAGGCATTGACTGGAGTCTGAAAGAGTGAGTTTTCTTTTGGCCTGAAGCTATCTACTGTAAACCACCACTTATGATGAAAAAGCTTAATGTTCTTGGGATTAATTCTGTAATTCTACTCTCATATATAAAACATTTTTTAAATAGTCTAAAACTGTGATCATAAGGCAAAACTGAGGTGGCTGATTTTTTTTTCTTTAGTGAAAAAATTGAAGTTGCTTAATACTTAATTGCATTATCTGTGATGCCTCCAGACAGTGGACATCTACCAGCCTAAATTTGACTTCACTGCTTGCTGCAGCAATAGTGCCTCTAAATGATTATTTATGTCACAAAATGCCTTGTGTTACAATCGCTCCCAGCCTTGTGGATGTGGAAGTGGTGTCTTACTTCACAGGTTCCCAGGACTCGCGCTCAAAGCCCCTGTGAATGGACTGAGCTATGGAGGACTCCATTAGATCGACGTATCGCACCACCAGCGGTGCGTACAGGTCCTGCAAGTGCTTGTGAAACTTCCCATTGCACAGATGGTCTAAAATAAAAAGAGAACGAGTGAAATCAAGGCCATTCCCATCAAAGACCTGTAACTCTTTTCCATGCTCACACACTACATCTGCTATGTTGCCTTTAATTGTTTAATTGTTACTGTTAAAAAACAGTGCTTACAGTCAGTCCGTAGGAAGTCATTGAGGAGCTGGAAAAGAGGGAAACTATCCCAGCTTTCAGGAGACTGGATCTCAAGAGCTGCGTCCATATCGACGCCGTAAAGGGACAGGAAGTGCTCGGCATGCTCCACCATCAGATCTGACCACCAGGCAAAGGCCTTGATTATCAGGAAAGGAAGTAGTGAAGGAAAGGGAAAAAAGACAGATTGAGAGACTTTTAGAGCAAAATGAAGTTATCTAACTGAGAGAAAGGAAGCAAACTGGTTCCTGCCATGTGGTGTTTCAGCTTCACAAAATTGAAGTTACTGAGTAAGTGGCTGGTGGTGCTACATCACCAATATTACATTTTTTTTTTCACTTAAAGCATTTGATAAACTCAATTAAACTGTACAAGCATTCCATATTGATGTTGCAGCGATTATTATTTTGGATGGAAAACACAAACTATTTATTAGCACTCCTTTACCCAGTGAAGTGATTATAATAGATTATACGTTTAGTCTGGGTGACAAAACCAACAAAACCGAATTTAGCAGTAGAGGCCCTGATTTACTAAAGATGTACAAACTTGATAGCACCTGCAAAAAAGCTGATTTACTAACAGGGTCTAGAGGGCTGTACAAAATAGCACATCTTGCACCTTTTGGGTTTTGCTTTAATTAATATGCAGTTTGGGGCATTTCTGCCTAAAAATGGTGGAATAATTTTGCATTTGCAGTGTGATTTCAGTAAGCCTGAAAGTTGGAGTTGTTTTATATTTTGTATTCACTGGATATACATACCTCCAAATGCTAATAATATTCAAAGTGAGCCTGTGAAAAGGTTTTCTTTACATACAGTGTACCATATGCACCAAGCACACATCTTCACTTGTGTCTCACTGCCTTTTGTTGGTATAATACCTGACATGTATCTGTGGCAAATTTCTGTTTACCCTTACAGGAGTCTATTTGAAATCCGCTGCAGCTATTGAGAACAATAACATGCAAATCCTCTTTGGAATATTGTCTTCTCAGAAGACAATATCAGGCAATTAGTCTTTGTAAATAACCTGCAATATGCTTACTAACTGCACTCGCAATTTATCTGATTGCACACCCAAAGTAGCTCTTTGGTGCTCTCATTTATTTGGTATCTTAGTAAATCAAGGCCTGAAAGTCTCTTTATTACCCTTCTACAAACTGTTTCTGTATTTCGCAAAATACATCATACATGCTTAAGACTTAAATTAGGTTGGATTCATCTTACATTAGATATCTCAACATAGCCTTCAGACCGACTGAATTAACAACATCTATCAGAAATATACTGAAGTTACAATTATTTGGTTTGTTTTGATGTCCATTTAATAATCTATTATTATTATTATTATTATTATTATTATTATTATTATTATTATTATTAATCAGCCTACATATGACAGTGACAGTGTCATAAAAACCAGATATAAATCAATATTTAATATTTTGTTGCAAAAATCATTGCACAGGGTGATTACTCCATTTTATAACAACCTTTCCTTCATTTAAATCTATAGCCAGAGGAGTCGAGATGCCAGAAGAGGTGCAGTTCTCATGCAGGTGGAAGTAGAAATCGCTGCATGCTTTTGCTCTCCAAATGGAAGATGTATTTGTTTAACCATTCACATCACTGCATCCCTGCCATCAGGATGGGGATGTGATTCATTATCATGCAACCTTGCAATCCCTGGCATGCCTAAGACTGCAAGCATGCAACAAGCTTCTTAAAAAGGCAATTATTATTGTTATTTATGATGTTTATTCTATTTTCTTTTAATTCTATTTTTTTTTTCTCCAAGAGTGCTGCTCAGTTTTAGACATATGGTTGGATAATAAAAAATGCAAAAAGAGGTTCTGATTTGATTTCCTAGATGAACCACTTTGTGTGCATCATTTACTTTTCTCCTATATAAAAAAACTGGATAGTGTCAACATCGTTCAGGGAACTGATCAGCATTGGAGATGGTTTATCCTTCTCTTCAGCAGTATGCTGCTTTGATGTCATACCCAGTCAACCCACTTTTTCTGAGATAATGCAGCAGAGGATGAACTTACCGTTTGATTAAGCTTTGAGTACACTACACAGAGCATAATGTCTCAGGTTAGGGACAGAAAACAAAGCATTCGCTGGAGCAGCAGGGCAATGTGTATGGCCGAGCTTAACCAGACACACAGATAGAAAGAGGAAGAGATAGAAAGAGGGTAGCAATGCCAAATCCAAACAACTCCAAGATCCTTCCCCAAGTCCTTTCTTGCAGAGCTATACAGGGTCGATCCAAGCAATATGGGAAAATGTTAAATGGTTTGGTCGCTGACAAATGACCATCATAATTAAAATTGGCAAGACAAAGCCGAGGGGAGGGAGCTAGGCTATGACTTTGGATTATGATGTATAGAGAGAAAGTAGACTTCAACTTTGGAAACATTAGCAGGAAGGGGCAAACTGACATAGCAAACTCTGACACGCTTAGGATGACAAAACTAGGGGGTGGGGTGGTGCGAGTACATACACATTCCCTTTAGAAAAGAGGAAAACTTTCCATTAGACCAACCCCTGAAAGTGGTAATGCAAGCCTTACAATCACTTCCTTCAAGAGAGACTGGACAGAGACAGTGCTAACGAACTGAGACGCACCATAGGCAGACATAATGCTTAAATTCCCCATACTGAGAGGAATAGGGAATTACAGGAATAGAGGCCCCACAAAACTCATGCACAAACCATTACTGGGGAAGAAAGGGGCTGCTTGATTGCATTCAGATTGCTCACATACCTCTTTTCCCTGCCCAAGAACATTGGATGGATTGAGTGGTAAGAAAAACAAGATACAGGGATGAACTCAGATTTATTTGGATCATTCAAAGGGTTATTTTGGAGTCATAATTTGTGAGGGGAAGTTCACATTAGTTGCAGACCCTCCTGAATAAGTTAAATCTCATCAGTTCCAGCCCATGTCTAGGTACTTTACTGAACCGCCCCATCCACCTGCCCCAAAATGACAGTAAAGCCTCTTGCGTGACTTGGCATGCTTGAGGGGAAAGGTACAATATGTGATGAGGACTTGAGAAGAAAGGAAACATGGATACTGTACCGACTGGTCTCCTGTACTTGTGACCGCAGCCTGTTAAGCATATTCAAAAAAATAGAATAAATCTATAGAACTCAGGAAGACCACGGATTATCTAATATAAACTCCATGTACCATAGGCATGCCAAGCATTGATATCGCTCACCAGCTGGTGGATGTAAATAACTAATGGATCATGCAAAATATAATAAGTTACTGATTTGTTTTCCTGAACTGGCCACTTTTCATTTTACATGTGGTATGCTTTTCCAGAGAAAAATAAAAAATAAAAACAGGGCTGTTTTTAAAGAGCAGATGCAGACAGAGGGTAAAGGAGACTGGAAAATAAACGAGTGTCAACTCTGTCAAATACTATTTAACAAAGTTAAAATGAAATGCACATCTTGAAAAGCAAGACACTATTTACAGCATAAGGTATGACAAACTGGCTGGATAAAAGGCAGTAATGACGACTTTGCTCACCTCAGCATGATGGTCCTGATTCTGCTGAAGAACCTCAATGACTAACTCTGCCAGGCGGATGACATGCTCCAGTTTTTTGGCAGGAGTAGCAAGGTTTGCTACATTCTCTGGAGCAGAATAGTCAGACAGGACACAGATCACCAGCAATGCATTGTAATCTTTTGGCTAAATTAAGTAGGGATATAACATCAAACTGCCTCATTCTGCATGCAAGAACAGTAATATGGTTGATGACGTACAATATTTTGAGCGAACACTTCTGTCAGTAATGTTTATATTCCAACTAGCATGCATTTTCTGAGTCAACAAATTAGTTAACTAGTTAATTAAGGGGCTCAACTAATTGGAGTTGTACAGCATGGTTGGAGTTGAATATTAAATTAATTCATAATGTAATAACATCCAAGGCCTTGTTTACAAATTACACTGGAATTTTATTTTAGGAATGTAAACTAATAAGAAACTAGCAATCCTGAACATGTTATTTGTGAATTGTAATGCCACAGTCGAGACAAACAAACTATCAGACATTTGATTAAATGAAATGAATGCGGGACAAACGATGCTTCGTATTTTCACATATAGTAAAACATTGTCTGAAAACAACAGGATAAGACAGGATAACAAAATACAAAGTAATGATAAACAGCAAAGTCCTTGTTTCCACAGAAACGTGGACCAGTTGGTTAATTATTCACTGCTGTCACTGCACACGCAATTTACATCGCCTGGCCTGGAGGTGTGGGGAGTGAGGATTAGAAAGGTGTGGTGGGGGCTGAATTGGGAAATTGTCCAACTGTTTTCAACTAACTTCATAAGGAGTTACTTCACAACAAATCTATGCATGTTAACGCTACTATAATACTACCGATCAGTGATTTCTGATCAATTAAAGCTAACTGTATTCTAAAGTCACGATGCAATCAGCACAAGATGATGAAGTAATGATAGTGGTTATAATGATAATCAAGGATTATCATAATCCAGCTTCATACTTCATCCATATTCAGTGTGTTAAATTGTTTTTACTTCCCAAAGGTTTGTCTGTGCTGTCCCAAAAGTTTGTCTGAGTTGCCTGGGGTATAGTACACGTAGTAAGGGTCAAATAATAAACTAACTTATTGAAAAAAACAGTTTATCACAATTTAACACACTGAAATTGCAGTCACTTATATATTTGTGATAGATAGTATTGCACAACTTAACAGTCACAAAGAATCATTAGGACCCTTTGTTCATACCTTTAAAATAATAAAACAACACAAATGTTGTGCAAGCTTTGAAAAGTATACTATCTTCACATAATCTTCACACATCTTCAGCATTCAGTATGGTGCAAGGAGGGAGACAGGCCATGCCATAATAGCACAAGGGATATACTTGGGAAGTGGTTGGGGTTTAAACATATGCTTGAGTCTAAGTGTTACAGTATATACAATGTGTGTTAACATAAATGTTAGAGGGGAAAGGTCATAGGTCAGTGTCAAATATAGCTTCACCTGGATCCCTTTGATCCTTTAGAGTTTTCTCAACTTGAAAGAGAGAGAGAGGGAGAGACAGAGATAAAGAAAACGAAAATAAAAAAGCCAAAAAAAAAAAAAAAAACCAAAGAGGGGTCATTAAGAATTATTTCGTATAGTGCGCTGTTTAAGTCAGTGATAGGCATCATCTTTTGTAAGCTGAATCTTCTGCGCACTCCAAAAAGATTTTCACGTATTAATATGCAGACAAATCTCTTTAAAATTAAAACACACAGTGACAAACAAGGACACAGATGTCAAACAGTGAAAAAAGCACCAAAGACCTGTTGATCCTCACAAGACAAATATAAAATATGCAGACAGATCTAAAAGAATTCAAACATTTAATGACACATTTACTTGGCAGAAAAAAAAAAACTTGCAGTGAAAAAGACACACTTGACAAATAGAGCACAGAATTGCTGACCCTCACAAAACATTGACAGCAGCTCACATAGTCATGAACAGAACAAACGTATGACACCGGTTTAAACACACGTGACTCATTGCTCCATTGCTCTAGTCCAGTTCTCCTGGAATCTGAGTCAGCTGCTGAAGTGATCTGGAATCCCCAGTGAAACCAGCTAGTACACTACAGCACAGACACACGAGCAGACGACTGAGGGAGATAACAAGTGAGAAAAGCAAAAATGCATTCAAGTCATGAGCATGAGCTTCAAACCAAAGAAAAGGACAAGAAGAAGCTGAACAGATGCGTAATCGTGTTATGTCACAAACAGATGTGGCCATAACCAGCACAACTTCCTGTCCACTCCATGGAATTACAATTGACTGCCTAGTAAATCATAGATGGTAATGATAAAAATGTACAGGTTAATTCTATTGTGCTAGCTTATTCCAGCTTGAGCCTAATGTATGCAAGCTGATTGTGGAAAATATTTCCAAACCAACTTTATACTTCAGTTTGTTATTGATGTTTTTCTTTACTAAATGTAAAAGATTCCATGCCAGCGCAAAAAGCAATCACACTGGTTCACTGCAGAAAGAATGAAGAAACAATGATCAATAAGAAATTATAAAGCGTGTTTTTTTATATGGCCCCATCTCCCCTTCTCTAATTATAACCATGCTCCGAATACGCCATTGGGCTGTGATGGGACAGATTGCATTTCAGTGTAACATGATTGCAACACACTGATGAAAGTGAAATACAACGCAACAGGGAATTATGTGCAATTCTGACACAGCGTTTAATTCTTGATAAAACCAAGACCTGCCGATTGTTTTTCACTGAAGGTATCAAGCAACGTAAGAGCACTGCATGCTTTTGCTTTTCAGGGTGTAACATTTTCTGCATGTCACCAATGAAAAACAATACCGTTTGTGAATTGCATTTCATGTTTTTCAGCAGTGTGGTTACATTTCGCACTGGAACATAATCATCTCCATGAATAATTACTAAATAAAGTTGCATAGTTAATGTACAGGTCATCATGCTAGTTTGATCTCACCTCACCTGGCCTGCCTACATGACTACCACTGCTGACCTGGACTGCAAATTATTCATGTGTTTACAAAGAATGCTTCCTACATCACTAAACAATGTACATGGTACCCATTCATGAATGTTCATTCTTATTTCTTGTTTCTATACACTTTTACCTTCTGTCTCTAAAAAGAAAAAAGGACTGAGAATATCATGAAAGATGGGGTGTACAGGAGTGAAGAAAGAGAGATGAATATGATGAGAAGAAATTACTCACGGATGGTTAAATCCATCACTTGTGTAGCCAAGGAGTAGACAGGGTGATCATACATTTCCCTCTTTTTTCCTGAGGAAAAAGAGGATTTGGGCATGCAAGAGTCTGGGGTCAGAAATCAGGGGGTTAAGGGCTAAAGATGGTGAAGGGCATGTCTGGTGGTCTTACAAACTCATTCGTAATATAATGACACCAAAATCATTTCAAAAAGGGAACGAGCAGACAATGCTCCTGTTTGCATACTTTTTAGTTCACCATTTGTAACCCTCAAATATCACAAACTATAAGGGATAAAAAATATTAGCAGGAAAGAGCCAATGATATATGGTATAAGACGACCAGTAGGGGGGTAGGGAGGGGTGAGGTGTGAGGTGGGATCAAAAGACAGGGGTGTACTCAATTGAACTGGACCCCATGTCTTTTTGAAGGGAAAAGAGCCCAATTCCAAATAGACCATCATCATCTTCCTGTCATCTTCTTATAGCTGGTTCAGCTGAAAAAACAATCCTTCATCCCTTTCCTTTCTGTGCTAGAACATTTAAGTACCTGCCATTACTCCCTGTTTCTTTCATGTTGTCCCAATCTCTGATTTGTATTAATGTATGTCTATTGCTTAAAGTAACGCCATAATTTCCCCCAAATTCTGTACCAAGTTTTTCCCTATCAACACTTTCCCTAGCCTAGACCTTTTTTTGTATCTTCCTTGCTTACCTTAAGCCCCTTCCTCAAGTCTCTTCCCAATTCCCTAGTCTCTGACATGGCCTGAAGACCTGAATGGAAGGAAACTCCATAAGGCCAATCAGAGATCTTGGAAGATTTACTTTAATCCAGCCATTGCAAGAATGGTCGAAAGGATAGATCTTGGCTTTAGAATTGGGCAGAACTGTACACAAAGAAACAGAAAGGTGCAGGGTAATGGAGGATATTTTGTGTCTTTATATCAAGTCCCTATGCTTCATTTTCCATGTCACCTCAAGTGAATGGAAGGGCTCAGAAGCTCTTTACTCTACGAATTTGAATGCATTTTTACTCACAAGGTAATGTGCACAAAACCATCTAAGCTATGATTAAATAGCTTGTTATTTGTTCTGAAGTCAACCATGATGGTCTCTGAAAATACAAAAGATACAGTACAGTAGGTAATAATTTCTGATTAAAGGGCTGTTCCATCATTTGTGCAAAACCTTTTTTCCACAGCATCTTGGACTGGTATTTATAGAAATCCTTTGGAAAATTATTTTAAGTAGAAAAATACATTTCCCACAGGCTTCCAGCAGGCACAGACCTACAGACATTTTAAATAAACCTTACCCAAGTTCAGTAATTTGTGAATATATCATTCATTTATGATGTGTATAAATGATATATGTATGGCTTACTGCGTACAGCTTAATTATATAGTATATATACACACAGCATACATAGTATATGTTTAGTATATTTAAACAGACCATGAACTGTGAACATAGAGGTCCAGAGTGATTTGGGGGGGGGAGAGAGAGAGAGAGAGAGAGAGAGAGAGAGAGAGAGAGAGAGAGAGAGAGAGAGAGAGAGAGAGAGTCACAGTACAGGGGAATCAGCTGCTCTTTCTACTGCGTAGATTAATCTGGAGGATAAAAAGGTTAAAGACGTAACAGTGGGAAACATAAGGGAATTGGTAGTCACCTTCCACTCTGGCGTAGTCAGCAATGCGCTGGTAGTTGATTTGAGCTGCCTGTTCCAGGCATTTACGGATGACAGCCTTCACTTCTTCCTGTGGCACTGGGGTAACAATGTCCTTCATCAGAACCTGGGGATAATTAGTACCCAGAAAAATAGGTTATATATTTGTTGTTCCTGAACACTTTAATAAGAACGCTTTAATAAGAGACCATTTCCTCTTTTCTCTTTCTCTCTTTCACATATACAGAGACACAGAGCAATGTGCCAGTTGAAAACAATGGTATCATTACCCTCTCCAGCAGAGACAGAGTGGCTTTCAGTGCTCCCTCAGGACGACCGAACGGAAAACAATACCTATGGCAGCAACAAAACCACAGTGAATAATATTGTGGGTGGTGTATTTGTGTGATACAAAACTAATAAAACATTAAAGACAGCTAAATAAATTGCACTAATAAACACGCCATGTACCCTAAAAACATCTACTCACCTAAAGTTTGTGATCTGGTTTTCCAGCAGAACACGTAACCGTTCTTTGATGTCCTCAAAGCGTTCTTTTTCTTCCACTATCACGGTTCCAAGACCATCAGGTCTATTTCAGAATTAAAAAAAAAAAGTTATGCTCTTTAGACATCAGTCAACTTTCATTGGATTAGGTTATCAAATTATATATGTGTAGCTGTCTGGGAAAATCTGAATTTTGTGACGGAAAATTAGATTGTGGACGAAATTTAGTTTTTTTCTAACCATATAACATACTTTGATATCTCTACTTTAAGACATACTTAAATACAGTATATATGCTTAAATATATACATACTTAAAAACATAAATACGGTGTATTTCACCACAACAACATTTTTATTTACTTTGTAATCAGTTTAGCACATTTAACTTAATTTCAGTTTAGCCTATGAAAACATTTACACACATGTTTAATAAATTATTGATAAATGAGTCCTAATGTGTGCAAAAGGAAAACACATTTCAGTTTAGGAAAACTTGTAGTTTTCAGTACATACTAGAAAACATCAAAATTTGTCCATGTGAAGGGTTTTCCCAGGCTGTCACACAAATTCACAGTACAATGACATTTTCAGGTCTTATTATCTCATCTCCATGAGATTTTGAACATTTACAGAAAATTAGGGGAAAAAATGGAGAATTGGGAATGAATAAAGGGACAAAACTCACTCAATATGAAGAATGTGCCCTCAATTATTAAACAAATCCCGCAAGATATTAACATTACATGAGATGTTAATCAGAGACCTTATTTTGCATAATATGAGGAGCAGGTCTACTTAAAATGAAGGAATCATACAGAATTAAACTGAGTTCTTTCAAGTACTAATGGGATACTGAAACAAGTGCCTTTAACCATTGGGCATCACTCATGGCAGGGAATAGGATCCCTCCTTCACATACTTGGGACATGTTCACCTGCACACTCTAGGCTTTGATTTAATTCATCATGTGGCTTAATTTTTTGTGAACAAATTTCATGAATGTGTCTCAGTCTCTAATGTTCAAGGGATTGTGCTTTGTACCCTGAATCGCCTTTACTTTGTTTAATTACTAATATGTATCAGAATAAAAATACTTTCATTTGAATATAGGTTAAGGCAAACCTATCCTGGAGGTGGCAGCAGAGACACGTCCTTAACTAAGACTGACTCTGGACCAATTAATTAATCATTTTTGGTGAACCGCAGCAGTAAATTAAGTTTGAAAAAGTGCATCAGTTTCATTTGTTTCATTACAGACCCGTTAGCAAAACCATCCATTTGACATTTAACTGAGCTTCATCATAACCAAACACATGCTAGATCCTCTAATCACTAATGTAAAGACCAATAAAAAATATTCATTTTTAAAAACAATGACATTTCAACCAAAACAAATATATAATTTTATATTAGTCCTAAAAGTAATACATTCATTTTAAGTTCAATAATTTTTAAAAGCCAAGGGGGGCCTTAAAGCTACACTGTTTTCTTTTCATAACTCGAAATCGGTCTGATTTTTTTTAAAAAAGGGTCAATTTTTAAAAATCGTTCCGAATGTATAATTCCATGTAGAACTGAATTTGCTCTTGACATGACTTAAATTTTACATCGTTGATGTATTTCTGTATCACTTTGACTTTCTATTTCCATTCTATTTTCTGGCTATGTTCTGTATATTTATTGATTAAATAAAGCTTTAAAATGTAATGGTTATTTCCTTGCATTTAAAGCCCTCTTACCTTTGGAACACTGGGACTTGCTGAGATTTAAAGCTCCTCTTTTTTTTAGACTCCGTTTTCCCTTCCGGCATAGAGCCAGCCAATTGTAACTCAGACCCCCTCTGACTATCAGGAACATATGATGAGGTGAGCAGCAATGAAGCAACAAGACTCAGGAATAAAAAACAATGAATGAAAAGACATGGTGTCTTTATGGGTTAATGAAAACTATTAAGATGAGAAAATAAATGGATTAATGTGAGAAACAAAGCGGAAATAATCATTTGAAAATCAATGAAAGAAAACATACATGGCATATGAAAGCAAAAAAACAAACAAACAACGTAATGTTAATTTAAGGACAAATACTAAATCAAAAGGTGATGAAAAAAGCGTTGATGACCCTCTGGTCCTTCATTATTTTCCAGATTTTTCTTTAACAACCCCAGTACTATCATCATGGACCATTGTGATACCTGTTGCCATGGACATGGGAGGCACAGAAAGCGAAGCTGTAGTGCAGCAGTGTTGGGTCAATCATGTGACCTGTGTCTGCTCGCTCCAGCAGGTCCCTAAGGTAGCACAAGTGCCTGTGGCATCCTCTCACACCATTTCGAGCACAGTACTCATCCAGAACAAAGACCTGACCTGGGCTAAACCAACCCTGCAAGCAGAACGGAGTAGAAAAGAGGCTGAGGGTCTGGTAATGCTGCAAAAGCAGAAGGGTGTCACATGCCATGTGGAGTAATGATTGGTCATTCAGTCATTCAGCATTCACACAGAAACACTGTAAGCCAGTCAGAGACACTCTGCAATCCTGTGAAAGAGCCCACATGCTGTCTTCTGAGTAGGGTGTCCTCAATCAAGTGGACTGTTTTATTTTGAAATGTATCTAATGATAGTGCAGATACTATCAGTTTATTTTTTAAAGTTTATTTTCAATATATTAAAAAAAATATATATATATATCCATCCACCCATCCATCCATTCATCAATCCATTCATTCATTTACTCATCTACAGGTTCTGGGGAAGGTGAAGAGTAACACTTTTCCGCCAACGCACGTGAAGCTGGCCAACCACATTTTTTCCCCACTCAGAGGAAAGCACTATCTGCCCTTTTCTACTAACAGACACCCATGATTGCCTAGTGTCACCGTGACTGACAGGGGAGAGCGACTATGCCATCCCTTGCAGCCAGAGAGCATGGCCAATTTTGCTCCCTGAGCTCCCGGATATGGCTACTAAAAACAGTTCTTGGTAGTGGACCTGGATATATGGACCTTTCTGTATGTCTCTCACTTACCAGGCAAGCAAAGTTGTCATTGAGCCTGTGGTCCAGCGTGAGCCTCTGCACCATCTCGAACAGTGAGGCGTGGTCAAAATTACACGGATTAGCCGAGATAAACTCATCCATGCCGTGTTTCTGTGCCCTATCAGCATCTGTCCAGTCAGTCACACAAGCCGCAAGGAGGGAGGGTGAGGGTGGCGTAAGGAAGAGGAAGTTAGCAAAACAGTCTGCACAAAGGACCATATTCCTTCAACATAATAACTGCATCTTGTTCATCTACTCTATAGCAAACCAAAGACTTTCAGCTTTCACATTGTCAACTTGCAGCAGAAGTCAAGGAGAGTTCAATCAGACCTAGCAATGTGGAACTAGGCAATGCTCAAGTTCAACTCATCAACCCACATTCAGACTGGATGGGCATGCATGGACAGATTTGGGTGCAGTTTCTCCAAACTCTTGCTAGGTTTTCACTTGCAAAGACCCCTAAGTATAACTCAAGGGAATGTGGATAGTGGAGGAATTCTTAATGATGAATTGTAATGCTTTTTCATTCACATGAATATAATAGATTCTGCCATTCGCAACTGGTTAATGTCATTCATTTAGATAGAAATGATGGATTGTGTGCTTGTAAAAATGGAGATGTCAGAAAAACAGGAGGATTTTGATAAGCTTGTTTAATAGTTTTATATTTTTCCTGCTGTGGATACACACTTTATAGGGTTAAAAATTCCAACGTTTTTGGGGGCAAAAAAAAAATATTTTGATGTCATATGACAGTCCTTCCCAACAGATCTTTAAAAACACTGTTTTTATGGAAAGTGGCAAAGCTATCTTCCTTAACATGCCTGTCTCTTATTTTAGCATAACATTATTGTCTGATAATGCTTTTAAAGTATAATTATTAGGTACAATTATTCCTGCATAGTTAATCTTCCATTAAAAGTGAAGTGTATCAATTACTTTCTCTTAAGGGAAAAAAAGCCTTAATAATATATACATAATACAATTATTAAAACAGCTACTGAAAGGAATGATAGAATCCAAACTAGTGTTGTGATGGTTGTGTGAACAATGTGTGCAGCATCTTTGAGCTGTAAGTCTAGAAGTGCCAGCTCATCGTGTCTTTTTTTTTTCTTCTTTTTTTTTTAACACATAAACAGGTGAAAATGGTTATGAATGTGGTGACTGGACAGGATAATGACTTTTTACATAGAGAAAGGACAGATCTGTAAAAGAATTATCTTCCTTTTTAATTTTGTCTTGCTGGATTTATGGGATTTTTATGGGATGCAGCCTGTCAATAATCATTTGTGTATAAAAATAAACCATTATCTCAATCAGCAGTTGGCAAAAAAAATGAATAGGAAAGGAGCATTTATTAATGGCTAAGATGATGCAGAAAGAGAAATGTGGGGTAGAAAAGTAATGAGGAAGAGAGAGTCATGACAGAAATGAAAGAGTGAACATAAAAATACATTAAACATTAAAAATCATACTGTTAACTATGATGAAACTGTGGAAAGTGTAATATAGTATGGGTCAGGAAAGTACATAATATGTGAGAAAGTTACAAAAAGTGTTACAAAAAGAACAGTAAAGCATCTACAGGTATGGGGAAAAGAGCGAAGGATCTGGACAACAGAATAATAAGAAATGAGGAAGAAAGGATCGAGGGCTTGAGAGAGGGGCTTAATATCGCAATAGCAAAGATGTATAACAGCATTTTAACCATGTTATTTTTTGCTGTAAATGTGTATCTACTAACAGCTTTGCTTTACACTAAAATGTTAATCTGGTTATCTCAGTATGTATTATACCAACATACTCCAGTATATTTTAATATCTCTGTTAAAGCCTACTTAGTAGGAGAAGCGGATTACATTATTGGTTACATTAATTCATATTAATTTCCTTTGAACATGAGTGTATGTAAATGCTCCATGATGATCTAGAATCACATGCGGAGAAACAATGAGTCAAACCATTATGCTTTTCAGTGACATGCAAGAAAAGAACTGTTCCATGTACATTTTCCACTAAAGGCTGACTATTTGCATTCCGTCTTTTTTTTTTTTTTTTTTTTTAAATCAGCATTTGCAAGTTGACAATACTTGAGGATTTTTCAGTGTGTTCGCAACAATTGCTGAGCACACTAGCAAGCAAGCCACCATGGTGGCACGCTAACAGGCTAGCATTACAGTTCTGTTGCAAGTACATAGGTTTAGCATGAAGCCAACAGAGGCTAAAAGTGGGTCATTCATTCTCTGGGAAAATGGGTAATAACAAAACAAAAAGAAACAAAAAAATCTCGCTCTTTTGCCACCATCTAAATGAACTACATCATATCTGAGTGCTCACCTACTCAAGCAATAAATGGGCAATCAGAACACAGATTCAAAATGGAGTTTCTCACTGCTAAAGGGGCCTAGCAGCTATCTATAACAGACCCAGAAAATCTGATAAATATTACAAAACTGGGAGTATTTCATGGAAACGATAGATGGCAATACCTAGTCCTTGGCATTGACATTCAGAATACTCCACTTACATATTTGCCAACTCTTGTGAACAAAAACCAAAATGAAATAAATCAGCCTAGAGGTAAATGAACCCTCAAGAGTAAAGTGCTACAGATTCTGCTGGCATCAGCTGATGATTTCATAAGTCAAAAGTTGATTTGAAATTGAGCTAAAAACATTTAATAATAGATAACTGTAGGTCCAGAGTTCTGTTTATAGACATGTTATCTGATTTTTACAGTTCACAGACATGATTAGTATGATAAATATATGTTCTCCAGTTAGTTTTTTTTCCCCCCAGTATCTAATATAATTGTAAATTAGCATCTAGGATGATAACCTCTTGGCATGTCTTGCTTAGATCAATGCATCTTTCATCTTTACTCTGAGGGGTCTTCTCACACCAGCGATATTACATACGGTAGAGAAGGCAATTATGCAAACAAATCAGTCATAATATCTGTGCTTTGAAATAATAAGAGACGAATTAGAAATTCATGCATCCTAATCTGGCAAAAATAATAAAAGTGTATATTAACAGACCTACATCCATTAAATTAAATAATCTACTTTGGTCTAAGGCATGAAAAGATTTGAGAGAAAAAAAAGGAACATAAAAGAGGAAGGAAAAGGAAGAGTAAATAAAAATACACATTGTATTTGTCAGATAATGGTTTTAGGATTATCTGACTGGTGCTAGCTAACAGGGAAGCACTTACCCTTAAGTCCAGCTAGAAGACAGCAGGGTAAGAAGGGACAAATCAGAATAACATAAAGACTAGCAACAAGGCTGAAGGAAAAAATGCAGACACGAAAACCCTGAACCCACTACAGCTGCACGACTAAAGAAGGGTACAAGCAAAGCATGAAGGAAGAAAAACACAATGTAAAAACGACGACCTGTACCAACATGATAGTGCAGTCTGAGCTGGTGTAGGACAATGTCAGAGAGAGACAGATAGACAAGGAGGGGGAGGGAGAGATGGGGAGAAAGATAAAGATTGGTGTGTCTTATGGTTGTTGTTTTTTTTTATTACTCATTGCTATGGTGCAGTTGGTTTTAACAGGATTCTTCAATTTATAATCTATATACGTGTTCTGTAATACTGTACTGGCAAATAATCTTACCTTTTAGAGATCCATATTGAAAGAGTTGGAAAATGTATATGTTATGCCAGTAGCAGCAACTATAAGGATTCTATGAAGGCACTGCATCAGTTAAAAAAGGATATGCCTGGTTATAAATTTCCCTTGCTTTTCTTATTCAAGCAAGAATAGAAACATTATTGAGAATACTTCAATTCAAAAATCACAAATTTAACATTGCCTTAAAGGAAAATACCACCCTAAAACACTTTAAATATACTCATATCTAAATATATTTGTGATGTGCTTAGCTATTCTGGTGTTAATTTGCTGGTTAGTGCTGTACTTTCGTTATTGCCATGAGAAGTTCAACGATCTCAAACATAGTGTATAATGGACAGGTTTCGCTGTTCTCTCCTGAAAACAAAACAGCAACAGCTTCTTTTCTCACTCATCATTATTCAGCACCATCCAATGTTGTAATAATGAGAAATCCAAAGTTAATGGAGACAGCAAGCGCTAGACTTGAAGTTCCAGCTTGTAAAGCAGATATACTCAGATGCGCCGGGTTATGGCACAGATTCGTCTTGGCGACAAGATGATGAGGGCAATGACGTTGACGGTGGTATTATTTTATCATACAGGAGACTGAAAGTTGAAGCTTTGGAACCTGATCTCTTTGAACACAGTGTACAGATGAAGAGATGAGACAGCTGGACAGATTAAATGACTAAAGCTCTGCTGCACTGCTCTCTTTAGGTAGAGATGAAGTGAGAGTTAATTCCTACTGCTGCTAGCTATTAACTGGTAGTCAAACAGCATTGCGGGTAATGTAGGAAATCGCTAGACAAACTGAACACAGACCAATATGTTGATGCAAAATATGCCACTGAAGATATGCAAGTGGTTCAAGGTGGATTTTTCCTTTAATTTTACATGTTTTATATTTAATCATCAGAAAAAGTCAGAACCTTCATAGCATTCTAGAATCTGTTCGAATCAACTGCAACGAATATTGAGGTGTTTTCTCTGTGCGAGGGCAGTGTGAGGGCTGTAAACGGTGCATGTTACTTCTCTGTGCCATTCAAACCCACCGTGTGTAGAAGGTGAGAGTGTGAAACATCTACAGCATGTGACTGCATTTCACAGAGATCTGTTTTATAGTGAAGAATCTGAATGACATCAGCTAAATTTGATAAAAAACTGACCACAAGAAACATTTACATACCGAATAATAATAACTGATAGAGAAACAGCAAAAACTCGCTGATCGTTGATCAACCTTAATATTTCCATAGCTGTATGAGTTCAGTTAATGAAGAAAAAAAAACACTACTTTTACATTATTTACTTTTACATAATACCTCAAAACCAACCTTTTAAAGTTGTTTGCTTACAATAAAATACAAAGATGGTAACATCTCAGTAGCTTTCAAAAGAAGTTTTAGGACTTAAAATCCTCAATCTGGATAGAGACTGAGGTTGTAAGATGCACACCAAAAACAAAGATTTGGTTCTGAATAGCAGGATCTATTTTGTTTTGTTAAACACTCTATCATCTCTTTGAAAATGTTTCATTTGCATATCATCTCAGAGTTAATAAATGTCTTCTTAAAAACATATTTTATTACAGACTAGCTAAACTGTAATTCTGGTCCATGTTATTTAGAGATTAAACGATTGCTCATGTATATAATGCTTATATAAAGTTTCATGTTCAAAATGTAAAAGATAGAGCGCTTTCAGATTATTGCAATCAGGTAAGTTTTTTGGATATTTAGAGGCTGCGTTTGTTGATTGTTTTTATTCACTGTCCACTTTTAGTTCACAACAGAGCTCTCTAAAGACAATGTGCAATGAAATAACTTTAAAACTGAACAAAAACAAAGGTCAGGTACTACTCTTTGGCAGAAATTTGATTGTCATAATCACAACAAAGTCAAACGTCTCTCAAAATACCTTAACATTTATGTGGATGTCAAGAATTAAGGAATTGACTTTAATAATTCAAAGCATACAGTATAGTGTGTATATTCTGAAAGTGGCTCCATCTTTTTTGTTTTTGGCACGCAGGCTAAAACCTAACACAGAAAAGGATACATTAGAATCAACACACACTCCACTCTACACACTCTTTTCTTACCTTTTGCTACTGCTGCAATCTGTTAAGAATGCAAGCTATTGTACAAGTCAGATATTAGATTTTCAGAGTTGACCAGAGTTTCTCGAATTATTCTTAACGGATCACTGGGGTGAATATTGGGATAGATTTGGAATACCTAAAGCATGTGTGTGTGTGTGTGTGTGTGTGTGTGTGTGTGTGTGTGTGTGTATGTGTGTGTGTGTGGCTGTATGTATCACAGTGTCAATGTGATGTTGCTGCTTTCAATTGGGCAGTAATCTGGCTGGTCATTGCTGAGGATTAAGTTTAAGTTAGTTTACACTAGGTCTGTTAAGTTAGTTTACACTATATTTCTGTCTTTGCCATCAGTGTAAGGATGTGTACTATTTTTTCCTTAAAAGCTTGAAATGAAATATACTTTACATTTTACAGACTAAGTGTGTGTGAGAATGCATGTTTGTGTAACAGAACTTACAGAACTGAGAAATGGGTGCATCCATCTGTGCCGAAGCCCCGCCCTTGGAGTTGAGTTTCTGGACCTGGGTGGGCGGGACCGGCTTGTGTGATTGCCCGGTAGCCCGGTACATGGCCTGCACCCATAGGATGCGGTCCTGTTCATCATCGCTGGCGAAGATCACAGTGTCGCCCTCCTTGACGGCGTTAAAAAAAGCACGACCTCCGTCCAAACCTACACACAACAAAGGATAACATGCCATTTAAACTGTGACTCTAATGCTCAGTTATTCTACAATTTTTTTTTTTTTTTATAAAATAAAATACAATACAAAGTTTTTACTGAAGATGAATAAAGTAGCATTTTAACATCCTCACTAAGAAAAAAGCAATGGAAAATTGTTTTCTTTGCATTTTTTATTTCCTTGGGGCAATAACAACAGCAATCAGTGTTTATTTTAACAGACCCCACTTTTTTTTTTTTTTTTTTTTTTACTATAGGCCTAGTATAGGTAACTTATGGCCGTTTTAGTATAGGCCATAATTCACTTCATGATAAAAAGTATAAATACATTTACCAAATACCAAAAACATTTAGAAAAAGTCATATAAAACCCAGAGGCGGATGTCTGGAGTGACTTTCTTTTTGCTAACTTCCTGTAAGGAGGCAAAGTGAAAAGGCACACTATTTCAAGACACAGAAACATTTAATGAATATTTTTAACATAACATACCTAAACCGAGTGGTAGAGATGGCTCAATCAGGCTGAGTTAAGTTCAACACATTTTTCAATAAGATGTAGTGTCTCAAAATGTGCTCTACCAAACGGTCGAGAAGAAGGTTAATGGGTTAATGAAGGAATAAAGATTGCAATATTGTAAGAAATTATTTCCATAAAAGGGAAAAAAAGGGCCATATCCAGATTTGGCGACTGAATTCCAAATGTTACGCCAATATTTACTTGAGAAAAGTTAGTCATATTCAGAGACGGGTTACACAGCTGAGTCAGTTTTCTGGGTGCCCCATTCAGATTACACAAGTCGCCTGCTCGTACTTTACAACTCTATGATTGCCAGATTTTTCTTGATTAGAGATGTCAGAGAAGAAACCGTGACCAAGCACTCATTTGCTATGCTTACAGCTCACTTTAAATAAGTGTAGTTCATACTGTTATCTATAAAATTCAGTCCTCGAGATAAGCAATGTCTCAGATTAAGATTTTATCTCCTCCAATCATTTTCGTGAACTTCAAAAAACGGTGAGACATACTGTATTATGGGTACCTTTAAGTGTGATGGCGCTCCTTGCTCAAGCTGATAGTGCTAAGATAAAAGGGCTTCAGTTCAAGGTCAGAACTGTAACTGAGAGGTTTGAATGTCGATATGCGCAATTTTGGTATTACTGTGTGTGTGTGTGTGTGTGTGTGTGTGTGTGTGTGTGTGTGTGTGTGTGTGTGTGTGTGTGTCTATGTATACCTGGTTGTGGGTCAGTATAATCCACAGTATACCCATCCAGCTGTAGCAGCTCCTGTGGCTCTGACTTCTTCTCCCGATAGCTGCACATGGCAAAAGTGTACTGGCTCACCTGTAGCACAAATCACACACACACACACACACACACACACACACACACACACACACACACACACACACACACACACACACACACAATTCAAAGTTTTAAGTCTTTGGAACAGATTGACACCAACATTTGTTATACTGTATAACGTAACATCCTATTCTGAGTCATATGTCATATCTTCATTCATCATCCATTTCTCTAGACTTTTTTTCCATTGTATGACTCACACAGCAGAAAACTCAGATGACTGACCTGAACCAGAACAAAGAAGCGCTTCTTCCAGCGCTTCCAAACATTCTTCCCAAAAGCCCATAAGTACCTATGCAGTAAAACAGATAAAATCTGAATGAGCCTGAAGGACAATTCATGTTATTGCGAAGGAGAGCACACACAATACAGAAAGCACAATCTGTGTTATGATACACTACAGAGCAATGCAGAGCTGTAGTTGAGCTCTTGGTGCACTATAAGAGCTCTGTTATACCATGATACATTATTGTTTGTTCTGCTATTTAGAGAACATTAAAAACGAGCAACAACAGAGCAGTACTCTGGTGTGGATCAGCAGTGCTGTCCATACCCGCAAGCCTTCATGTTCTGGGGCTTGTCCATGCGAACAGCCAGCTTGATCTTCAGGTCTTGGTCTGGGCAGGCCTTGGTCACGGTCATCTTATGCAGCTCAGACTGCTTTGGACTGTTAGGGGTCGGGTGAAGGACAACCTAATCAACAACCAGAGAGGATATTACTATTGGTTATGATTGCATGAGATATTGCCCACTCAAACAAGAATACATGTTGCCAACATTTGCAGCTCAACGGGATAAACACTTTGAAGGACACGGAATATCATCAGGTCTCTGTATGAGCTGAGCTAATAGAGTGGTGCAGGAATGAGTCCTAAAACCTGGAAATGAGTTAGCATTGTAGTTCTTCCAGTTCCATCACCCCGAATTCAATGGGTTTTTTGAATGGAGTTTTGGTTCAATGACTGAAATAAGGTCTGTGGTTAACACAAGCTCAAGATATTTTCACGTTTTATTCTACGACATAAAATACATCAGTAATACCCCAGTTGCGATTTTGTTAAGCTTTTACATGTCTTGAAAAAGACAGTTGCTAACAAGTGGCTAAATGGGACTACAGAGGTAGTTGGGGACATTAAACATCATCATGCCGTACAGGAAAACTCATCTACTACAACCTCGTTGTGTTTATACTCGCGCTCTTGTAAACTATTCCAACTCAAACTTTCCAACTTGTAAATTTATCAATTTACAGTATTTTCCATCTGTAGTGTTTTTTCAAATTGTTTTGCTATGAAGCTTAGTGGTGGTGACATTGAAGTCATGCGACCATGGTGTAGTTCGTTTACTTTAGTTTTTTTACTTCTGGCGATTGTATTTCGGCTTCAAAATTAATAAAAGTTGTGTTCATTTCTGAAGATAATCTTGTTTAAAAAAAAAAGTGCAAGAACCATAAACTTTCGTTGGTCACAGAGCTTATTTTCTGCAATAATCCAAAAGCCAACTGGCTTTTTGTTGAGGGAACCAGGGTGATGCTAACTTCCATTTTGGACCACAAAAATATGTCATCCCTGCAGCACTCTCTCTCTCTCTCTCTCTCTCTCTCTCTCTCTCTCTCTCTCTCTCTATATATATATATATATATATATATATATATATATATATATATATATATATATATATATATATATATATATATATATATATACCGTACATGTTACATTTCCAGTCAGCACTTTTTTTCGTTTTCTTTTTTTTGAAAAGCTCTTAACATTCAATTAAATTTTGAATGTTGAATGTGTTGCTGCTCCTATGGCACCTTATCAGAAGGGAGCAAGCTTCTTTCTTATCGTATCTCATGTCGTCTTTCTCAATCCAGCTCTCCTGTCTGACTCCCCACTCACCCCACCTTCTGCCTCTCTTTGATGAGCTAGCGTAATCTACGACTTTGCAAAGTTTAAAGAGCTTTGAGCTGGCTTGCTCCTCGGAGGAAACACATCACATGTCCCTGTTAACAGGCACAGTCAAACTGCACAAGCTAACATCTAGACAGACTTCAACCAACACACAGTGCTCATATTAATTTGAGCTGAGGCTGAATATGTTATAACTCCACATTTTGGCAAACATATGAAATTGGTGTTTAATGCCAGCTTTATCAAAATCATGATAATAGTATCAGTATTATAGTATTTTTTTTTAAATTTATATTTAATTTATACTGATAAATGTTGATATCTAATACAAACAACCAGCCAAAACAAATAGTTTTTGATTACAGATTTGTGATTTTATTATACAGGGTCTGGGCAAAATGTGTGAAATGGACACGTCTCTCCACAGGGAGGTTAACTGAGTCTGAAATAGACCTTTCTACTGTGTGGGTGTTTGAGTGTATGTCAGCAGGGAGCATAAAAAAGACAAAGTGAAGTCAGCAAAAGGACAAGGTGGCTAGACTTTCTGTTCGAACTAAACAGTTTCACTTTTCGTACAGATGCTTTAAAAAAATCAAAGGGAGATAGAAGAAGCTAACCATTTGTGTTGAAATGCTCCTAGAACTGCAGTGTGCATTAGCCTTTATAAGACCAAAATATTTCCACAGTAATCTCTTACAACCAATACAAATCTTTAAATCCAAAATGGCTAACGATTTATTGTCCTTATTCATCAACACATTTATTCATATTGCACACATCCATTTTTCGGCACATAATCTTTTTCCACATATACCTTTATACATTTTTAAAAGTTTATAATTATATAGATTCATATTGTATAATGTATATATTGTACAGATTCATTAATTTATCTGTATATAATCATTTTCTCACTGTACATTTCTATCTTTCTAGTTCCTATTGTGTTTTTTCATACTGTTCATATTTATGCTGTACATATTCATTGAATCAGTATATAATATAACCTAAAACATCATCAGATTTTCACACAAGTCCTAAAAGTAGATAAGGAGAACCCAATTACACAAATGAGACAAAAATATTATACTTGTTCAATTTTTTTATTGATCCAATATTACATATCTGTGAGTGGCAAAAGTATGTGAACCTTTGCATTCAGTATCTGGTGTGATCCCCTTGTGCAGTAATAACTGCAACTAAACGTTTCCAGTAACTGTTGATCAGTCCTGCACATCGGCTTGGAGGAATTTTAGCCCATTCCTCAGTACAGAACAGCTTCAACTCTGGGATGTTGGTGGGGTTTCCTCAATGTACTGCTTGCTTCACATAGTTTTGTCACTCACAGATATGTAATATTGGATAATTTCCCTCAACAAATAAATGACCAAGTATAATATTTTTGTCTCATTTGTTTAATTGGGTTCTTTTTGTCTACTTTTAGGACTGTGAAAATCTGATGATATTTTAGGTCATATTTAGAAATATAGAAAATTCTAAAGGGTAAATTCTAAACTTTCAAGCACCACTGTATATCTATCTCGCTGTTTACTCTGCACCTTACTGTTGCGTTAGATGCTAAGCTGCTAACATTTGTACTAGTACCTGTACTCTGTATAATGACAAATTGAATCTAATTTAATCGAATCTATTGAAAGTCTTAAGGGAGAAAGACATGTCTACACGTCTTCTCTACATTCACCTGTTTATATTAGGGGTGTAAAGCAATGGCACTCTCTGTATCTGTTTCTCTATCTGTTTAGTCCTACTCCATATTTTCCAATCTGTATCTGTATTCAGATTTAAGCCTGTATCTGTATTCAGGACGTGGCCTAAACCAGAAGGCTTATTTTAGATTTAAAAAATTTTTTATATGAACCCTACCACTATGCCTCCGGAAACACTGGAACACACTAGAAACAAATATCTCCATATCTTCAGTTACATCCCTATTTGACTTGTTTTACATTCTCTGAGATCAAGTCAAGCTGACTTAACTCCTTAACATATTCTTCAGTTATTCATCTTATATGAAATTACTGTTATTCAGTCAGTACTATCAACTGTTCAGTTACTACAGTGATACTAATAACAAAGTTATGCAGGTTCAAGAATGAAAAATGTATGTGTGCATGCACTGAGGGATCCTGTGAGAAGTTAACAAGATAATTCTGTCTCTAGAGAAACTGACAGTAAAAAAGTGAATATTACACCACTATACAGTTACCTACCCAAGCTTCTTTGGTAATTAGGCACTGTCAGGAGTAAGCTAGAAATGTTTGCACACCTCATGCTGTAAGGTTTTTCGAAGTGTTCAGGAGCATGGTTTTCTCACAGGAATGCTTTAATTACATAATTTCTTGTATACGCTGCAATGTCAGATTACAGAAATGTCTGATACGTAATCTAATTACATGAAATTCTGCAGCATTTTACAATATTTTGCATACAATGAATAAGGCTGGTGTTTTTGTCTGTTATCATGGCCAAGAGAACGATCTGACTGACCCATTTCAGTAAGCCTGTACTGGTAGAATCAGCAGCAGAAGCTGAAGAAACAATAAAAGAAGGAGACTTGTACCCTGCCCAGCTCCTTGTCCTCCAGGGCCAACACTCCTGTACTCTCAGTGAACAGTTTGACCTTCACAGCTGGTAGAGGGTGTGTTGTGGTGAAGTCTCCTTGAGTCCCCCATCTGTAACACACATATACACAACAATCACAACTGTCCACCTCGTCTGAGTTATCATAGCACCAAAAAAACCTAGCTACTGAACTTATCATATTTGGCCTGCTGGATTTATGAAATTCTTTTGCAACAAACTCATTGAACATAATCTATTGATAAGTATTAGTGACATAGTTTAGAGAATATGTGATGAATTAAACATAATGCGCCATGCTGTTTTAGAAAAACAGGGTGGCATGATGCAGCCCAATAAACCATGGAGTTGGTTATTTTTCCTATAACAGAATATCTTGAAGTGTTTAATTCCTAAGATCGTTACAGAGAAAGTGCACAGTCCTCCGTCCTGAAGACTCTCCTGTGGTTGAAAACATACTTGTTGACACCCAAGATTCCAATTTGGCCTTCACATGTCACTTTCACTTCTGTAAATGTTAAATAAATGTCTCCTTACAGAAAACTTTATGACAAAAATTATTAGTTTCTTTCTTATTTCGTGTTAAATAACAACACTTTTTAAAAATCATTTATTATTATTCAAACATGTGGAGTCTGCCATTGTGTGAATGAGCTATTACTATAGAAACAATAATTTGTTAGAAGGAGCACATTAATATAAACCTGTGATTTGAATTACTGTTATCAGAGCTGCTGTTTTTCTTAAATATTTTAAAACCTCCCGAGATTTTATATAATACTTCATAGCACTACAGATATGATAATCCATTTTTCCCCTCCCCTTTCCCCTGTTGTCTTCCTTCTGACATCTAACCTCCATCGTAGTTCTGTCTTTCTTTCTGCTCTCTTCCTAGCTTCATGCTTCACAGTCTCGGCTCTCTCTTAGCAGACTCACCCTCACTCTGAGCAAAGCCATCACAAGAGGAGGAGCACGATAAAAGGAAGACAGGCACTATGTCTCGGCTCTGCTCGACTTGCATCATTTCTAACACTTATATGTATGTGAGATACTGCAACGGCACAGCGAGTGTGAGAAGAGAGAAGGTGAGAGGGGAGAGAAAGAAACGTATAAATCTTGCTGCTACTGATAAAGTATGCAGTAGCGAGAGTGCATTTCAACTGATTCTGTTATAAATGCAATGATATAAGGCTGAATGTAGACAGAAAACCCACTATCAATCATACATCAGTGAGACAAACCGACAATTTCATAGTGCTGCACTGTGAAACACCAGCGTGAATGAATTTTAGTTACAGCACTGAAAAAGATCTAGTATACGCATAAAATCTCCTGTTTAATATGTTCCCTTGAACAATCACCCATCTCCCAATGCATGCACTTCCACAGCCTCGATGAGAGGCTGAACTGGCCCAGTAAAGAAATGAACACGTGACATCATCTGCTGCCGTGGAAACAGGCTGCACTTGTCAGAGGCAGCAGTCAAATGAGACTGAGTAAGTGTGTGAGAGACAGAAAATATGAACAAGTGCCTTTGTGAGAATCAGGAGAGTAGTATACTGACAAATTTAGAGTATGCATGGAGAAAGGACAGGCAGTAAATTCAACATCCCCAGTCTACCGTCAAACCACACAGAACTCTGTTGGAAAGAGTTCATAAACACAATTAATGTAAAACTATAAAAGACTTTAATGGGCAGATGGACACTACAACAACATTAACATAACTGTGTCTAAATAATAGAAATCTATGCTAAATCATTGGTGCCTGTGTGACGAATAGAGCCTCATTTGTATGTGTGTGTGTGTGTGTGTGTGTGTGTGTGTGTGTGTGTGTGTGTGCACGTGTGCGCGTGTGCGTGTGTGTGTGTGTGTGGGGGGGGGGGGGGGGGGACACTGGTGTGACTTTGTGGGGACATTTGGCTGTTCCCCACCAGTAAAACGACTTTTTATACATCGACTGCAGAATCTTTAAAAAAATAAAAATAAAATAAAAAAAAAAACTTAAAAAGCTTAAAGGTTTCCATTTGTTTAATGAGGTTAAGGTAAGCATTAGGTTTAGCTGTAGTAATTATTTTAATTATCCATCCATCCATCCATTTTCTGTACCGTTTATCCTACACAGGGTCGTGGGGAGCCTATCCCAGGGGACTTGGGGCACAAGGCGGGAGACACCCTGGATGGAGTGCCAACAATTTTGGAAATGCCAATCAGCCTACAACGCAGGTTTTTGGACTGGGGAGGAAACCGGAGTACCCGGTGGAAATCTAGAAACATGGGGAGAACATGAAAACTCTGCGCACACAGGGCGAAGGCTGGAATCAAACCCCCAACCCTGGAGGTGCGAGGCAAACATGCTAACCAACATAAGTCACCATGCCCCCCCTATTTTCATTATATAATATTATATTAATAATGCATAGCATAATTATATTATGCTAATGGAAGGTCCTCACAAGGATATTAATGTGTGTATTTGTGTGTGTTTGTGTCTCTCATTATCACTCAGTTTTTTTTGGCTTTCTCTCTGCTGCTGGTCAGGTGGTGTTCATTCCTGGTCCAGTATGTTTGGTTCCTCTTGTGATGTGGTGGTTAACATTCTGGCAGCGAGGGTGCTGACACTGCAATACACCATGCATCACACTACTCTGTGTGTGTGTGTGTGTGCGTGTGTGTGTGTGTGTGTGTGTGTGTGTGAGTGCGTGTGTGTGTGTGTGTGTGCGTGTGTTTGTGCGTGCACCTCTTTGAATAACACTGTGGTTTATTTGTCTAGCTTATTCGGACCGGTTACAGTTACATTTAAATATAAACTGCAGGAATATACAGCCTAAATCACTGTTTAGACCCCCATCCCAGCCTTCTCTCATTCTGTCTCTCTCCTTTTCTCTCTGAGCAGAGAGAGAGAGAGAAAATGGGCTGAATAGAGGAGAGAGTGTCCTTGGTGCTACTTCATGCTGAGTTTTGTCATCAATGCCGCAGACCATGAAGGTGACCTTGTGCATCAAGGAAAAAGCATTGGGGAAAAAAATACATATATTTTAGAAGATACAACGTCCTCAGATTTGTGTGTCTTTTGTATGAAGCAGTAAGTTGTGTACA
Source organism: Cranoglanis bouderius (assembly GCA_023630585.1). Lineage (NCBI taxonomy): Eukaryota > Metazoa > Chordata > Actinopteri > Siluriformes > Cranoglanididae > Cranoglanis > Cranoglanis bouderius. Next base: position 22,766,950 of record CM042537.1, read on the forward strand.
TGTGAAACTATGCGCTGCATGTGATCAAGCTAATTCTTCTGTGATGTCATTATACTTCAGTACTGGAGGCTTGCTCATTTTCACTCTCAATCTATTTTCCATTCCCTCAACTCTCTCTCTCTCTTTTCACACTTCCTCTGACTGTCTTTCTCACTCTTTCTCTCTCCTTGTTTTTAATCAGTTTCTCCACAGCTGACTGCACTTGTGAGGGGTAAAGGAGGCCGCGCTCTCTCTTTCCTCCTTCCGTTTTCTCTCTCAGTTTTTTCCTTTCCTTCTCTCCCCCCCTCCCTTTTTCAGTTCATTATAAATTGGCACCTGATCCAGTGACAGAATAGGGAGCCCCAAAATAGCTCAGAATCATGTGCTCCTCCCCAGAGCCTCTGAGTGTCCAAATGAGTGCAGGCTGGAACACACAGCACCTGCAGCAGCGCTGCCGTGACGTATACACACCTCCAGCCTGAGATAAGCAGCACTCAGGAGAATCTTAATATGCCACAAATCCGGCACACTAATCGCAGGTTTGAAAGACGCATTATAGTGTTGATTTGTAATATTTTGCAGTAATGTAGATTAGACTTTATGAGTGTCTCCATCACAGACATTAAGATAAAATGGTCATATTATATTACAATTAAAATTGCACAAACATTTCATATTTTATATTCTCATAATATTTTTAAAGTGATGTGAACATTACTATCAGAAAGTCATAACAGCACATTTTTCTGGCAGGAAAAAATATACCTGATTCCTGGTAATGCTGTCAAATTGTTCAAGCCTAGTGAAGCAGATTTTATTTCTCAGTGATAATGAGCCTATAATTTGTCAGTAAGGAGTTGTCTGTGTCAGAGAGGCTAGAACATTGTTTCTTCTGAATCCAGTCTGCACCAGCATGGTCTGTGAATGGGACTCTACAATTCAGCTATTTCAAAGCACACGCTACAAAATACTACTGGTATCCCCAGAGGTGGCAACATCTATGATTTACCTGTAGCATTTATAACTTTTGACTTCTTGCTACGGCAACATGAGAGACACCAGCAATCTATGCTCTTCTACAGTACCTTTCCAGCTAAAACAGTGGTCAGAACTAACACAAATAAAATTCACTCAGCAGAAAAGGCAATTCAATGAAGGGGAAAGGACACAGGCCTTTGTGGACTTTGACCTGTGAATTCATGAATTCATGAAACCAAGAATGAAAAAAAAAAAAACAGAAAAAAAGGGAAAGCTGTTTATTAAGTAGAGGTCACATCAGACTTTGGCATACATCTGGGAAAAAAGATCCTCCTTGTCCACCTACATTCACTAAGGTTTTGTGGTAAATTTCTGCTTATTCTCTCTGCCTACTAGAATCTTTTTTATTAGCAATGTTGGCACCATGGACCACTGTTACATAATGTATTGAAAATGCAATAAATGCATTCATGCTAAAGAATCTATTTTAAATACATTCTTAGGCACTATGGTGATATGTGTAGTTGGTTTAAACATTAGTTAAATGTCACTTCTTAATCAGAGGATGTATCTTAATTCACTCTGTACCAGTCTCAGCTGGTACAGAGTGAGGGTGTAAATTGCAATAAGTGTCTCTTACGTTGGTTTGGAAGCCTCGGCCTGGTCGGTCTGTAGCTTCTCTCCTCCCTCCACCTCCATAGTACAGTACACGATGCGGTTTGGGGCCAGAGATTTCAGCCCCTGCACCTCCATGATCACTACCTACACAGGACAGCCACATTTAACACTTAATAGCAATTCTGTTGGATGAGCAGGTAAAAGCCCTTACTGAAGTGCATGCCGCAATACTCCACTCATACCTCATGCTGAAAATGGGGCCACACAGCAATAATGAATTCTTGGTCAGAATAATCATCCTTAACCAGCTCCCTGAATAGCTCTATATATTCTGCAGAAGAACAGTTGGTCCCTTTTTGGTGTCCATCTTCCATAATCTCAATACACTTAAAAATGTCATTTATCATTGATTTTAGCACACCTTATGGATCTGAACCTCAGTAAATACTGGTAAGTAAGGTATGGTGGTTTCATTTATTATTGCAAATGATATTTGAATTCTTTAACCAACATTTAAAATGGTAAGCAAATATTATAAAATATAGAATAGAACATTTTTAAATGGTTTCTCAAGCAATACTGAACTGTAATTATTGCATTTCTATGTCAATATGCACTGCAGTGATTGTGCTTTATTGCTCCACTGAGGCAGAAAAACAATTACTTGAGAAGATAAGCATATTGTGCAGGGTAATACATATGAGCACAATAAAAAGCATTAAAATTGACTTACTAAAAAGCTCTGTGCAAGTAACTTTAGGGTTAAATTTTAGCATTAAGTTAAAACATTAAAAATGTGTATATAAATCACAAATGAGCATTACCATTTCTTAAAAAAACCCCATATATGTATATATGTCCCAAACACATACCTGTTACAATATACAAAATGTAATATATTTCTGACACGCTTTCTGAAACCCTTACAACATTCCAGAGCAGAATTCAAAGTAGTAAGGCCTTGTTCTTGAAATCCAAACACATTTGTTCAGAGCAGCATTCAAAGGTAACAGAAGTATGAATTATAGTCCTGTACAATCTTTTGTTTGATCAAGGTGACGGTTTGTGACAAATGATTCTGATTATAAAATAATGCAGCAACAGCACTAAAGGAAAAATCCACCCTGAACCACTTGAATATCTTAATATTTAACATATGATCACTTTGGTTAACGGTTTCCTACCCACAATGCTATTCAACTACCTACTGATAGTGATGCCAGTAGGATACAGGCCTTACATCATCTCTAGCACTTTCCTATTAAACATCATTGTAACTGTGCTGCAGCAATGTCCCCCTGTGACAACAAAGCAGCAAACAACCGCTACCCTCTCACAGGAATAATGAAAATACAGCATCAACAAACAAATTAGCACCAGAATCAATAAGCACATCACAAATGGTTCGAAATAAACGTATTTAATGTGTTTCATGGTGGAGTTTTCCTTTAAGAAATGATCAGATTATAGGAATCATCATTTCCCCTTGGGGTAAGAAGTGTTATACTGTGGTATTTAAGCTTGTTACTTTTTACTCAGAAACCTGAACATGCAGCGTGTGACAATTTTCTATCAGGCTTCCTTTTTTATCAGATCCTCATGCTGTTTCAGCATATCCCTGAATAGGCGCTGTTCACTTCACTGCTGAAATCAGCTTGACAAAAATCAATTCCCCCACCCTTAGAACCCACAAACTCAGAGCACTGACACAAAACAGACATCTCATGTCTCAACCCTGTTTAGATCCATAAACCAATGCTTTGCCAAGTATTATAATGACTGCAGTCCTGCTGTATTATAATCAACAGCCAGGAGGACAATCCAGCAGAAGATGCTATAATTTTAGCACAAACTTTCAGGGGGAGAATGCTTCTGGGTATTCAATATTCTCCAAGATCATTCATCAAAAAAACAGTATTACTCTTTTTAATATACTGCAGTCCTGTCTCCTGTCTGCTTATAGTGTGCCTGTAATTCTACAACACTCAAGTGTGGAAATCTTGTGAAAATCAAAGCCTTATAAAGGTGTCAAACTAAAACTGTAGCAGCCAATGCTGCTAAATCTATAACTGTCTCAGATTCCCTATCACAACTAGACTCTTCATGAATTCCTAATGAGAAGAGTCCAACCTTAAAAGCTGGCAGAGGACATTTTATGTAAATGAAGCAAAGACTGGATATTTAAAAATAGCACAGTATATAGTATGGAAAGAAAATCACATCAGATGCACCCATCACAGCAAATATTGATTTGCACTCTACTTATAAATCAGATTTTGGAGCAAATCACTAAATCTTATTCCCTTATGTATCTGAATGACACAGTGTATAATAGGAACAACATTAAAAGCACATTTAGCTGATCTTTCCCAGTGACATTAAAAGCACATTTCTGCTTGCCAGAAGAGCAGCATTGTGGGGTGTGAGTAATGGAACATTTCTATAAAATGGTCACTGACAATGACACAGAGAGACAATGCTATTAGGCTCTGCACCAAGAACACTCTGTGTGGTAAATAGTACTGTTCATATGCCATCCATTGGGCAACGACTGCAACGTGACTATGATATGTTAAAGATGTATTTTTTGACAACATGCCGATTTTATTTTAGAATGAATTACTGAATTACTGCTGATTCATAAATGATCATCTAAGACCACCACTGTTGCAGGGTTTTTAGAAAGAACTCCATTTACAGCTAATCCACAAGCAATGCAATATCCTTCCAAATTGAACCTACATCAAAAATACACTCAAAAAAGATTATATTGATTATATGCCGCAACCACACAATAAATGAAGAGCAGATAGGATTTGAGGTGTTTTCACTTCATAAAAAATAAACTAAATGTTCAGTAAGTCCTAATGAGCAGTGTCTGTTAAGTAAGGAATAAAACACAGTAGGGGCTATTATAGGAAAATATAATATATATATTTTCCAATAATAGTAGGTTACAAAGAATTTGATTCCTCTTATACTACAGCAATTTGCCAAGGATTTTGCCAGTGACTATTTCTACTTTATTAATAAATGGGGGCTACTATTTGACATTTATTTTACTATTTAACATTTATGTTGTGGAACAGCCACGAGACAAGCTAGTTACTCTTATCTTATCTTACAGTCATTTGAAAAAATAAGTACACTCAATGGAATTTTTTTTGTTTGTTTGTTTGTTTATTTTGTTTTTACATATTTGGACAAGCAAACATTTGATTATCTTTGAAAGTTGCAAGATGTTTGAGGGTTTTCTTGCTTATACTGCCTGTTTCAACTCCCCCCACAACATTTCAATGGGATTCAAATCTGGGCTTTGACTAGGCCATTCCATAACCCTCCATTTCTTCTTTTTGAGCCATTCCTTGGTGGATTTGCTAGTGTGCTTTGGATCATTATCCAGTTGAAAGGTCCACTTTCTGTTCAACTTCAACTTTTGGAAAGATGGCCTCACATTATCTTCAAGCACTCTGATATGATGCAGAATTCATAGTTGAATCAAAGAATGCAAGCTGTCCAGTCCCTGAGGCAGTGAAGCAACCCCAAACCATAACATTTCCACCACCGTGCATCACAGTTGGTATGAGGTGCTTCTCCTTAAAAGCTGTCTTTGGTCTGCGCCAAACATGTTCGCTGTTACTGTGGCCAAACAACTCTATCTTTGATCCGTCTGTCCAGAGCACATTATTCCAAAAGGCCTGGGGCCGGTTGCACCAGCTGGACGTACACCTGGTTGTAAGAAAAGGCTGGACGTAAAATGCACCTTAAGTCCTACGTAGAATTAAAACCTGTTGCACCATCTAGGCATAGTGCTACGTCTGAGGCTAAATCTTACACCTAGTCAAAGGTAGGTGTAAAGTGAAAAGTCTTGACTAGTTTCCAAGGTGAAAATAAAAACGTTGATATAATGGCACGTCTAATATACAGGCTGCATGATCAGCGGGTTTTCAAGCGTGAAAGAATTATGAGAGACCGCATCAATCCTCTTGATATATATGGAGATAGAGAACTTATTGAAAGATCTCGTTTCAGCAGGGCTGAATTGTTAGAATTAATTGACGAGTTATCGCCGCAGTTGCAACATATAACGGATAGGGACGGCGCGCTGTCCCCAGCACTGCAAGTGCTAATATCTCTTCGATTTTATGCCAGTGGATCATTCTAAAATACAGTTACTGATACGGTGAATGTAAGCAGAAGTACAGCATGCTGAGCGATACAATGAGTTTCTCTGGCCCTTCAAGATCGGACTCACCGATATGTTCGTCTACCTACCCAGGTGGAGGCTACACACCAAGGACAGATTTCGCAGAGACTCCGGCATACCCGGTATTTTTGGCTGTATTGATGGTACTCATGTGCGCATCCAGGCACCCTCTAAAAATGAGTACCTTTTTGTAAACAGGAAAGGCTTTTACTCAATTAATGTTCAGGTTGTGTGCGATGCAGACATGAAATTAATTGACGTGGTGGCGCAGTGGTATGGGTCTGCCCATGACGCATGCATCTTGAGGGAGAGCACACTGGCAAGAGTGTGTGAGGAGGGACGGCTCTCTGGCATAATGCTTGGCGACAGTGGCTACCCTTTAAAGAAGTGGCTGATGACACCTGTCATGGTACCCCGGACAGAGCAGGAAAGGCAATACAACTATGTGCACTCACGGACGAGGTCGGTCATTGAGCGCCGTATAGGAGTGCTCAAGCGCAGGTGTGTGCGTGGCTTATGTTTAAGCCTGTTTATTTTAGCCTGCACCTAAAGTGGTATTGGTTATTATGTATAGCTACTGCATATACATATTGCGTCTCTCCAGAAGCAATATAATTCGACTGATCAGTCTATAAAAGAATTGCAATAAGAATTGTAGCTTTTTAATAATTTTGTTACATCAATATTTCACATTTTTATTGTCTCAAAGCAAAAGCAAAATGAATAACAAATAACGAATAACAAATCGTTTTGCTGTGCAAAACGATTGCTGGCATAATGTTTTTATTCATTAATATTATTTCGCCAGCTTGTAAATAAATTATTTAATGATTAAATTGTGTATGTTGAAAAATAAAATAAGATTGCTGATGAAGCTGTTTTAAAAGAATTATTTAGATGTATGGGATTTATTCAGGGATTTATAGTATATTTATTTTATTTATAATTACTGTTTGGAATTATTTAGATGTTCATAAACACACTGTCATTCTCGATTGTGTAGCTGGCCCTTCGCTCTAATAGCTCTATTTCTAATGCAAGTTTCCATTTCTCAAGCTCAAGCTTCACCTTTCCTTCGCCAGTAAATTTAAGTTTGTAACCATAGCAACGTGAATGGCTTGGCAACTATCACTGCGGTAGAATGTGTCCGCGTGGACGCGCATCGGCCACGCCGGGCGTAACTGCGCCTAGTTGTAGTTTTAGATGGTGCAACAGGTGTAAACATTTATCACAAGGTTTGACGTAGCTAAGCCCGGCGTAGGGCTTACACACAACTGTTTTTACGTCCAGCTGGTGCAACCGGCCCCTGGTCTTTGCCTATATGCTCATTGGCAAACTGTAGTCTGGCAAAGGCTTTTTCCTGGCATGCCTCCCATCCAGGTCAAATTTGTGCAATCTCTTTCTGATTGTAGAAGCATGCACTTTGACACCAACAGTTGCCAGACTTACTAGCAGATCCTGTGATTAAATGTTGGAGACTTCTGTTTGCATCAGATGGTCTGCTCTTGGGCTGAATTTGCTGGGACGGCCAGTCCTGGACAAATTGGCGTTTGAAATCTGTGCCAGTTGTAGATGATTTTCCTTACAGTGGAATGATGTATTTTAAATCATTTGGAGATCTTTTTTAAATCCCTTGCCAGGGACTCATAGGCATCCACAACCTTTTCTGTGAAGGTCTTATAGAACTCTGTAGATCTTGGCATGATGACAACACACACCTCAATAGCAAAGGGAACACCAGACACTAGATATGAGAGGGGTATAAATAAAACAGGTTCCACCTGCAATCCCTAAGCAGGTTCTATTCACTGGCACCCAATATTGAACACCTGATTCTAATTTTATGGTTTTTGAAGGTGTGATAAATGTAGGGGTGTATTTAGTTTTTCCATATGACCGATCTGTTTTTTTGTTAATTTAAATTGTGAAAATTACTACAAAATGTCAATTTTATGTCATTTGATAGAGTGTAACATATTAATAGGCACTGTTTCAAAGAGGATCAAATGTTTGCTTGTCCAAATATGTCAAAAAAAAAAACAACCCAACAATTTCCATGGGGTATACTTATTTTTTCCACATTACTGTATGTTATAGCAGCTATAAACAGCCGTTCTCTCACCAGCCTTTATTTTTTCCCTTGGCGTTATTAAGACTAAAAAACCCAGCTTGTCATGTAACCAAGAATCCGGAAAACTCCTGAACACTCTTCCTTGCCAGAAAACCTCCCCCAAAAGTCCCTTTCTTTCCATAAATATTAAATAACCATTTCCTTACAGAAACTTCACCATATCAATGATTATATATTTCATTAAATAACAACTTTTTATTATTAGACTTATTGGAATGCAAAAAAATGTCATCTTAGCAAGTAAAAATATATTGAATATAGTCAAATTTAACTCTTATTATAAGATTACAATAAACCAAATATAAGATCATTAAACCTATTTCTGGGCATTACTTATTTAAAGCTTGTAGTTTTCTTATTCTATTGGCAGTTAATTTTCCTTCCTTCTAGAAATAAATGCTTAAAATGAGCAAAATTATCTTCCAAAAGATCAAGACTATTTCAAGTTTGAAATGAGTACAAATTGCTTGAAATAGGTTTCATAATCTTATATTTAGTTTACTGTAATATTATAATAAGATATACAAGATATATTCGAATATGTTCAACGTATTTCCACTTGCTAAGATGTCATTTTTTTGCAGTGTGAATAAGTTGTTACCATAGAAAAGGAAAGAATGAGCCTTACAATGAGTGCATTAATATAAGCCTATGATGTGTCTTGCAGTTGGAAACATTGTCAGTGCTGTTACAGAAAATAAATCAACACCTTCTAATCAATCAGACTCGAGAATTCAGAAGTGCTGTGGTAAACAGAAAAAAGATTTCAATCTCACCTTCCTTCCATTTTATTTGCTGAACTAACATTACAACCCTAATCCTTTTTCTCCTAAGAAGAGGCACGAAATGATGAAATATTGTAAATGTATGTAACCTTCACGTCTAAACAAGAGCAATGTCTCATATTGTGTACATCATGTGTGTTTAGTGCAAGTAATGTGTTTACACTGGGAAATTCAGCAAGATGTAGTGTGCAATTAATACAAGGATAATGTAACAGAACAATGAAAAATTAACTGCAAAACACCAAAGACCTTTTGAACTTGGTAGTCACAGCCACAGTAGTCACAATAATGAACATTTTGGGATTTAGAACTTGTGGCTGTTTATACAGTATATGGCAGTTGTTGGGGTGATTCAGTAATGAGTTATTGTGCAGTAATTAGTCATTTCTGTTAGTGAAAAATATTCAATGTAAGATGTTAGTACCCTGCAAAAATCCAAGTATTATATGCACCCTCAGAAATAAGGGCACTTAATTGTGCCATTATTTGTTGCTAGGGTGGTACCCTCAATCATGCACCTTTTGAAACTTTAATATGTATCTTTTACCTAGAAAGGTGCATGTAGTGTACACTTAAATCTTCTATATAGTAATTTATGGTCAGATTATGTGCATTAAAACCTTTTAAAAATACAATATATCCACATTTCCAGATGCATATTAAAGGGCACCACCCCAGTGACAATTTAGTATCCTTTTTTTTCTGAGAGTGTAGCCACATATGCAATGTATGTCCTTAGAATGCAGTATCTAATGCAATTTGAAACGTAGCCCAGTATTTCTGATGAACAACAGAAACACATAACTAAACTATAGAATTAAAATCAGCAAGAGTGGACATCAGGGACCAAAAATACCAAAAACAACAATCTAAAACTAATATCTCCCATCTTACTAAGCCGATGATGAAATCATGTAACTGTACACTTAACATTCGCCTTTGTGCAAGGAGATATTTTAAAATAAACTAGAAAACTCATACTCTGCTATGTTCTCTGAGTATTTGATATCTCTGAAGCCTAAATATAGACATAAGTTAAGTATTGGGTTACGCTTGGGAGATACACTGCAACGCTTTCGCAATATCATCATCCTGTACCTCTAGTGTGAAGGAGAGAACCACATCTGACTTGGAGAGCTGGTTCTCATCCTCCTGGCCCATGTCGATGATGGATGTGTTGTGTCCTCTTTTTAGTTTCTGAAGTTTGAACTCTCCACCCTTGGACACAGGCATGCTCTCAAGGTTAGCCATCAGCTGGTTTACAGATGACTTCAGCTCCTCGATGTACATGGCCTCCATCTCCTTTGACATAAACTTGGGAAACTTGCCTGCCTGTTGGAAAAAAAAACAAAACAAAAAAAAAAACAGACAGACAGAAAAAACAGGCCTGTCAGTTTAAGGATCTCTGGACACAAAGCACTGTAAGACTAGCAAGAATAAGACTTTGTAAAATCCTTAAAATTTGAAAGAACAAATGTAAATGGCATTCAGATATTAAGATTTACAGTGCATGGTGTTTCTGTAGCTAGCATAACATACAGACAAAACAGATAGTGTAAACATAAACATGCATTGAGAAATAGAAGTGATGCCAGTATTAAAATTTTAAGGCAATTTTATACATAGGCCATTGTAAGTGATAAGCTATCGTCAGATAATGTGATACAATATAAAAATTAACTACCATAGTACGCTCCACATCATAAATTAAAGTGTAAGCATTAGTAATTTTCATATTTAGAGTGCAGGCAGATAAATGTGTAACTAAGGTGTGTAATTATGGACTGATCCATAAATGAAACTCACCCTGGCAATCTGATCAGCCATCTGCAGACGCCCATCCAACTCCCTCCTGATCTGAGCGGCCTGTTCATCCAGATTATCCAACTATAAATCACACACACACACACACACACACACACACACACACACACACACACACACACACACACACACACACATTGAATAATTCTTGTTGCCTCAGTGTGAATCAATCTGTTCTAACTCTAATACGTTTTCACATCCATTTATAACACAAATGGGTTCATCAAAGGTCACCCTTCATTCTGAAGGGTCTGCTGAGACATCACGAGACATCAGGTCTGCTGTTTTCAGAAAGAGATAAAAGGGTCAAAGGGCAATTACAGAGTTTAATTTCTAATTAGGTCAGCTGATTAAACTGGAGTGTTATGAATTTAAAAATGGCAGCAGATCTGATGAAGCTACATTGAGAGCACGTGGTTATCGGTCCTCCCCCCTTTTCCCCCAGTTTCTTGAACAAAGACCACTTTCAAAAACTCCCAAACTACTGATCAGTTTCCTGTAACCTACACAGTTCTCAAAGTCAAAACATAATATTATAGCTCTGCTCTAAAACAGAGAGCCTTTTTAACTAAATGATATTTTGATAGCCAATTTCAAACAGAATTAAAATTGCTCCAATTATTACATTCACTGCAGATGTTCTTAAAGCAATCAGATGTGATATAAGGTTTTGGAAATTTAGCATCAGAGCATTATTTCAGCATAATTTCTGCATACAAGCAGACCGGCGGAAAGACTGAGATCATCAAAAACGCTGCTGGAGACAAATAAGTTTCATCTTATTATTGAACCTTAACCATTCAGTTAATGAAACATTCAACAATATCATTTAACACCATCTGTGCTTAGTGCATTGCGCACATGTTCCAGCAACCCACGGTCTGGAATTTTAATCCTATTGATTTTCCTGAAGTTGATAAATCTTGCTAATTCCTGCTTGGATGCTTTTATTTTCTTCTGACCTAAATGAAAAGCTATCCAAATTATTACCTACTAGCTCATGCTGTTTTAAATAGTGTTGCAAATAGTGATAACTATAGTGATAGGATCCTCTCCTTTTCATTGTTGACTCTTTATGTGTCCACATGCATAGTATGTAGATTTGCAAGTAAGGAAAACAGGAGTATGTGTGTGCATCATCATGTACCTACTTTTGAACTGAATTTATGTGCACGTTGTATTATCTAGCACATCCCTCCTGCCCAATCAGTCGTCAGTTCCTGTGCATGTCACTGTCTTGCTCTCACCCACGCAGCATCTATGGGCTACAGCACCACAGCAAACCGTGCTGTGGCAACTGTCACTGTGGAGCGGGATACCCCATCACCGGCGGCAGAACACAGTCGTGTCCCCAGAGCCCGCCCTCTGTGGCCCGCTCTCCTGGGGCTCTGCTCTAATTAAACATGGCACGGCATCCACAGGAACCCTGTGAGGCTGTGTATGGGTGTATGGCTAATGCTCCAGTGAAGGAAAAGGACAGTGCTGTCAGTGAGTGGGTGGCTGAGCTCTGCTAAACAGGAACATCACTTGTGGCAAAACATTAAGTCTTTGCCTTAATGTGAAATCTATTTCTGTAATCTTGAAACATGAGTAAAGAGATAGTGTAACAAACACTGCGTGTAACCTTGAGTGCCTTACGTTTTTCAAGTAATGCACATCACCAGGGTCTGCGGATGGAGTTAGAACCTTTTAAATGGCAAAACACCAACGGTATCATCAAAATCATAAACAGCAAAGAAGAGGACATCAACCATGTGACATCTAGACTTTAAAAGAGAGCACCAGATGATGACGTAAAAATCATATTGGCATATTTTTAAAATGCCATTTCATAAGACGGAAGTCACAATAAATTTAAAACTACACAGTGACTTAATTACATTACAGATGAAAAAAAAATAATCCACTTTCTCTCTGCTCATGGCATGACTCCATTTTGTTTGCGCATGACTGGCATGATTTTTCCACTTGCTCATGGTTCTGGCAGGTGGCCTGCAGTGCAGTGGGATGGCGGGCTGAAGTTCTGCAGCACAGCTCCTGTAGTGTACCTGAAGGAGCCGTCACTTGCCTTGCTCAATTCATAGACCCAGCTGCTGTTTCTATGGAGATAATCCATGAAGGTTAAACCGGGCAATGTTATAGACCTATACGCACTAACATAAAAGCAAAATCCATTATAACGTTCTTTCTGCCTTTTTAGTTTCCGTGTATTGGTTTATAAAAAAAGTTTATCAAAGCTGGTACTATACTCATAGCATGCCTGAAGCTTCAACCTTGATGTTTTAGCTCCTAGTCCTGGAACAGTTTATAAAATCAGGGAATATCTGAAAGGCCTAAGGGAACCTAGGTTGCAATGGGCATCAGTACAGTGGCATTCCTATGCTGAGTCTGACTGTATGGCTCACTACTTTAGTAGAAGTGAGCTGGTACAGTAGCTGACTGTCACCAGAGGGAGCTCCTGGCAGTTATAGCCTATTTTCATCCACATGGTAATGGAGAGTGGCAAGGCTCCTATGCATTAATAATGGATGTGCAGATTTAGATTTGCTGACAGCAGTTGTAAACGTGAGGAAAGAGACAACAGTTCATCAAAACTACTGTCTCTCTCCATCTCTGTGACTCTCACTAGGAGAAAATTCTTTTTTTCCACCTACTTGTCTGACTCTCTAGCAGAAATGCCTGGGTATGTGAGAGGAAGAGAGGGAAGCTGTCACAAGTGGTTGCATCTGGTGACATATGGCAATTCTTATACCTTAATATGGTGTCAAACTGGAAACATACAGTATGAGCCACCTTATAGCTGATCAGGCCCCTAATACTTTGCTTACACCCTCTCAAACAACGTTTTGTAGCTTAGAAATATAGCATTTCATGTATGTAGCAGTAGACTACTTGCAAACCCGATACATGATATCTCAAAGGTTTGGAGCAGTGAGTTAACTTTTCCTCATTTCCAGAATCTGACACACAGGTGGACAGGTAATTTTATGTTTGTGTACTGTCACCAGTGAGGGTTCTAGAAAAAAAAAAAAAAAACAGTGTCTCTGTAATAACAAGATTAAAAACGCTGCCTCCCACTTGAACCCCCCAGGAATAAAATAGCTGAACTGCTTTGTGTAATTGCACAACATTGCAGAATGCAAAAGTTGTGGTTAGGCAGGCGCTTTAAGGCGGAGGTGTTTACTCCCAGTGTGAAAAAGAAACCCAGAAGCTGCGAGAGTCTCGTAGCACTGAAAGGAAATCAAGGAATGGCCTTGAAAAATTAAATCCCAGCACACTACTTTGGTTGCATTTTGGAAATTATTAAGTTAGCTAATGATTTTTAAATGTGGTACTTACACTGGGATTACGTAAGCAACATTAAATTGCTACTTACTGTAGCTATCTGAATAGAGATTTTTTGTACTAGAAGGCCAACGTATGGATGAAATGGTCCCTTTAACAGAGCATGTTGTTCTCAACCTGTCCTTAACCATTTTTGGCTGTCACTGTGTGCTGTGGTGACAGACTGAAAATCTGCTCGATCTCTATTTCATAACTAGTATCTGACATATTTTTGAATTGAGGTGGGCGAGGCAGATAGAGAGAGAGAGACAGATCAGTGCAAGGAGGTGAAACAGAAAGAAAGGGATACGGACAAAGTGAAAGATAGACAGATGGCTAGGGACAGAGATAGATGGCTCCCAGAAGTCTCTAATGGCTTCCACATTAATAATTAAGTGTGTTGCAGCTACAATAGTACCCAATCTACAGTAAATCACAAATAGATTCAAAGGGCTGCTACACTATAGGGAAGAATCCTAACAATGTGTGTGTGCGTGTGTGTGTGTGTGTGTGTGTGTGTGCCGTAACCCTGTGGTCCTCTCTGAGCTGTTGGTTAGTGGAGCACGTAATTAGCTCCAGCCACCAGCTGCACAAAGCCACGTCTTTTTTCTGTCTTCTATCAAGTCTACATCGATTCTTCCCAGCATTTCTCACTTGCACAAACACACTCACAAACATTTCTCCTGTCCATCACATTGATCCTCTTTCTGGGGAATCAGAAGGAGCCCCCCCCCACACACACACACACACACACAGACACACACACCTGTACCATCCTGACAGCAACATTAATGTGTAAACACGTTCTTAAGCAGCTCAGCAGTTCCCGCATACTCCTAAAGGGATAGTGAGTGTTTTTATAACATGGGTGGCGACCCAGCAAACTGAATGATTTATTGACCTGTGATGAAGGACTGAGAGAGAGAGAGAGACAGAGAGAGAGAGAGAGAGAGAGAGAGAGAAAGAAAGAGAGAGAGACAGACAGAGAGAGAGAGAGAGACTTGTGCATCCTGGCCTGGATTCAGTGCTGGCACACATTTTCCTAATGCCTCTTCACATACAGCAAGAGAATGACGTGTTCACTGCTCTCATGCTCCGTTGATGGTCGTTAACTAATTCAATCAGCACAAGAGCGCTGTAGAGGGAAGTGAGTTGCAAAGCGGATCTTGAGGGGAAATATTCATGACAGCAGGGAGATAAGTGTGAATCAACCATTTACTCACTATTCCACCAAGATATTAATGCTCTCTTTGAGAGTCAGGGCATTCCAACAAAAAAGTGCATAATACACTGAGTATATAACACACAGTGTTTGAAGATGTTTTGGATTTTCTATCTCAAAAGCTATATATGTGTACAGTTACCTGCATCTGCCATGGTTTCTGGGTTAGTACAAAAAATATGGACCCCCACTTTTGTTTTCCAGTCATAAACAGAATAATCAAAAGAACAATGTTAAAGTTTTATGAAGGATATGATGCCTGATATAAAGACATCGGTTTATGATACCTGACAGAGTTTTAAAAGATATATCAATAACAACTGGAGTTAGAAGAGTTATAGTACTATGCAAAACTTTTTTTTAAATATACATACTCACTGTCCACTTTATTAGGAACCCCTGCACATACATGCAATTATCCAGCCAATTATATCAGGCTAATTATATCATGTTGCAGCAGCGCAATGCATAAAATCATGCAAATACAGGTCAAGAGCTTCAGCTAATGTTCACATCAAACCTCAGAATGGGGAAAAATTGGTGCCAGATGGGAATACATTATCCCCACATTTTGATGTTTGATGAACATTAACTGAAGCTCTTGACCTGTATTTGCATGGTTTTATGCATTGCACTGCTGCTACATGATTGGCTGATTGGATAACTGCAATAATGGGCAGGTGTCTGGGTGTTCCTAAGAAAGTGGCTGCTTTGTGTATATCCATCCATCCATTTTCTGTGCTGATTTTCTGCCAGAGGACCTGGACATTTTGTTAGGATACATGGCATCATGGACTCTATCAAATATCAACAGATATTAAATGAAAACCTGACTGTCTCTGCCAGAAAGCTTAAAATGGGCCATGGTTGGATCTTCCAGCATTACAGTGATCCAAAACATACATCAAAATCAACACAAAAATAGTTTACTGACCACAAAATCAAGGTCCTGCCATGGCCATCCCAGTCCCCTGACTTGAAACCCATAGAAAACTTGCGAGTCCACCTCGAAATGTGAAGTATCTGGAGAGATTCTGTATGGAGGAATGGTCTCAGATCCCTTGCCATGTATTCTCCAACCTCATCAGGCATTATAGGAGAAGACTCAGAGCTGTTATCTTGGCAAAGGGAGGTAGCAAAAAGTATTGACTAAAAGGGTGCCAATAATTGTTGCACACCTATATTTAACAAAGATTTTTTTAGGTAAACCTGTGTTTTGTTTGCAATTGTTATGATATCCATGAGAGTATTTTTGTGAATTTTTTAAACAAACAATCCAAAGGTTAAACAATAAAGACAATTTTTCACAGCCTTCTTTGCTCATATTTACCAAGGGTGCCAATATTACTGGAGCGCACTGTATTCAGTGCCATACTTTTCATACTTGGAAAGCTTTGACAAAGGAACTTCAGAATGTCAATTTACCATTTTCAGCTGCCAATTAATGGCAAACATTAATTCATTACCAAACATCATGTAAAAGGCATTCTGCTTGGTTAGAAGTTGCATATTACATCTCAGTAATAAATGCCATACAGATCTGCAGGATCAGCAAGAGCTGTTTGTGTCTTGGTGGTCTCATTAACTGCATATGTAGGTCATCATTGTTCTACACTACTGTTTCCCCAGTGTGGTGGCTCACCAAGGGTGCATCTTGGAATATTCAGTACCAAAATGTGCAGAGTCAACAGTAATACAAAACTTGGCTCCAGCATCTCTCTCTCTCTCTCTCTCTCTCTCTCTCTCTCTCTCTCTCTCTTTAGCACTCGGAAACTGAAATTCCTGTTGGATGAAGAGCTTGTTAATGTAAGATGATGGACCACTTGTTTTATTTGTGATGATGTGAATGTGTGTGTTAGCATGTGAGGGGGCAGGCATCAGCGCAGTTGCTCTGGCTGTGTGTGCATAGTGCCAGACAATTTCTGCCAATTACATGTGATTGTGCTTTCATTAAATACACTCCAGGTGGTGTATGAGTTGTCTATTGGCTGGCAGAGAGAATAATCCTCCTACGCGTGGCCTTGAGACCAACATAGGAGTGAGAGAAAAAATGAGAGTGAGTGAGCTGTTTTCCACTCACAAAAAGTAAACATGCTTGGTTTGATGTGTAGAGCACAGTTTGATGTATGCATCACAGACATATTTGATGTGTTTTAATTATTTTTTGAGTGATGTTAGTACAATGTATGACACAGGCAAGCTATTGTCTAAACAAAGGTGCTCAGGTTAAACTGTCTTTAGTTTAACTAAACTATGTTTAACATGTACTGTACATAGATTGATTTTTACCCACCATTCCAGTGAATAGCTGACATTATAGATACGTCTTAGAGCACAGGACATCGCACCGAGTAGAAAGAAAACATTTTAAGGCAGACTTCCTTGAAATCTCAAAACAAGACTGATGGTTCCCCAACTACAACAAAATAGTGCTGAATTAAAACTTACATTAACTTTTCATAATTAACTCTTACCATGTTCTGTTGTTTGCATCTGGACTCATATGAACACTTTTAGACTTAATTCAACACTGAGGATTTTTTCTCTATAGTGCAGCCATTATAGTTTTATGATGCAAAATGCTTTTGCTGTCACTAACTGGCAGAGTGATGGTGACAGCTAAGCCTCTGACTCATCCCTGATGTCTGACTGCTTTGCCCGATGGAAGACAAAAACAGACGTCTGGATTGTTTCATGCTTCAAGGATCTAAGGATGAAAACATATCCAGTGTGGATACCTTTAGACAACTGCAAAAGGTTCCACCTGATCTCTTAGCTTACTCAACAAATTTTTAGAAGGCTGAGCATTTCAATTACACTTGACTGATTTTTTTTTTTCTTTTTCTTTTTTTAAAGTGTGCTCAAATGCATTATGCTGTTAATGAAATGTAAATTTGTCTTGGCTTCTTGTTTCATCACCATTTGACAAGGCTTCTAACCAAACCACAGAAGAATATTTTAACACTTTTTATTAACAGACCTCATTGTAAATGCTGTAAAATGGGGTATGAGCACTGACTATTGCTGAGTCATTTCAAATTACAGGCAGATGTGCCTAATCTTTCATATTTTCTCTGTTTTAACTCCCGTTCACTTTCAGCACTTGAATTTAAAAGTCCATGCATAAAGATACCTAACGAGTGGCAAGTGTTTCATTTCAGAAACTTTTTTTACACAGTTTGTATTTTTTGCTTGCAATTTATTTACTTATTATTTACTTGAAGGGAAAAAACCTAAGGCCAAAACTTAAAGCATTTTTTCAGAAATACTTAAAATATACATTTGTTTTAATTTATTTTAATATTTAACTTTATAAATAAGAAGTGTGTGTTGTTCAATTATGGCATATTTTTGTGTTTTGTATGCTTGGAATGTTTTTGTTTATTTATTTTTATTACTTGTGGAAAAAACTTGAAACACATTGAAATATTTGAAGTATACAGAATGGCATTGTTTTTAAACAATGGTATTTGATATTTAACTTTATTAATAAAATGTGTGTTGTTCAATTAGCATGTTTTTGTGTTTTGCTTTGGTACCGAAATTGGTACCGAGTACCGTGGAATTTTATTGGTATTGGTACTGACTACTGAAATTTTGGTACCGTGACAACTCTAGAGCAGAATCAATGGATTATGAACTCTGTGACACTACAACTATGTTGTGTTGCTGTTGTATATCACTATATATTCACCAGGGTGGACAAACCGCAAGCACAGCACTCAGGACAAGAAGATCATGTATTCAGGCTACTCATTTTTCATTCACAGTTCCTCAGTGGACATGCAGGTTCAGTAAGCTGGTGACATATCAGTAACCAATGTTTTTTTTTTTTTTTTACTTCACTCATCCAACAACCAGAGAACACAAAACTCTTATTTCCTACTAACTTTAGCAATACAAACTTTTCATTTTGTATGCTTGAATGTAACACATCCCAAAGAGTTCATATTTTTCTCAGCTTCTTGACGCTGTGGCATGCACTACACTTTTCCAAATTCTTCCTCTTGCTGCATGTGAACCGAGAACCAAAGTCTGGTTGTTGGTAAGGACTATTTTTACTATGCATATTACTTAACTTGATGTAAAACAATATTTCCAGAATTGGGACAACAAAGTGATGTAGAAACAATGATTAAACTAAATAAAGTTTCCCCTCCCAGGGAATCAAGTACTCTTTTTTCTACAATCTGTATTCCTGTCAAACTTTTCAGGAAAATTATGTTAGTTAACACATTTTGGCCTAACTATTTGGACTTCCCGGCAACCAAAACATGGAACTGGGCAAACACATGGACTTTTGGTCAATATTCATTGACAAGCACATTGATCTGTTGGTCTAGTTAATAAACTTATGATTTGTCCACCCCTGAACTACATACAAAAGAAAGTGTCCCTATCCAACAGTATATATTTATGTGGTGTCCCTGTCCTGAGAATACCCAGCATGTTTTCCTTGCATATATGGAGGACTTGTTTTCTTTATTCTTTATACAATACAAAAGAAATCAAATGTCAATATCAAAAGTCTGAAATCCCTTTATGCATGTTTGCATGATGTACAGTATAACTGACCTAATACTTCCCTGCCCCTCTACTGTGGCTCTAACAGTACACTCACCTGACAGGCCTGGTACAGCAGCTGGTGCTCAAATTTCTTGATGCCAAGGATCTGCTGGAACATCTCATAGAGCTGGTCTTTGCTGAGGATGAGCTCGGATGCGGCACTAGCGGTCATGCGCTGCTGAGCCTTGCGTGGGTCCTCATCCCCGCGGTAGATGGTATCAAACTTGGCCATCCAGGAACTCAGGACCGTCTCTTTACTCAAGCCGTCAATCTCAGGCAGGCTGCGGACGCGCTTCTCGATGTGGCGCTTGAACACTTCACGGCAGTCCACAGCAGAAAAACCTCCAGTCTGGACCATCTTAGCCACACGATCGCTCTTCAGAAACACCTAGGAGTCACAAGAGAACTCTTTAATGTATTCTTTAATGAGGTATCTCATTACAAATGTAAATGTAACACAATATAACGTATTAAAATACTTTCATGTACAGTATTTTTTGTATTTTCAAAATACTGAAAATTCTTTGTATAGTAACACCACGAAAACAGAAATATGTAGTGTCTCATGTGATTCTGGTAGATTGTAGCACAGATGAAATAGCATGAAAGCTGCTATACAGCAAAAAATTTTTTTGCTTAAGCTAATTACTTTTGAAAGCCATCGCCTTCTGTTTGTGAACAGTTCATGAACAGTGCAACAGTGCTTCCAAATGCCTAGACTCATCAGAGAGGTCTGAAGAGGCTGATTACATGGATAAATATTAACTATAAACCTTCGGTGGCCCTAAACAACATCCTACTTGGACCACCCCACCCCTGAAAAATCCTGTATCCACTCATAGCATATATAAACAACCCTGATTACATATTCTGTATTATTTAACAGTCCCACCATAATAGTACTAGTAATAGTAATATATAGTACTAACAGTAGCACTAGCAGTGGCTCCTGACCATAGATTTTGGTGGGGCAGGACAACATAATAATTAAATCAAGAGTCTGTCACACTTATGCTATAAGCTTGAATTCTCATGAATTTTTAGAGCAACCTCGCCATAGGCAACTGAGATTTGAAAACATACAGTCACAGCACACAGTCTAGCAGCTCGTTTTCAGTGGTTTTACACATACCTTTGTTCAACTAATGCTAATAACATTAACCATGGTTGTCAGGTTTCAGTAAAATTTCCAGCCAACTACATCTCAAAAACACACAAAAGCCACTAATCTAGCCATAAAAATGTCATGCACTGGAAAAGGACTCATTTTTTTCCTTTATGTGAGAAATGTGGATGTACGGACATTATCCACTCCACAATCCCCTTTTCCTCTCTCAATCTTTGAAATATATCTTACAACAGACATGGTTCTGTACATCATAGATACACTGTCTGCACTTACACTTTGTAAATTTATAATGCTATAAAACATAATCTTGGTAGCCATAGAGTATTTTAATGTAGCTAAATTTGGCTAAATAAATAAATAAATAAATAAATATATATATATATATATATATATATATATATATATATATATATATATATATATATATATATATATATATATATATTTTTTTTTTTTTTAACAAAAAAATCCCCACCCTGGGAACTCATTAACTGTTCTGTTGTCTGCTCCACCTCCACTGAAAATATTCACAGTGTGATTTCTGCCCCAATGGGCCTCTAATAGTGCTTGTCGTATTTTCCATTTTTGACCACTAGGTGTAATAATAACTCTTTGGAGCTAAATGGGGCAATGAGCAACAATTGCACAACATTTAGAAAGGTGACCAAATCAGCTGATATCTGTCAAATAGCAACATTTTTAAAATCGTTGGTCATAGAGGTTATTAGTATTTCGACAAAATTTAAAATGTTTGGAATGAATGAGGACTTTTTAAGGAGTAACATTTGTTGAACAGCTGATATACTGTATATGGTATATATTCTATTATTAAAAAAAAAAAATTGTTAGAGCCCTCTGGTCTTATTGTTGTCTTATTGTTAATCACATGACATGCTGAGGGTATAAGAAAAAAATAAAAACTTGGGTAGGTTTAATTGTGGGAAACTTACAGCCAGACATTGCAAAATCGAGTGTCATAGAATTATTTTCTTGCACTTGAATGAACCTTTGAGCACTTTGAGCTTCTCTGGAAAGTGCACTTAAGTCAGTGTGTAATCTCCATAATGATTTAAATCAATAACAAATCCAACTGCAACATGCTCGAGAAAAGCGTGTCTCTGGACTTTGGTTTAATATTCTACAATATGATGGATTTGCCTGCATCTGTAGTAATATATTGAAATAATTATAGCAAGGTCATTACAGCCATGGGAAGCAACTGAAACTTTAAAATTTCACAGCTTCATAAAGCCACAGATTCTCCACCTTTCTCCATCTATTTTGTTCTCTGAATTATTTAGTCTCTCTTTCTCTTTCCCTTCTGAATAAAGGCAGAGAAAAAAAAAGTGTGATTTGGTCTCTGCTCTTGCTGTAGTGGCAGTCGAGTGAGGTTTAAAGGATCTGACTAACATCCCCCCCAATCACCCCCCTACACACACACACACACACACACACACACACACACACACACACACACACACACACACACACACACACACACACACACACACACACACACACACACACACACACTGTCTCCAGCCCATGTCTCAAATTGAGTTATATGGACTTGCGAGTGAAATGTGATTTATGTTGGGTTTTTCCACACTGAGGAAGGTCTGCTAGAGCTGGCAGCTGCTTTTCCCTACTTTAAATGTCCCTCTCCACTGCTGTGTTCAGGAAGACGGATTGGGCTCTAAATTGCTGTCTGGTACCAATCCAAATGCTGATTTGCCACATGCCTCGTTCTACCTGTGCATACAGTTACAAACTACTTTAATGAAAATTAACTAGTTCTGGATGAAGGTAACCATGGTACTGGGTTGAGATGTCACCCTATTAATACAAGTTTGATATACAGATCATGATGGAATGTTTGATTATGATTACTAGTATGAGATAGATTACTAGTAATAGCATCAAAATCTATCAAACCATTTGTATCATTACTCTTCACTCATCACTTTCTGACACTGGTCACAAAAGCCAAATGGTTTGCATGTTAACACTGTGCTACCACTGACGCGCACACACACACACACACACGCACACACGCACTCACGCACGCACGCACACGCACACACACACACACATTTTGTGTGCAATGAGGCTGTGAAGTGATGGCCGATCTGTCCTGATCGCTGTGTGTGTGTGTGTGTGTGTTTGTGTGTGCGTGTGTGTGTGTGTGTGTGTGTGTGTGTGTGTGTGTGTGTGTGTGTGTGTGTGTGTGTGTGTGTGTGTGTGTGCATGTGCGTGTGTCTGTCTAAGCTCAGAAAACAGTGAGTCCATCACCAGCAGAGTGCAGGGTGTTGATAAGGCTTCAGTCCTACATCCTACACCTACTGTGTTACAAAGAGAACAAAGGTTTCTGGTTGTATTTTAATGTAACCACTTTATCTTAATTATTCTGTTCACACTAGAAATCCCTTTCACTTTAAATGCATCAATATCTGTGTGTATGTGTGTGTCTTGTAAATTTGTCATGTAAAATTTGTAAATTTGTCCTGTATATACACTAGACCAAAATGAACATATTGTTCAAGTTTTGTGACAATAGGTCAATGCTACTGGTGAAAACTGATTGGCTGATGGTGGCCAAGATTTTAGTGAAGATACACCATGAATCATAGGACTAGTTCACAAAAGTAGGATTGGCATATTATGCAAATTAGACAAAAATCTAAGTGGGTGGAGCTAAATGGTTTTTGGGGCTGCAAAAAAAATGAAACGAAAAAAAAAAATGTAAAAAAAAAAGAAGAAGAAGGTTATAAGCCCCCTAATAACGATGTTCACAAAAAGATGATGCAGAATCTGATGCAGCAAGGACTGGAACATAATCCCAGAATCTTGGTCTTAGGTACTCAGTGTGTAATTCTGCATTGTATTTATCAGCACAAGCTAATTAAAAACTGCAGTAGCCCAAACCATATCAACACCAGAGAATGACATGATGACATAGTGACCTTACGTCAACAATACTTTATGAGTGAAACCATTAACATAGAAATTTCCTCACTGTGTTTGTGTGTCTGTGAGTATATGCATGCATACAAGCTAAAAAGAGTCACTTGTGTCCCGTGAAGGCTGTTTAGAGCTGTCACCTCAATGTTCTCATACAGTGACATGTCATTACTCAAGCATTTGCTGCTATGAGATAACAAAATGAAATGCAATTCTAACATACTAACACTATGAAATGTTTTATAGTATTATAAAATGTCCAAAGGCTGTTTTTAAAAAAAAAAAATTATACTGTATATCCTCTTGCACCGGAGCATTATCTTAGTCCATCTAAGTTGCCAGTAAAGGGCTATAATAAAACATCATTTTAGATTAAAACATCTACCACATTTTATTACCATACTAATATCATAGGGCGTATTTTTACTACCACACTACAGTGAAAGAAATATAAAAATTGAAAAGTATACTGATCAGTTCGCACTGTAAAGACAAACAGAATGGTGGATTCTGTCTGTACTGCACCTCATAGTAGCTCTGAACTGCATTGATGAAGGCCTCATCTGCCACAATCTGAGTGTCTCCTTTGAGGAAAGATTCAAAACGATCCTTGGTGGTCTGAAGCTGCTGCTTGGTGATCTAGAGAGGGAGAGAAAACAAAAATGCTTCAGTGGCTAAGCCATGATAACACAAATACACAATGAGAAAGAGATAGAGAGGACTGGAGAGAAGAAGAGTGTGGGCCAAATAACAAAATCCATAAATATTCCTCAGTCTTTACGCATTGATTTGTTCTGTCTGCTACTGTAGATTTCATTTATATTTCCCTTGAGATGAAAGATGATTTTTAAAAAATGATTTTCTATAAAGTGTTCAAATCTGAGAAGTCCCATATGGCCCCAATACCAACCAGTTTTTTTTTTTTTTTCAAGGATTTTGCTATTTTGTGATCACAGAAATGAATGCAAAATCAAGGAAACTCAGCAATATTCGGAGGAGCTTGCAATTTTTCAAAATTACAGCAGATTTTCCACAAATTTGGGCCAAAACCTGTTGTGATGTCATCACAACACGCATTCAGCCAAAGCCCTCTTCAATTCACGTGCGTCAAACATGAGTACAGTAAACGGTCTGATTTACCAACAAACGTCACTGCAAAAGACTATTTCGTGGAATTGCAGTTTAACCAATGCAAGTAGTTTTCTGTAAAAAAAAAAAAAAAAAAAAAAGCTCCGCAAATTGGCCACAGCAAAATCAAGCATTTTTGGCCGCAACAATCACAAAAAAAAAACCTCTGCGAAATCTTTTATGGACTGGAATATATAGAGAGCCAATGAGCAATGAGAAGAAAAAAAGGATAATTCAGTGAAGAATCAAGAGATGTCATTACGTCCAGATGCTCTTAATCAGTTCAGTCTCTTTACGATAATGCATGTCATATTTCTGTAAAACAAAATACGCTGTCGTTTGCTACCGACATGTCCTTCTATTCATTTTGGATCTTAAAAAAACACACACATTAGCTCTTAACTCAAGAATCATCTCCCCCCTCCACAGAATTGTGCCTTTTCTCTCAGGCGTTCTTCTGTGCCGGTGTGGAAAACATAAATGAGAGGTTCTCAGCTTTGTTCTCAAGGGCCTCCAGTCAGTCCACAGTTTTCTATTTGAGCTCCTGACACACCTGAGCCAGCTAATCCCAGTTTCATTTGTTTACCTGGATCTGGTGTGTAGTGAGCTGGAACAAAGTTAAAACATGAAGGCATTGTGGATTTTCGATGACAGGGCTTAAGATACCATAAATGCCTCACAGTTACCAATTAGCAGCAGCAAATGAGACATCCACAAAATAATGCAGTTATACAGGTGTTATGTAGATGACAGCTTGACAGCAAGGCCATATAAACAGCATTCCTGTTTAAGAGAAACTAGTGAATGTTCAGGACCATCAACATCTAATCCTTGCTCCAAAAAAAGAAAATTACATCCGGCAGCAAATAGGCTGCATATATTACCCCCAAGACACCAAGATTATAATTAAACTATTCTGTCTGTGCCAGAAGTTTTATGTAAACCAAGTAGCTGTTATGCATGCCAGACTGCTGCAGATTGCCTGAAACCATTTCGAATTACAGGAAGTTCTTCTGTAATATGTAATTGCCCTAAAAAATACTTTAATGGGGGATCTAAAGAGGTGACTAAAAGCCAAAACTCTTGGTAAGATGTACAGCAGTGCTATGTGCCACCAAGAGACTGGAGTTCCAGAAAAAGCAGTTGGCAAGTACAGAATGTAACAGAATATGAACCATTCATGTATCTGGTTTGTTGCTGCATGCTATACTTCTTATTCGGCCAGCTAAACTGCCACAGCACAGCAACCACTAGTTGTGTATATTTATGAAAAATCTAAATTATTGGATGAATTTGATTTCTACATGTTTAAAGCAAAAAGGAGATGTGAGATAAAATAAAAAATAGACTTAAAAAAGTCAAATTCAGTATGTAATTCCGCACAAACACAGCATGCTATAACTAGCGCATTATAATACTGATTTTGCTCAGTACTTACCGTGGCTCTAAAGCCACTGGACTTCTTCAAATGACTCATTACTTAATTACCCATTAAATAACAACAGCATGAAAAAAATACAAGTTGCCATTCTTTACAACTAAGTAAACTAGCTAACTAACCTAAATAAGTGACACTTGTAGATATAACTGTATTTGTTACTTTCTAGCTGTTGGCTAACATGCTAACTAGCTAATTTTTTTTTGTGCTGCTAACAATTCCACTGCACACTACTTTAACATTAATAAGTTTGCAAGAAAAATCCTAAGAAAAGTCAGAATGAATATATTTACTGACATGTTCATACAGTATATTTACCTGACAAGGAATGAAGGAAACTGATAACCGCTAATGACACAGTCAAGCTCATCTATCAGGTCTTAGAGTGAACAGGTTCATTAACAGAAGCTCATTTGAGATTAAGTTCATTAACTGTGCTTACTGCGAAAAGCAGAAATAAATATGGAAAATAAATTGCTGAAAAATGAAATAGAAAGTTATTATGAGAAATTATGTGAATGTGCATAATAAATCATGTAATAAGCACACAGTGAGCCAGCTGATGAACTGATTACCAGACCTCTCATGAAATGGATCAGGTGTGTTGGGAAAAACATGAAAAAACGATTCTACATAATTCTCTAAATAATAACATAGCTAAATATTCTATATATTTATTTATTTATTGCATTTATATATTTAACTAGTTCTATATCTGTATATCTAAATAAACAGACATAGTTTGATTCAGCTATTTGTAAACCATAACATTTATTAATAATAAATAAATAAATAAATAACATTAACAATAATAATCCATCCAGCCTATCCAAGGGGACTCGGGGCACAGGGTGGGGGACACCCTGGACGGGGTGCCAACCCATCACAGGGCACAATTGCACACACAGTCACACACACACACTACGGACAATTTACAGATGCCAATCAGCCTACAACGCATGTCTTTGGACTGGGGGAGGCAACCTGAGTACCTGGAGGAAACCCCTGAAGCATGGGGAGAGCATGCAAGCTCCGCACACGCAGGGTGGAGCTGGGAATCAAACCTCCAACCCCGGAGGTGTTAGGCAAATGTGCCAACCACTAGGCCACTGTGCCCCCCCTCATTAATAATAATAATAATAATAATAATATTGATGATGATGATGATGATGATGATAATAATAATAATGATGATAATAATAATAATAGTTAAGCGATATTCTGGACCCTTAGTTGAGCAACTGGTGACTGAACAGAAATCATTGCCTGGTTTTCTATTCACCAAAGGACACTGTTGAGTACTTTTGCACTCTCAGATTGGTGGTTCTCTTGTGTGACATGAGATATGTTTAAAATATTTGGAATTAAATATGAATAAAGGGAAGTAAAAAATGTTCTAATAAGAAGGAAACGGCCTTGTGTGTCAGAATTAGGAGAATCAGAGTCATCCATTATGGTGCCTGAAGCGACTCGGTGTTTAATTGGTTGTGGTCTACTGTTCTCTAGAGAAATAAACATTCTGGGGTGTGTGTATTTGTGTGGAGGAGAACAGGAAAGAATGTGAGTGTGTGTGAGAGAGTTTGCATGCATGTGAGATAGATTCTGGTGTGGGAGGAAGGTGGAAAAGTACCATGTAGAGTGTGCCTGTGAGGCATTACAGCACCATCTGTGTGTTCATCTATTTGCTAATGTCCTCACTCTCTCTCACATAGAAATGGACACACATGCATTATTAGTCCTTTCAGAGTTACTGAACTTGCCTGCATGATGTGAAAAAAAGTGCAGAAAAGCAAAAGCAAAATGTAATAACTTTTTTCAAGTGTTTTTGCTCTGAGCATTCTGAATGAGAGAAATATAGGCTTTTGTATGTGTGTGAAAGGTTTCAGTCATTCTGGTCTACTAAGTAACTGGACTTGTACATTTTGAAGATGTTTCATTGCTCATCCACTGCTGCTTGGTGAAACTGATTAGCCGCAAAGGCTGTAGGCAGGATTAGAGCACAAATTCAGTCACCTTGGTTTACTACTACAGGACAGGCGTGCAGATTTGTTTCACCATGAAAAAAAGAGTTCCCTGACTTTTAAATAAAGGATTAGTAGGGTGGTGTTGTACTTGCTCATTTGCACCATTGATGATTGTCCAAATCCCAAAATTATTTCTTGTTCATATGTACACCATATGTAGCTATTATTTACAGTAATAGTATAGTAGAAATGATCTACACTATATAAAATTATCTACACTATATGGCCAAAAGTATGTAGACACCTGACCTAGATCCAAGAGGCCCAAACCTGTTCCAGCATGACAATGTCCCTGTGCACAAAGCGAGCTCCATGAAGACATGGTTTGCCAAGGCTAGAGTGGAAGAACTCGAGTGGCCTGCACAGAGCCCTGAACACCTCTGGGATGAACTGACTGCACTGACTGCACACCAGGCCTCCTTGCTTGACATCAGTGCTTGATCTCACTAATGCTCTTCTGGCTGAATGAGCACAAATCCCAAAAGCCACGCTCCAAAATCTAGTGGAAAGCCTTCCCAGAAGAGTGGAGGTTATTCTAACAGCAAAGGGAGGATGAAATCTGGAATGGGATGTGTGTGATTAGGGAGAGAAAGTGTACATGGATGCAATGAGTCAGAAAGGAAGCACAGGTCATACAGGTCGCTTTCTTAATTGCATTAAAAGCACCTGAGTCCTATTTAGTTAATGATTTTTTTCAGTCACTGTTTTCACTCATTCGTTGTCTGGCACTGCAGCATTTCTCATGCTGCATCTCCACCTACATCTAACCTACACATCGATCTTTTTTTCAAAGCACCCTTATTAAAGATTGCTCTACGGCAGCCAGATTCACTATATAGGACTAGAAAGGACAAACACATAAATCAGCCTTGATATTTCAGCGCAAGGGCAGAGAATACATACACACATGCACACTTGTACAGATGGCCAGTCTCTGTTAGTGTGAAGTACACTGAGAAAGTGTGACTTACCATCACCAATTTCTTGCTAAAAGTCTGACTATGACGACGGTCCTTTAGTCGAGTCGGAAATTCTATTTTGATCCAACATACTCCAGGCACCCCATATTTCTTTATGTAACCTAGCATAAGTTTTCACTCACACATATTTATTTCTTTTTATTTCTTTTAAATCTCTTGGACTGGAAACAACACTAGACAAGCCAAGCTTTTTGCCAGGCCACAGTCTGCCTTAAGAAGCGTCTGAGGAATACTAATTCTTCCCTACCCATATTCCAACAAATCTCTTTTGCTGGATATTCATCTTCATTTTACACAATCTGGCTTTCCAATTATTCAACCAAGAGTCTATGGAAGCCCGTTTCTGCCACTTGAAGGAAAATAATAAATCCATTTATTCAGTCACAATAACAAGAACATTTCCCTGAATTATGACTTAGTGTACAAGTAATGAGACAGTTTCTCTAAATGATAGTTGTGGTTTTATGGTTAGCATTTGATATTCGCTGCACACTTGCATGTCCGATGCAATCAGAATTTAAAGAAAGCCTGTAAAATGGCTTTCATTTAAATATGAACAATAAAGGTACATCTTATCTTATTTTATCTTATCTTATGCATCATCACCAGAAAGCACACTCAAAGCTACATGTACACTTTTTTGTGTGTTCTTGTATTTTGGACAGATTTTGATGCATGTTATTGTCTTTAATCTGGTGTTAAGCGACTCTAGCCACAGGCTAGTAAGGGACAGTAGTCAAAGTTCACGTCAACTTTTGTGCAAATGCGAAACTGACTTTACTCTGAATCTGTAAACAACTGCAATGCAAAATGTGCTGCCAGAATTCCTCATGCTTCTTCTTTGTTTTGCTCTTTAGCTATATCCTACCACCCGGTGTCTCAAGCGGCTCCTGGGCACACACACTTCAACAGTCGGCATCAGTCAGTAAGTCAGTCAGTGAAAATGCTCAGATTAAAGGTTTGAGGTCTGGCAAAAAAAAAAAAAAAGCTTCATTGCACTTTCACTCTCATCAAACTATTCTTGTATACTTGTATATTCGATTTCTAGATGTTTCTGCATGCATGCTTCTATTACACATTTACCCCTGAAATGCTTTCGGAAAAATCCCACAAACTTCACATGTGAATAATCACAAAAAAGTGTGGACTTTACACCTGTGCTTTTTAGACACTTTACATGTTATGTTTCACATGTGGACTTCATACATGTTTTTATTTTTCCACAGGTGATTTCCCCACATGGTTTATTTATTTTTGCATGGCAAGGTAGTTTTATTCTTTATATGTGATTCTGCGTTCACATGATGTGATGTGTGTTTACTTAACATAACGTAGTTATGTTATGAGGATGTGTTACGTATGCAAAACACTTTTCTTAAGTGAATTGAGAAAAAGTGCTTTATTTGTGTGTGTGTGTGTGTGTGTGTGTGTGTGTGTGTGTGTGTGTGTGTGTGTGTGTGTGTGTGTGTGTGTGTGTGTGTGTGTGAATATTCAGCAGAAGAAGAGTCATTTGTGCGATGATAATTGCACAAGGGCAGGAATTTTCACTAAGGATTAGAATATGATGCATGAGAAGGATATACAGTCCATAATTATATGGACAGTGACACAATTTTCGTAATTTTGCCTCTGTGCACCACCACAATAGATTTGAAATGAAACAATCATGATGTGATCAAAGTGTAGATTTTCACCTTTAATTTAAGGGGTTTAACAAAAATATTCCATTAACCGTTTAGGAATTACAGACATTTGTTTTTTAAAGAGTCTCTCCATTTGCACAGGCTCATTTTAAGGCATGCATGTTCATGGTTGTTGTAATACATTTGAATTAAATCCATTTTTACCTAGAACAATTAAAACTGCAACTAAATTTCACAGAGTTTGGCTGGGTCTAAGATCAGACTTCCATGTTGGCTCGTCAACACAGAGAAGGAACGAGACAAAAGGAGAAAAAGAACCGTTGCTAGATATTATGTAAGTACTCAATGGGTAATGAAAAATGAAGGTAC
This sequence comes from Cranoglanis bouderius, assembly GCA_023630585.1. Classification (NCBI taxonomy): domain Eukaryota; kingdom Metazoa; phylum Chordata; class Actinopteri; order Siluriformes; family Cranoglanididae; genus Cranoglanis; species Cranoglanis bouderius. Next base: position 22,798,256 of record CM042537.1, read on the forward strand.
TTGCCAAATTTAGAGCTGTAGACGCTGAAGAAGAAATGAGGGGGAGATTTTATGAGCATGATGCACACACATTTCATCAAAGAGGTAGTCAACCTTGTGCTGGCTCACAATCTCCCATTTTTAATATGAAGTTTGCCTTATCTCATGCTCTACTTATTGTGAGTTTGAGGAGTTGCTGTACATTTGACTGTACATTCAAAGAGACATATTTTGTGCTGTTGTGATCTTGCATCCAGGAGGACATAATGGATAGTGTCAGTTGTCTGGTTTGGAGTTGCCGTTTAAATAGCGAGACATAGGAGTGTCCATAAACACCTGCACACTGAAATGTGATGTGACATAGTGTAAGTAGTGCATGGTTGTGTTGGTGTGGTGCCACTGTAAAGCATGTACAGCATGTTCATGTGGATATTTAAATGAAAAATCCACCCTAAATGAATTGCATACTAATCTTTAGAATTAACGTGATCTTCAGCTGCACAAAATTCCGCTTTCTACATTACTCGCAATGCTTTTGAACAATCCACTGATAGTCGCGCCAGTGAGATTTAGCCCTTATTTAATCTCTACCTAAAGAGACTGATGCAGCAGCACTTTAGTGCTTTATTCACCCCAGCTCTCTCACCTCCTCATCTGTACACTCTGCTCAAACAGATAAGGTTCCAAAGCCTTGGCTTTCATACTAATACTGCTGTCAATGCCATTGTGCTTGTCATATTGTAAATTGCTCACTAGCCAATTTCAGTTGCTGCACTGCATTGTGGAACTATGAGTCTGTTGCTGGAACATTTTGAGTGAGAAAAGAAGCTCTTGCACTTTTGTTTTTAGAACCTAACAGCAAAACATGACCATTCATCCCTTATGTTTAAGACTGATTTATTTATTTTTTCTCCTATTAAACATATTTGTGCTAGAAATGTCCCCTGTGGCATCACAGCAGCACATGTCTAACAGGAATAATGGAAATACAGCATCTACCAACAAGTTAGCACCAGAATAGCTAGGCACATCACATATATTTCAATATAAACATATTTGTATTTCAGGGTAGAGTTTTCCTTTAAAACCAAGAGCAAGAGTCAAAAGTACAGAGTACTTGGAACTCATAAAAGAAACATGCACACAGCCAGACAAAAAACAAGGTCCTTGAATAAATAATACAGAAAAAAAAATTCTCCTGCATTCAGGTTCTGCAGGTTTTTGCAATATTTACTAAAGGATATTTCAGCCACACAAACAAGCCAAATACACAGTACCACACAGTGACCAGTGCAAACAGACAAACCTTTTGTGTGTATACACAGCATTCAGTAGAGCATCATCTGCACCTAACTCATATCCACCAAGCTAATCAAGATAGAACAAACAGCAAATAGATGTCCAATGCGCTAAACAACCTAGCAGACTAACTCTGGATCTCTGGGAGAATTATACCAAGAGAACAACACCGTGTTCCAGTTACTCTTCAGCTTCTTGTGTATCTTCCCTCCCTGTGCCTCCCATCATTTCTTTCTCCTTATGATGAAAGTGCTCTGAAAGATCGCAGACCAACTGCCGAAGCGGTTTCAGTACACACTGAGCCAAAAGAAAGACCTCCATGTCTCTGACTCTGTGAAGCTTTTCGAAGAGGAACAGTGTAAACCTTCTCCTTGGTATTCTCAAGCAGCCATAACACTGGATTTTCACCTCTCGGTTTTTTTCAAACACCTGGTGTGATGTCTTTTTTTTAAAGGAATGAAGTGGTAATATTAGCTAATATAACCATTTTATATCAATATTCTGATGAATTCTATCAGATATGATTTGAGTATTTGTATTGCAGGTATTGTCACTACTTTTGCAACACTCACTGTTACTCACAGAAACATGTAGCTGAGTGGACAATAAATCAATATTTGTACCCTTTCATATTTTGTCCACCATGTTTTGATTATGGTGACTGACAAACCCCAATGCACTACAAACTGAAAGATGCACTGTAGAACACTTTAATCAAAATCACAACCTATGCAGCATTTTAGGAATTCTCTGCAAATGCATAGATGCAGTGTAAAATCCTGGGTCTTCTGAGCTCAGGTTACTATCTGTGAGGAGTTTCTTTGCATGTACTCTTGTGTGGGTTTCATCTGAGATTGCTGGTTTCCTCCCACCTCCCAGAAACATGATAGCAGGTGGATTGGCTTCACTAAATTGCCCCTAGATGTTTGTTGATTAGTGTGCATGGTGCCCTGGACTTTCAGCCAGTCTAGTGTGTATGTGCACATCATGCCCATTGTTTCTGGGATAGGCTCTGGATCCACTGCGACCCTGCCCAGGATAAAGTGCTTACTGAAGATGAATGATTGAATCGACATGCAGATTCAGCTATAAATTTGTAGTACAGTTCTAAAACGCAGATCCAGCCACAACACAACAGAAGGGTTACCAGAGGACACTGACAGGAAACAAAACCTTCTTACTTACAATGCAATGGAACCATCCACACATTCAAATTTAAAGCAACCAGCATCCACTGGAAAAAGAAAGCAATTTTCTTTTTGTCAGTGTGTTACTATAACATACAGTGCTGTGAAAAAGTATGCAACTGATTTCTTCTGTTGTCTGTGTATATCTCATACTAAATAGTTTTAGATCATCAAATGAAATACAACATAAAACAAAGGCAACCTAAGTAAACACACTCTAGTTTTTATTTATTTATTATTATTTTTATTGATGCAAAAAAAAAAAAAAAAAAAAAAAAGTTATCCAACACCTATCACCCATGTGAAAAACTAATTGCCCCCTTAAACTTAAAAGCTGGTTGTGCCCAGGGGTTAAATTGGGATTTGTTATGTTGGGGGGGTGGCTCTGTGGTTTCAGGCTTTTGAGGGGTGCACATGTGTATGCAAAGCCTACAAAATCTTATCAATTGACAAACTGTAAAATATAACAAGTTGAGAGCGCCCTCTGCTATGAACACTAAAATGCTGATCAAAATCATTCTAGATGCTGGCAGTGTGCAAAGTTACATCTGATGACAATAAAATCTTTCTGTAGGCCTGTGCCCTCTCCTTTGTGTCAGTATCAAATATATGTATGATGTAACCATTAAAGGAGAGAATATAAATACAAAATATTAAGAGTAGAACAGTCTTTTATTAGGACAATTAAACTGGAATTGACTTTCTAGCACAGAGCGGCTCATGGTACCCGGATATATAAGCTACCATTGGATAAAGTATACAATAGTGATGATCTTAAAAGGAGGACAAATGAGCTCAAGGCTGTGCCGGTAGACAGACATGGTATTTTAAAACCGGACTGTCCGACCTAAAATCGGACAGATGGCCACCCTATTTAGCATTTTTATTTTAAATAGTTGGCAAATATTGCTGTATTCAGCCTCGTCACGTTCAGCTCCTTATATCTTACCTCGCATTATTCAAGCGTTAAAAAGCACCGTGCTGAATTACTGCTTGGGTTCGACTTCTGTGAACAGTAAACCCCGCCTTCTTTGATTTGATTGGCCATCTCAAACATTTTGACATTGACGAGTGCTGTTAGACTGCTGCAATGAGCCAGAGCCCGCTAAATAGATTAATCATTTTGAGTCATGTTGGCCTACAGAATACGAATAGTAAATGTACTATCATTCATTCTTTATATATTTACGTAGCAACAGGCTGGCCCACATTGTCCAGCGGCCCACCGGGAAAACTCCTGGTGCTCCAGATGGCCAGTCCGCCCCCGACACCATATGATATGAAACGGACTCGAGAACAGCAGGCATTGTAGGTGCTAGAACATGCTAGTAAGCTAGCGTACCTGAGAAAAAAAAAGCCTATATTGTTGAAAATCTCATCCCCGGATGGCTCTGGCCCAATTTAACCCCTGGTTGTGCTACCTTTAGCAGCAATAACTGCAACCAAACACTTCTGATAACTGGAGATCAGTCTTTCACAGTGCTGTCATGGAATTTTGTCCCCCCATTGGAGGGTTTTCGAGCCTGAACTGCCTGTTTAAGGTCCTGCCACAGCATCTCAATTGGGTTCAAGTCAGGACTTTGACTAGACCACTCCAAAACCTTAATTTAGCTTTTTTTTGAGGCATTCAGAGGTGGATTTACTCCTATGCTTTGGACCATTGTCTTGCTGCATAATCCAGTTGCGCTTGAGTTTCAACTTATGGACTGAAGACTGGACATTCTCCTTCAGGATTTTCTGGTAGAGAGCAGAACAGAGAATTCATGTTTCCCTCAATTATTGCAATTTGCCCAGGCTCTGAAGCAGCAAAGCATCCCCACACCATCACACCTCCACCACCATGGTATGATGGTATGATGTTCTTTTTGTGGAATTCGGTGTTTACGCCAGATGTAACGGAACTGCTGTCTTCCAAACAATTCCACTTTCGACTCATCAATCCACAGAACATTCTCCCAAAAGGTTTGAGGATCATCAAGGTGTGTTTTTGCAAAATTCAAATGAGCCTTAATGTTCTTCTGGGTTAGTAATGGTTTTTGCCTCACCACTCTTCCATGGATGCCAATTTTCCCCAGTGTCTTTCTGATAGTGGAGTCATGAACAGTGACCTTTATTGATGCAAGAGAGGCCTGTAGTTCCTTCGATGTTGTCCTTGGCTCTTTTGTGACTTCCTGGATGAGTAGTTGCTGTGCTCTTGGAGGAATTTTGGAAGGTCGGCCACTTCTGGGAAGGTTCACTACTGTGCTGAGTTTTTCCATTTGGAGATAATGGCTCTCACTGTGGTCCCAGAGCCGTTGAAATAGCTTTGTAACCCTTCCTAGACTGATGTATTTCAATCGCCTTCTTCCTCACCATTTCTGGATTTCTTTCAACTTTGGCATAGTGTGTTACAGGGTAAGATCTTTTAACCAACTTCATGCTGTTGAAAAAGTTCTATTTAAGTATTGATTTGATTGAACAGGGTTCGCAGTAATCAGGCCTGGTTGCGTCTAGTCCAGCTGAACCCCATTATGAATGCAGTTTCATAGATTTGGGGAATTAGTAACTACGGGGGTAAATACATTTTCACACAGGCCCAGTTGGTATTGGATAACTTTTTTGCTTCAATAAATAACATTATCATTTAAAAACTGTATGTTGTGTTTACTCAGGTTGCCTTTGTTTTATCTTAGATTTTGTTTTAATTTTTTAAACAATTTAGTATGAGATATACACAAAAACAGAAGAAATCAGGATGGGGCAAATACTTTTTTACAGCACTGTATATCAAATTGATATGATTGATAGCTACAATGTATGGCCAAAAATATGTGGACACCTGACCATCATACCCATATGTGCTTGTTGAACATTCTATTCCAAAGTTGGTCCAACCTTTGCTACTGTAACAGCCCCTGCTCTCTTCTGGGAAGACTTTCCACTAGAGTTTGGAGCGTGGCTATGGGAATTTCTGCCCATTCAGCAACAAGGGCATTAGTGAAGTTAGGCACTGATGTCGGATGAGGAGGCTTGGTGCGCAGTTGGCATTACAGTTCCCAAAGGTGTTCAGTGGTGTTGAGTTCAAGGCTCTGTGCAGGCCACTCGAGTTCTACCTTGGCAAACCATGTCCTCATGGTCTTCACTTTGTGCACAGGGGCATTGTTATACTGGAACAGGAAAACCTTTGATTTTAACTGTTTTAACTGGTGAAGTTGCTACTATTTAGATAATGATATTGTGATATTGTGCAGATGGTCTTATGCACTTCCAGAGCAGATATGTGTTTACTAAGTTTGCATTGCATCTATGAATTTGCAGTGCATTTCTAAAATGCCACTGTATATGTTATCATTTTCATGAAAGTGTTTTGTGATTTTGCAGCACATCTTTCCATTTGTATTGTGTTGGCTTTTTTGGGCCACCATAATCAAGGGATTTCTTTTGGCTGTCTTCAAACGAAGACTGAACACCCACCTCTTCATAATTAAAAAATAAGCCGAAAAAAATTTAATATTATATCCTCTCTAACAGGGTTTGAGCTTAGAAATATTCTTAGTCACTGACCTATCTGTGCTAGCATGTTTTTGGATGTTTTGATAGAGACTGTAAAGCACCTCTGTAAGTCGCTCTGGTTAAGTGTCTGCTACATGTTGTACATGTAAATGTTTTGAGAGAGGATAGTGACAATTTTATACTGTCTGAATGCATATTTCAGCCTGTAAATTTCATCTTTTCACATATTTTCATTTGAAAACATTTGAGTTATTATAATCATTGTTTTACATACTGTACAGTATGTACTCAGAATAACCAGCCTTTTTAAATAGTAAAAATGTAGAGCAGTGCCACATCCAGCTCCATAATGTGCACTGTGCATTACTGCAATTAATAATATGTCAAAAGTCAAATCACATTCTTTCACAATATGCAATTGGCTAGACATGAAAGACCACATTTATTGCATTCTATTACGTAGTTTTTCCATTACATTGAAATCAGGTATCTGTAATCATAAATGGTATCACTAAGCAAATGTGTGCTCTAGTGAGAGAAATATCTACCAAATTTACTGTGAGCCTTCTGAGTAATGTCCAATGAGTATGGCCCATTTCAAAGCATTTGTTCTAGCTTCACCTCTGCTGACCTCAGTGGTCCAGTTTAATGGACCAGTCAATCTCTCATCAGTGATATACTATAGAGTATCATCTGTCTACTGTGTGATTTTAAAAGTTCATTTCACAGCACCTAAAGTATAAATTACAATCGTTGAAATTTATCGTAGCTAATGGGATTACAGCAGATACAAGCATAGACTTGTACACTGAACTAAAGCAAACAGATTTGTGAATCTCTGTGGATTTCAGAGCAGGTTAATTGGGTGGGTATCAAAAGATTTTCTTGTGCATAAAATTAAAAAACATTTTATTGTCCATTTTGTGAAATTGGACCATTCAAATGGCCTGATAGGTAGGAGATTATGCAACATATCAAATTTCCAAAATGTGGGGGGGAAATGAATTATTCTCATGTTCTGGTAGCCTTTTCCACCAAGTCATACTGTAAAAAGCTTCAGTAGATTGTTGTGCCTGAAACAAGCTTTTGTTTATTTAATGCATGACTGCATTGCCCATGCACACAACATGCCATAGTTCATCATCTAACACCATAGCCGTAATGTTTGGAAGCTCATATAGTGTATGCTTTGTGTAGGTTGTATGAGCATGTATGTGTGTGTGTGTGTGTGTGTGTGCCTGGTCAAATGCATTTGTGTGAGTGCATGTGTTTTTGAATTTTACACTAATGAGTATTTGAGGAACTTTAGAACATTTAGGAGCGATAGATTTTGTGTGTGTGTGTGTGTGTGTGTGTGTGTGTGTGTGTGTGTGTGTGTGTGTGTGTGTGTGTGTGTGTGTGTGTGTGTGTGTGTGATAAAGGCAGAGAGAAAAACAACCACAGTTTGATAGGAAGACATATTTATATATCATCAAACAAGAGAGTATCTATGAGTGCTCTATACATTCTCAGTTATATGCTGTTCTTAGACAGATTTTAATTGTGCGTGTGTTTAAACGCCTGCATACAAGATAATGTGCGTTTCTGCAAGGGAGAGCTAATGTGCATGTGGGGGTGTGAGCATTTGCCTGGAACTCTCCAATTCCAGCTAAAAATAAGGAATTGAGACATATGACATGGCACGCAAAATGGCTTCCTGTGACCGAAGAGATGGCAGACAGAGAAAAAGCATGTCATCTATGAATCAGTGCCTTCTCTCTCTCGCCACACGCCTCTGAGGAAAACTTTATGGTAAACATGTGTGTGACCATCGTCCGATACTCTTTCATTTTTCCTACTCTTAGCAAGAGAGACCTTGAACGGAAAGCTGCATGCTATTCAACCTTGAGGAAGAGGGAAGGTCATGCAAGCCTGGGCCAATTGGGTGTGACTGGGAGAGGGGGAGGTTGGCTTAATGGATAATGAGATGTGGGAAAGGGAGATGGAATGTAGTGTCTGTGCTAATACATGAGGGTGTGAGTGGGTGTGGATGGGAGGATGGAGTGAAAGAGCCACTGGTCTTTAGAATAAGGCAATCTGCTATTGTGCTTGTATGTTTGTGTTTGTACTGATCCTAAAACAGCTGGTAAGCTGTTGCACTTAATGATGAGAGGGCGCAGTCCACCTCCTCTTTCTTATGTAACAAATTCCATGTCTTTTCCGTTAGCGCTTTTTGTATTTCTGAGAAAATATGCAAAATTTTTTTATTACCATTATCCTAAATGGTTCTTTGAGAGTAATCCGTGTCAAGGCCAAGAATTACTCAGCATTTCATCTTCATTCATGCTAGTAGATCTAGCCAAATGCCTCGTAGGTCAAGATTCACTTTTCACACCTATTCACAGATTTAATTCAAATTCTTCCATTCTTAACCCTCTTAAAATAAGGGCTTTAATTTTAATGTCCACTGTAACTACAGGATAGGATCTTTGATCTTGTCTTGATTCTAATTTAGCCTCAAAGATTGTTAGACTGAGAAGCTTATTTGCCCTGTTTGCACTGATAAGACATCAGCAGCAATTAAGAGTAGTTCCCAAATGTTATGAAAAACAGAACATTTTAGATATCTACTTATATACAGTAGTACATATAATACAGTTATATTCATGTGCACATTATAATACATTATTGTTTTTATTGTAACAGCTCACACATGAGAGCCTGTACAGCAGACGACATGCAATACAACATGTATTGTATTTTTTAATGTATAATTGTTGATATAGGGAAGTTTTTTTTAAAAACTTTTTTAATTTATCGAAGCATTCTCAGGTGTCTGCGATTTGTAACTGTCAGTGAGTAAATAAAACTTCATGATGTGCTTTTATGAAAATAACAAACTTTGCGGGTGGTAGCAGTAACTGCACTACCATAATAGGCCATGGAGATTGATCATCATTGATTATCATCATTGATTAGTAAGTAAAATTTATTTATATAGCACTATCCTAGACAGTTGTCACATGGTGCTTCACGATATATTAAAAAAAACCTCAAAAGAACAATAAAACAGTATGAACATAAACAAGACAAGACAAAGAACATAAACAAGACAAGGAAGAGCACACATAGCCATCAAGACATTTATAACAAATAAGACAGCACATCACCCAATATAGGCTAGGTGAAAGCCAGCTTATAGAAATTAGTTTTTAAGAGTTTCTTAAAACCTGACTCGGAGTGTTTATTCTTATACTCACAGGGAGATCATTCCAAGGTCCAGCCTAGCCAAGTCTAGCCAAATTTAGACCTTAGGATGATCAACAGGTTTTGGTTCGATGATCGTGAAGTTCTTGTTGGTCTGTGTGGAATCAATAATTCAGCAATATAAGATGGTGCTTGCCCATGCAGTGCTTTATATATAATAAGTAAGATTTTAAAATCTATTCTGTATTTAACTGGTAGCCAGTGAAGTGCGGCCATAACTGGAGTAATATGGGCACTACAAGGAGCTCATGTTAAAAGTCTTGCAGCAGCATTTTGAACCGCTTGAAGTCAAGAAATTGTAGATTGACTGAGACAGGTGAACAGCGTATTATAGTAATCAAGGCGTGATGAAATAAGAGCATGTATAATCCTTTCCAGATCCCGAGTGTTCACAACCAGTTTTGAAATATTTCTTAGCTGATAAAAACAGGTTTGGACTACTTTTTTAACATCTACTGACATATTAGAATCGAAAACAGCATCTAAATTCCTGGATGCTGTTTTCATATTTCCCTCCAGTGGACCAAGGTGTGGCTTTATTGTATTTGCACTATGATCTGGTCCAATAACAACAATTTCTGTTTTGTCTGAATTCAACTGCAAGAAGTTTTTTGACATCCAGTTCATGATAGATACAATACAATCTAAAACAATATCAAGCTTATTAATATCATTTTGTTTAAAAAAGAAATAAAGTTGTGTGTCATCTGCATAAAAATGATAAGAAATACATTTAAAATCTTGAATCAATTGATCCAAGGGAAGCATATACAAAGAAAACAGAACTAGGCCAAGAATAGACCCCTGTGGTAAACCAAACTTTTGTATATTAAATGAAGATGTACATTCTCCAATTTTAACAGAAATTTGTCTTCTTGACAAATATGACTCGAACCACTTCAGGGCAGTGACTGATATCCCAACCATATTCCTAAGCTGATTCAAAAGTATGCCATGAACGATTGTATCAAAAACAACGCTGAGGCAGTTTCAGTACTATGTAATTTATGAAAACCTGATTGAAATTTATCAAGGATATTGTTTCTCTCCAACACATGTAGGAACTGTAACAACACAGTTTTCTCAAGAATTATTTTCCTATGACAGCACACGCCATCGTGTTTAATTCCTTACTGCACTTGCCACTCTATTATCATTTTCCTAAACACCACCACTTTTAGCTACCTTTATCTTCTTTATCTGCCTTCTTTATCTAATTCAATTTCCTCTCATGTGACGATTGTCTTGTTTTAGATCACAAACTCAGTCTCAGTTGTTGTTGCTGAGATATTGTTGCTATATGGCATCTTAGAGGGTATCTCTAGGGTATTAGAGGGTATCAAATTTTTAATTTTGAATGGAACCTTATCTGAATGACTATCTTCATAGGCAGCCGCTAGTAATGTCAGTATATAGTTTGTGCATACAGTGCTGTCAGCTCTCTCCTAATCTCAGACTCTGCTTAGTCTGACAGAGTAAGTGTTGAGTGCAGCTTGTCATCATTCTCTTCTTAAGTCAGATGTTTATATTTGCTTTTCTAACTGCTGAGATCCCACAAAAACAGACCATTCTGTAATGACATTTCTGTCATATCTATGCTCCCAGATGATTAAATGGTGATATTTATCATCTTTAAATGTAGCAAAGAGCTGAAGGTGTCTGTGCTCCCTAGGACACACACATACACACCTCAGATCTGAAGGGAAAATCAGATAAGAAAGCAGGTGAATTTCTCACACTGGCCATTCGAATACATTCACACACTCTTAACCGCACAATCACACAATAATGCCCTGATTTGCATCCTCTTGTGAAGAAAGAGGTAATCACGTGGCCTGCAGCTCTGGGTTCTGACTGCAGAGGAGGGCAGTGCAGTCAGGCTTCATCACAAGCCATTAAACAGTCAGAAGTGCAAAGCCTGATTGAGTTACTCATTATACATTCACTAAAGGTCTTTCATGTTTGAAAAAAGTCCTCTGAGCATTCATCACAAGATCCCTACAGCATGAAAATCATAAAACGTAGACAGTCTTAAGTGTATACATTTAGACAGGCATCAAATTTGGATGGTGTTCATCTTTTCAGTACAGTTCCAGAGACTTGTATAATCTGTGTATTGGCATAAGACAATAAGACACTTTTTGTTCATTTTCCCAACTTTTTGTGAAATTTGATGCATTAAATAGTTATCTTAGTTGTCCTTTGATTCCACCGCTTTTACATGAGAGGTTTATCTTAGTTGATTAGCTGACTACTACAGGTCATACACTTGTATCCATCCATCCATTCCATTTTCCTGGAGCCTTTCCCAGGGAACTTGGGGCATACGGCAGGGGTGCCAACCCATCACATGGCACAATCACACACACATTCTCACACACTATGGATAATTTGGAAATGCCAGTCAGCCTACAACACATGTCTTTTGACGGGGGGGGGGGGGGGGAAACCGGAGTACCGGAGGAAACCCCCAAAGCACAGGGAGAATATGTAAACTCCACGCACACAGGATTCGAACCCCCTACACTGGAGCTACCATGCCCTCATACACCTGTGTGACAGGTAATTACATAGAGTAGATATCTAGCTACAGTTCCAGGATATTGATATGTGCTGCTTTTGTTTGGTCTTCCCATTCGGGTGAAATGCCACAGTTCACTAAGTGCTGCAGGGCTAAGGACATAAGACTTGTTGCTCCATTTGACCAATAGACAATTAAGGTATATGCCATCAAAAAATATAATTGTGAATAAAGCACTGGTTTAAAAAAATGTGTTACTGCTATAAATTGTGTGTGATTAGGATAATCACTGTTTTTGCAGATTATAAAAAGAGGAGAAATGCTATTAATTGGGGGATTTTGTGATCCCACTCTCCATAACAAGCACTGCGAATCAACTGAAAGGACAATGGCACAAAGACCAGTGTATAGTGATAACCTATTACAAAACATGCTTCTTCTGCAAATATCTGCCATTTTCTATAGGGGTATACGGCAGTACAAAGAAACTAGCAGAACCTCAGAAGCATGGTTATGTCACCAAGCAATGTTGTTATATGTTAAACTTATTTACCTACAGAACTCTTAACCAGTCTCAAATCTCTACACAATTCTGCCTTGTCGAACAACAGGATATCAATTTGGTGAAATGAAAGTGGATTTAACAAAACTCCAATACTGCACCCATTTACAAAATCTAGACGCCCTAAATCAAAAATCCAGGTCAGACACTATGTCTTCATTTAAAATGCATCTTAAATTATCATGGCAATACTAAATAATCCAAGCCTTAACATAGAAATATCTTTAATGAAATGACATGATTAATGACATTTTAATTAATGATTGCACCATTTCTTTCTGAATAACCTTTTTTTTCTGTGAGAAGAACATTATTATAGTGATGCCTTGTCTGATATGTAATTTTTCACAGTGCTATTCATGTTAATAATTAACAATATTTTTAAAATTAATTTCAGTTAAGTATTTATGCCTGCTACTAGGCACGGCAAATCCTCATGTCTCTGTGATTACAGCAAATTGGTGAAATAGAAATGTTCTTAGTTGAATCGAAAAAGGTATGAACTAAATCCTTCTAGCTAGTAATATTTACCTTACTCAAATTTCAATTGTATGTTATTTAAAGCATACATTAGCCATACTATCAGTGCTTTACTCTCTGCACTTGATGACTGTACTTCATGGGAATGATTTAGATTGCAAGGTGATTGCACTTTAAGGACTTCAGCAGTGACTCAACACTAAAATTAATTTCTATGACCCAAATATCACCAGCCATGACTCACTAAACTCAACTGACTCCCAGTGGGAGAATCAGAGTCTCATGTCTTATATGAAAGTGAAATGGTCAAAGTTCACATTGTACAACACAGGACTAATAAGGGCTTTTCATATTGCGTCTTTGTATTTGAGACATAGCTAATATTGTCACTTTGATAAACTAATGAAGACCATAAAGGTCCTCCTGCACACATAATATTTCATGTAGACTACAATTGTTGCTCATATGCAGTAAAATACATGAGCACAGAGCCATAGTTGTTTGAAGGGTTATATTAAAATAAAGATGGAACAACTGATTTTAATTATCTGGCAGTGACTGTAGATTGCTCATGACCTCAAGCTGTTAAGACCTTGTTGTAAATTGTAAATGATCAACCTCGATCAATAACTGAGGGGAATTAGATGGGAGCTGTAGTGCGCCCATGCAAGATCAGGATCAGATACAAAGAGTGGAAACAGTATGAAACACTGCAGCATACTGTGATCAATAGCCTGAAGCTTTACACTAAAACCGATGGCTCTGGAGGGAAGGAAGAAAGAAAAACGATAGCTGGATGATAAAAAATCCAATCTCTGTGCAGAGAAGGGAAGAGTAGAGCAATACATTAAGCAGGTATGCTGGAAATTAATACCACGTTTTGTTGTTCTAGATTTGAAAAAAAAAAAAAAAAAAAGAAAAGATTTACAGGGAAAACAAACAAATGCAGAGAGAGATTGATGTTGGAAGGTAGAAACACTACTCTTTTTTGGTAGAAACACTACTATTTTTTACCTTAAATGTATTACTTCAACCTTGAAAATTAAACTGTTTGCAAATTCTGTGGGTTCCTGTGTCAGGATGGGGGGAAGCATGACAGCTGCAACTAAAAGACCTAATACATCAGGCCTGTTATGCAGAGTAGTGGTAGTATAATGTGGACAGTATAACTGCACGAGCTTTAATTCAAGTTTCATGGTTTTAGACTCAAGACTATACACTGGGGAAAAATACCTATTCTCATATCTCACATTAACATGTGGCTCTTAAGGTCATACTGGCAGATGTAAGAGCCAAAGTGGAGAGACATGATGGAGCTAGCTCCCAAACCGCATGCTGCTAATGGTTTGTCTAAGTAGTACGCCATCTTTTGGCATACGAGGTTGAGTAGCCTATTTTGGGATACAATTTAAAACGGTAGTAAGCGATTGTGGGAATAGCTTGTACGATCAGCCCGCTGCGAGAGCGCGTGGGTCACGTGACTCTCCTGAGGCCATGACAGCGCTTTATTTTGGTCCGGCCGCTCCGTCGCCCTTTCGGGGAATAAGCGCTTAACTGGAAGTCGTCTTGCGCTTTCATGGATGTGGGACGGGCTGCTTTTTTGGGGTCACTCTCACCCTTGCGTCTGAATCCCAAATGCCAGAATCTTTGTGCTTCTGCAGTCCCGTTAGCCCCGTGTTCACACACCTCCCCCCATTTGTCCCACAAAACAGCGGACTGTGTTGACCTCATACATTCATCACTCATATATTATATATATATATATATATATATATATATATATATATATATATATATATATATATATATATATATATATATATATATATATATAAACCCGGAGGGCTTGTTGTTACTTAGAGGAATAAAAGACACGCATGTGCCCCTCAAGGTGAGATGAAAAGAGGCTGCACCTCTGCTTTCGTTCTCTTACCTTGAGCTGCCTCCTCGCCATGTCGGTCGGCTGCTTGGCGTTGAACGGATACGCGACGCATCGCATGACGAAGACGTAGAGCTGAAGACGCTTCTTTCTCTCTTCTTCCTCCCGCTGCAGCTTCTCGACATCCTCCTTCTCGTGCTCGCTGGCGGCAGACGGGCTTGGGCTGCTGGGGCGGGCGCTGCTCCCACGGACCCCGGGCTGCAGCCGCTCCGAGCTCTCGCTGCCTCTGTTCGGCGACACGCGAGAACCTCCGGACTGCGGCGCCAGCGTCTCTTTGCTTTCCTCCTCTACTATCCCGTCCGATTCCTCCTCGCTGGATGACGGATCCAACATTTTTGCTTCGGTGCAGGCACTCGACCGAAAAGAACCGAAAAAAACGACACCCTGCTAAAAAGTAAAAACAGAGGAACCGAGTTCGGCTTATTAGTGAAGTGCGGATCGGCAGAGAGAGTCTTACGTCCCAACGAAGAGGCAGTGGACGCCGGATGAGACAGACACCGCAATCTCTCCGCACGGACAGAGCGATGATGCTGACGCGCCCTGCCGTGGCTCCGGTTGGCCAATCACTGCGCGCAAGGGGGTGGGGTGGGGGTGGGGGGTGGGGGTGTTGGGGGGTGGATTTGGCCGTCAGAGTTGTGGGAGAGAGCGCGCGCGCGAGGCAGTGGCGGGGACGCGCAGGCGGGGCCGAGCGCGGCAGACATCTCTCTCAATGAAACGAACAAGCGCCGACGGCCACTTCCTGCCGAGCTGTCCGTGGTGCTGAACGCTCTCCAGGGTCGCCGCTGTCAGAAAGCACGCTGTCTGAATGGGGAAAGGTGTATTTAAACAGCATCGTGCTCTGAGACGCACAAACTGAATTAAAACCAGCAAGCAAAAGCATTGATT
Source organism: Cranoglanis bouderius (assembly GCA_023630585.1). Taxonomy (NCBI): domain Eukaryota; kingdom Metazoa; phylum Chordata; class Actinopteri; order Siluriformes; family Cranoglanididae; genus Cranoglanis; species Cranoglanis bouderius. Next base: position 22,813,846 of record CM042537.1, read on the forward strand.
AATGACACCAGACCTGAGAGGCGAATTGCTGCTGCAAGCAACTGGCATTAATATGCTATTAAAAAAACAACAGGTCGACAGTTTTAAACGACCATATAAATGTACTGTTTATTTTAAAGGCAGATGAAAATCAGTAAACAAGGTCATGGTCAACAAGGACTGAAGTTCCACATTTTCCCTGTAGGGGAAGATACTTTTCATTTAGCACAAGACAAGACAATACAATACAATACAATACAATACAATGGCTGCCTCTGTGGCTAAAGTGACATTTGTAAAGGTCATTCTGAGGTCAGATTGTGGGGCAGCCAGCTAGAATACTGTCCAAATTATGTACCTTTGTGGAAGGATGACACACACAGAATCACAGGCTTAGCACACAAAATCACTTCAATTTAGTAAAGGTTTTTCGTCATTTGAAAGGTTATCACAATTTTGAATTGTAAAATTTCTATCTATAAAAACAGGCCAAGCTACAACCTTTATCTCAGTGTGCTTTTTTGCTCTTCCTTCTCCACATATGGCTTCTCATCTACTCTCCCTCCAGTTCTCTCTCTCTCTCTCTCTCTCTCTCTCTCTTTCTCTCTCTCTCTCTCTCACACACACACGCACACACACGCACACACACACACACACACACACACACACACACACACACACACACACACACACACACACACACACACACACACACACTGCAGCATGCCAGGTTATTAATAGTGATCTGAACATAAATGCCAATACTCATAATTTATTGCCCTCAAAAGCAAATGCAAAATCGTTCAAATGTGAAATCGGACATCGGTAACAAACTTAATTTGAAAAAAAAAAAAAAATTAATAATGAACAACCCATTTTTAATGTTTTAGCTATTTGGTTACTTGTTTAAACAAAAACTAAACAATGTGGCTATAACATCATAATTTTTATTTATTTATTTGTTTGTTTGTTTGTTTGTTTATTTATTTATTTATTTTTGCCACCAATAGGTCTGATTTTTAGGCTGGCAAGATGCTCGCAGTGTTTTAGGATCCTCAGATAAGACTTGCTATGTTCCACCTGAAGTATAGTTATATTTGTGTTTTATTTGAATTCCACTTATATAAGATTTATTTTAAAATAATATTGAGTGAAAGAGATAGGAGCATAACAAGGAATTTTTATGAGAAAGCTAGCATCGCCAGTGATTCTTGAATTTAACACATTAGGTAGTGAGGGACTCCAGGAAGGTATTGCATTTAAGACTATAAATATAAACATCTGACAGCTCAAGATACTGCAGCAGATGCTCTGTAAAAGTGTAGCACTTGAAGCTCAGAGCACATTTGCTAAGCATTCATAGACCTGTTCAATAACTTATGAAACCAACATACTTCTTATTTTCAATATTAATAATAAGTTTTATTTGTATTTATATATTCCACAAGCTCAAGGACACTTTACATGTCATATACATTTAACATGACAAAGTACTTTAATATACAGTATCTCACAAAAGTGAGTACACCTCTCACATTTTTGTAAATATTTTATTATATCTTTTCATGGGACAACACTGAAGAAATGACACTTTGCTACAATGTAAAGTAGTGAGTGTACAGCTTGTATAACAGTGTAAATTTGCTGTCCCCTAAAAATAACTCAACACACAGCCATTAATGTCTAAACCGCAGGCAACAAAAGTGAGTACACCCCTCAGTGAAAATGTCCAAATTGGGCCCAAAGTGTCAATATTTTGTGTGGCCACCATTATTTTCCAGCACTGCGTTAACCCTGTTGGGCATGGAGTTCACCAGAGCTTCACAGGTTGCCACTGGAGTCCTCTTTCACTCCTCCATGATGACATCACAGAGCTGGTGGATGTTAGAGACCTTGCGCTCCTCCACCTTCCGTTTGAGGATGCTCAATAGGGTTTAGGTCTGGAGACATGCTTGCCCAGTCCATCACCTTTAACCTCAGCTTCTTTAGCAAGGCAGTGGTCATCTTGGAGGTGAGTTTGGGGTCATTATCATGTTGGAATACTGCCCTGCGGCCCAGTTTCCAAAGGGAGGGGATCATGCTCTGCTTCAGTATGTCACAGTACATGTTGGCATTAGCTCCCCAGTTCCGGCAGCACTCATGCAGCCCCAGACCATGACACCCCCACCACCATGCTTGACTGTAGACAAGACACACTTGTCTTTGTACTCCTCACCTGGTTGCCGCCACACATGCTTGACACCATCTGAACCAAATAAGCTTATCTTGGTCTCATCAGACCACAGGACATGGTTCCAGTAATCCATGTCCTTAGTCTGCTTGTCTTCAGCAAACTGTTTGCGGGCTTTCTTGTGCATCATCTTTAGAAGAGGCTTCCTTCTGGGACAACAGCCATGCAGACCAATTTGATGCAGTGTGCGGCGTATGGTCTGAGCACTGACAGGCTGACCCCCCACCCCTTTAACCTCTGCAGCAATGCTGGCAGCACTCATATGTCTATTCTGCAAAGCCAACCTCTGGATATGATGCTGAGCACGTGCGCTCAACTTCTTTGGTCGACCATGGCGAGGCCTGTTCTGAGTGGAACCTGTCCTGTTAAACTGCTGTATGGTTTTGGCCACCATGCTGCAGCTCAGTTTCAGGGTGTTGGCAATCTTTTTATAGCCTAGGCCATCTTTATGTAGAGCAACAATTCTTTTTTTCAGATCCTCAGAGAGTTCTTTGCCATGAGGTGCCATGTTGAACTTCCAGTGACCAGTATGAGAGAGTGTGAGAGCGATAACACCAAACTTAACACACCTGCTCCCAATTCACACCTGAGACCTTGTAACACTAATGAGTCACATGACACCAGTGAGGGAAAATGGCTAATTGGGCCCAATTTGGACATTTTCACTTAGGGGTGTACTCACTTTTGTTGCCAGTGGTTTAGACATTAGTGGCTGTGTGTTGAGTTATTTTGAGGGGACAGCAAATTTACACTGTTATACAAGCTGTACACTCACTACTTTACATTGTAGCAAAGTGTCATTTCTTCAGTGTTGTCCCATGAAAAGATATAATAAAATATTTACAAAAATGTGAGGGGTGTACTCACTTTTGTGAAATACTGTACATTTCAACAGAAGTTATAATCTCAATTACAAGACAGGGAATAAAATATCACTCATAATAGACAGATAATGTGCTGAGAAAAGGAGTGTTTTAAGCTGAATTTTAAAGATAGAAATAGAGGAGATGTTTCAGAGGCTCTGAGGTAGAGTTCCACAGTTTAGGTGCAACTACACTGAAGGATCTCCCACCAAAAGTGGATAGACGAAATCTAGGGACAGACAACAATTTGGAATCAGAAGAATGAAGAGTGCGTACTGGTGTGTATGGATGCAGCAGATTACATATATAATGAGGTGCCAGATCATTGAGAGTTTTGTATGTCAGGAGAAGAATTTTAAGCTTAATATGGCGTGAGACAGGCAGCCAGTGAAAACTAAACAAGATGGGAGTAATATGTGCAAAACACTTGGTGTTAGTGAGAACTCTAGCTGCAAAGTTTTGGATGTATTGTAATTGGGCAATAGTTTTAGCTGGTAGGCCAGTAAAGAGCAAGTTATAGTAGTCAAGACCTGATATGAAAGTATGACCTAGTGATTCTGCATCCTTCAAACTGAGAATGGGGTGAAGTCGTGCAATGTGACGTATATGAAAGAAAGCAGTTTTAGTGATGGTTCTAATGTGGGCTTCAAAAGAAATTGATGGATCGAAAGTGATTCTCAGATTCTTAATGGTTTTAGAGGGTTTGGTCAGATTTCCATCAATATTGACACAAATATTATATTATTATATGATATTATTTCTTATAAGAGTTTGTGGCCCAGTAACCATGATCTCAGTTTTGTCAGCATTGACTGTGAGGAAGTTACTGTTTAACCAAATTTTTACATCATTAATACAGGCAGTAAATGAGCCGATGGCATGTGTTTCATCAAAACGTGCGAATGTATAAATCTGGGTGTCATCAGCATAGCAGTGATAACTGAGACCAAGACTACGGATGATCTGAACTATGGGAGAACATAAGTTATGAACAGTAGTGGATCTAGTACAGAATCCTGGGGGATACCCTGAGTGAGAGGAGAAGCAGGAGATTTGTTTTTCTTAACTGAGATGAAATATTGTCTGTTAGTGAGGTAGAAAGAAAACCAGGATAGAGCAGTGCCATTAATACCAATATCTGAAAGTTAGGAAAGGAGTGTTTTGTGGCATACAGTGTCAAAAGCAGAGCTCAAGTCAAGCAAAATCAGAATACTGAAAAATCCAGAGTCAGCAGAGAGGAAGAGATCATTAATAACCTTCAAAAGAGCAGTTTCAGTGCTGAGGCGAAAACCAGATTGGAAAGGGTCATAGAGATTATTAGCTGCAAGATGTGATTGTAACTGGGAGGCTACAACTTTTTCCAGAAGTTTAGATATGAAAGGCATGTTAGAAATAGGACGATAGTTGCAGAGGGAAGATGGATCTAAGTTGGGACCTTTAAGGACTGGTGTAACAGCACCAATTTTAAGATCAGTTGGAACAATGGGAGATGCAAGAGATGTGTTTATCAAATGTGAAATAGGTGCCGAAATGACTGACTTACAGTGTTTAAGAAGGGAGGTTGGAACAGGGTCCAACTGACAGGATGATGAGTTAGAACCTAAAATTAAATCACTGACTCATGATGGGCAAGTTGGAGTGAAGGTGGAGAAAGGGTGGACAGGGTGTTCAGACAGACATTCGTGCAGAGGCACGAATCTTCAGAAACCGTTGACCTGAACGTTTGGTAAATGGAAACAATTTTATCTTGAAAGAAGTGCAGATATGAGTCACAAAGTTCATCAGAGCTGTGTGAGTCCTGAGCCGGTGGGTGAATTAGTTTGTTTACTGTAGCAAAGAGGGATCTAGGTCTACAACTTGCTTGTTGGATAATAGAGGAAAAGTACATTGAACGTCAGAGTTGGGAAGGTTACTTTAAAAATGTAATCTGTTACAGTTACAAATCACTTCATAAATAAATTTAATCAGTAACGTAATCCAAGTATCACAATATGAAAGTAATGTAATCTGATTACTTTTGGATTACTTCAAGGTCACATATGTGAATAAAATCAAGAGAAAAGCAATATAATCTAAAATACTTTTAATTAGAGCTTATTTTAGAGCTTAAAAAGATGTTCAGTGTTTGGATTTGTTTTAATAAAATAAATAAATTTGTTGCTCAACCAGAACTATAATCATGCAGCTGTCTATATTGTGTTATGTCAAAAGCAGGGCTCCAGACAAACAAATCTATTAAGGAGCCATGGGCTCCTATAAGGGAAAAAAAAAACAGGTGACAAATGATTTTTTTAAGTGCCACATAAGAATTAACTTACATTTGAAAATTTTAAAACACTTACTTTCAGTCCTCCTGTCATGTGTTTATGTCTGGACTCCTTTTACAGAGTCAGCATTTTCATCCAAGTTCACTTTCTTTACACAGAATCTAAGCCAGTGTCACTGACCATCATTATGTCAGAATCACTTGGCCATTGAGTGGAGTTTGGCCTCCTCTGTGTTGCAGAAAGCCAGCGTTTGACACACATCCAGTCAATTTTTCATAGAGGCCAATCATATAGGCGGTGTTGAATTTTATTTTTAGCTCCTTCCATTCGGTCATGTAGTTCACATGCACGATCTCAGCAAAAATATTATTCGCAATTTTATATTTTTGGTCGCAAATCTGACCTTTTTAGGCGCAGTCTGGAGCCCTGCAAAAGTAATCCTGATAGTATTCCCATTTTTTACAAAATGTACCTGTAATCTGATTACTCTGTGTTTTGACATAACTGTAATGGATTACAGTTACCAGTTTTTTTGTATCCTGATTACATAACGCCATTACATGTAATCTGTTACTCCCCAAGCCTGTTGAACATGCAGTGTTGAGTGCTGCTCTGTACTTCAGCTGATGTTCTGTAAGAGATAATGAATGAACAGTGAGGCCTGTTTTTCTACAGAGTCACTCAAGACGATGACCCACTCTCTTCATTGTCCGCAGTTCAGGAGTAAACCAAGGCGATGAGTGAGAAGAGGGCACCAGCTTTGTCTTGATGGGGGAGTGCTCCTCAAGAGCAGCTGAAATAGCTGAATTATAATTTGAGAGAATGTTTGAAGGATGGGATCATTTCAAAGAGTCAGAAAGTAAGGGTGTACAGACAGAGGTGGAGAATGATGAGGGGTCGATTGCTTTCAGGTTGTGATAAGATACCACAGTTTTCTTCTATGGCTTACAGCAAGGAAAATTAAATGAAAATTCTATTAGTTTGTGATCTGAGATGTCAATTTGGGTCCCAGTTGTAGAAACATTATTAAGACCTGATGTAAAAACTAAGTCAAGTATATGTCCATGGGTATGGGTAGAAAAATGCACGTGCTATGTTAAAATTAAGCATTCAATGTTAGAGTCGCCCTTTCGGCGCGCCTCACGAAAAGCTAGTGAGTAGCGCGTTTCCGCATTCCCCTCCATGCGCTGCTGCCGAGGACAGCCAGCAGTGCATTTCCGCAACTCATTCATAGACTCTTGTTTTGTTTACCTTGTTAAAAGGTTACCTTGTTAGCCGTCGACGACAGCTCCATGTCAGCGTGACAGCGAGAGCGGGGGGAGTGGCTCTCCCCCACTCTTAGCAGGGATCCCCCTCGGGGATTTTCCCTTGGAGCAGTCGCTTGACGAAACCCTGAAGCACGCCTTTGATCAAGTGAGAGTAATTGATGGTCAGCCGATCCAGCCCAATGTTGCACTCTCCAACCCCTAGTACGCGATTATTAAGGATAGGATTTATAGAGTGACGCAGGACACTCAGACACAGGAAAATGTGACCCAATTGTTGGTTCCGAAGAACCGTCGGGAAGTATTATTCCAGGCGGCTCATTATAACCCTATGGCGGGGCACTTAGGGCGGCGAAAACATTAGGTCGGCTCTTGGCTCGCTTCTATTGGCCGGTCATTCGTGGCGACGTTCGCCGGTGGTGCGTGGCGTGCTGCGAATGCCAGCTGGTGAATCCACCGGCCACCCCAAAAGCGCCGTTGCGCCCACTCCTGTTAATCAAGGTCCCCTTCGAGAGAATTGGCATAGACCTCGTCGGGCCATTAGACCGATCTGCACGGGGGTATCTCTTTGTGTTAGTATTAGTGGACTACGCAACGCGATACCCGGAAGCGGTGCCTCTACGCAATATCTCCGTGAGGAATGTTGCGGATGCACTCTTCCGTGATATCTCCCGGGTTGGGATCGCGAAAGAGATCCTAACTGATCAGGGCACATCTTTTATGTCACGCACCCTGGGCGAGCTGTATGAATTGTTGGGGGTTAAAGCGATTCGCACCAGCGTTTATCATCCGCAAACGGATGGGCTGGTGGAGCGCTTTAGTCAAATGCTTAAAAATATGATTCGTAAGTTTGTGCAGGAAGATACACGGAATTGGGATAAGTGGCTAGAGCCCCTGTTATTTGCAGTATGAGAGGTCCCGCAAGCCTCCACGGGGTTCTCTCCATTTGAATCATTTTATGGACGCAAGCCGCGCGGCGTACTTGACGTCATACGGGAAAATTGGGAGGAGGGGCCTTCAACCAGTAAGAATGAAATTCAGTATATTTTGGACCTGAGAGCAAAACTCCACACATTAAGTCACCTAACGCAGGAGAATTTGCTACAGGCACAAGAACGTCAATCCCGGCTGTATAACAGGGGTGCACGGCTACGCGAGTTCACGCCGGGAGATAAAGTTCTCGTGTTACTACCCACGTCGAGCTCCAAATTACTCACCAAGTGGCAAGGACCTTTTGAGGTCACACGGCGAGTCGGGGATGTCGACTATGAGGTAAGGCGAACGGATAGAGGCGGGGCGCGGCATATTTATCATCTAAACCTGCTAAAACTTTGGAGGGAGACGGCGTCGGTAGAGTTGGCAATGGTAATTCCTGAAAGGGAGGAGCTAGGACCGGAGGTAGATGTAAAATTGGCGAGTCAATCCCCTCCGGTGCCGTGCGGGGACCACCTCTCCAGAGCCCAAATTACAGACATTAAAACCCTACAGGCAGAGTTTTTTGACGTGTTCTTGCATCTCCCCGGCCGCACTAACCTCATAGAGCACCACATTGAGACAGCCCCAGGGGTGGTGCTTCGCAGCCGCCCCTATCGGCTCCCTGAACACAAAAAAAATGTTGTCCGTGATGAACTTAAGGCCATGCTCAAAATGGGAGTAATCGAGGAGTCCCACAGTGACTGGAGCAGCCTGGTGGTCTTGGTTCCCAAGGCCGACGGGACGGTCCGGTTTTGTGTGGACTTTAGAAAAGTCAACGCGGTGTCTAAATTCGACGCATATCCAATGCCTCGCATTGATGAACTGCTCGATCGGTTGGGCGCGGCTCGCTTTTATTCGACACTGGATTTGACCAAGGGATATTGGCAGATCCCCTTGACTACAATGTCCCGGGAAAAAATGGGCTTTTCCACCCAGTTTGGCTTATACCAATTCGTGACCCTTCCTTTTGGGTTGTTCCGGGCTCCCGCGACGTTCCAGCGGCTCATGGATCGAATACTCTGTCCACATGCTGCATATGCCGCTGCCTATTTAGACAACATTATTATATACAGTAATGACTGGCAGCGACACATGCAGCACTTAAGGGCGGTGCTGAGGTTGCTGGGGTGTGCGGGACTCACGGCCAACCCAAAGAAGTGCGCGATTGGACGGGTGGAAGTACGGTATCTGGGCTTCCACTTGGGTCATGGACAGGTGCGTCCCCAAATTGATAAGACAGCAGCGATTGCGACCTGCCCAAGGCCCAAGACCAAAAAGGAGGTGAGACGGTTCCTGGGGTTGGCTGGCTATTATCGTAGGTTTGTGCCTAATTATTCGGACGTCAACAGCCCGCTGACTGATCTCACTAAAAAGGGGGCACCAGACCCGGTCCAGTGGACGGAGCCGTGCCAACAGGCTTTCACTCAGGTAAAAGCTGCACTGTGTGGCGGACCACTTTTACATTCTCCTGACTTCTCTCTCCCTTTTGTTTTGCAGACGGATGCGTCGGACAGGGGGCTGGGGGCCGTGCTGTCCCAGATAGTGGAGGGGGTGGAGCGCCCCGTGCTGTACATCAGCCGCAAGCTCTCGATATGGGAGACAAAGTACAGCACAACTGAGAAAGAGTGCCTGGCCATCAAGTGGGCAGTCCTCACACTCTGCTACTATCTGATGGGGCGGGCCTTCACCCTCTGTTCGGATCACGCCCCGCTCCAGTGGCTCCACTGCATGAAAGATGTCAACGTTCGGATCACTCGTTGGTACCTGACACTTCAGCCTTTTAAGTTCGAGGTGATCCACAGGCCGGTGGTGTAGATGGCTCTGGCGGACTTCCTCTCCCGGCAAGGGGGGGGGAGTCGGTGGCAGGCCGGATGGCTCCCCGGCCTGAGTCGGGCGGTTGGGGTATGTGGAGGCGGGGGCGTGGTCGAGCACCGGTTTGTGAATGGAGGGCGGAGCCGGAGAAAGCGAGTGGTAAGGTTTACACACCTGTAGGAAATTGAGACTAACGAGTGTTCTGTGTTGAGGAGAAAAGGAGGAGAGACATGCGCCTCGAGAGAGAGAATGACGCCGACACAGAGCCACATGTGTGCGTGTGTGTGTGTGTGTGTGTGTATATATACGGGGAAATAAAAGAAAAACCCAAATGCCGAGAAAAAAGGGAGAAATAAAAGTGTTTGAGTTGGATTAAGCCCGTCTCCTTTCTGGTTCCTCCGTACCCGACCTTTAAAGTTCGTTACAGTGTTTTTCTGCTAAGGGGACAGGACAACTGCACCGCATCAAAGGGACGATGGACGGGGCCATGTACCGTCAAATCTTGGGTGAGAACCTCCTTCCCTCAGCCGGGGCATTGAAAATGGGTCGTGGATGGGTATTCCAGCATGACAATGATCCAAAACACACAGCCAAGGCAACAAAGGAGTGGCTCAAGAAGAAGCACATTAAGGTCCTGGAGTGGCCTAGCCAGTTCCCAGACCTTAAACCCATAGAAAATCTGTGGAGGGAGCTGAAGGTTCGAGTTGCCAAATGTCAGCCTCGTGACCTTAATGACTTGGAGAGGATCTGCAAAGAGCAGTGGGACAAAATCCCTCCTGAGATGTGTGCAAACCTGGTGGCCAACTACAAGAAACGTCTGACCTCTGTGATTGCCAACAAGGGTTTTGCCACCAAGTACTAAGTCGAAGGGGTCAAATATTTATTTCCCTCATTAAAATGCAAATCAATTTATAACTTTTTTGAAATGCATTTTTCTGGATTTTTTTGTTGTTATTCTGTCTCTCACTGTTAAAATACACCTACCATTAAAATTATAGATTGATCATTTCTTTGTCAGTGGGCAAACGTACAAAATCAGCAGGGGATCAAATACTTTTTTCCCCCACTGTATGTTGAAGTCATCAAATTCTAAATTTGTTTATATTTACAAAATACAATTAAGTTGGTCAGGGAAAACATTTAATATCTTTTCTTTATACTTTTGTCAGTTAATTAAAGTTTCAAGAGACTCACAGATTTTTTTTTTATTGCATTTTAGTAAAAATCCCAACATTTATGGAAATGAGATTAGTACTTCAGTCTATATTATTATCAGGGCCTACAGTAAGTAGCTCTTTAATATGCCTCAAATTCTAAATCAAAGATAAAAAATAAAAAAATGTCAGGATTGTATGTTGCGCACTATGTATTACAGTGTAGTACTCTAGCCATTTTCTAACTCTTTCCAGTGGATGTTGGCCCAGAGGTGTTCACCAGATTTCCCTTGCTTCATCTGCAGTAGCATTCTCTTTGCATCTTAACCATTAATAATTAATAGTCTCAGTAAGGACAGTTTAATACCCTTACCTTGTGTGCCAGTCTCTCATGTCTGCAGACAAAACCCAATCCCACGCCTGAGATAGTTTAATATCAACTTTCGCAGTTCTGAATAAGTCTAGAGTTTGATTGTTATTAACCTTGATTATTAGACACAACATATAGAATTGCTATCATAAATTGAAAATAACCAAAAACACCATAATAATAATAACAACCCAAATCTTAATGTTAGTTGAAAAAGGAAAGATACACATCATTTTCATTGGAGTCTGCTCACTCCATATGGAATATTTACATATTAAGAGGAAATGCAAATATACACTGAATTCATTCAGTAAACCTTCATTAAAATCAAATGTGTGTTCATAAGGCTGCATATGTGGCTGTAGTTCAGATATGCAGTATTGTGCATGTTCTCCTACAAGCACACATTGTTTCTGCTCTCCCCCTCTCTGTGAAAGGCCAATAGATCTTTAGAAAAACAAAAAGCAGGGAAAATTACTTCGCTGGTAATCAATCACAGAAACAACCATATTTGCATATTCATGAAGCTGCCCTACAATCCATTGCAAACATCAGCTGTATGTGCATGTGTGGGCAAAATGAACAAACACTGTATGCTGTTATCAACATGTATGACTTAAATCATTCATTTGTAGGATATATATATATATATATATATATATATATATATATATATATATATATATATATATATATATATATATATATATATATAAGGATAAAGCATAATGTTATTAATATTGAAAAAGAGCACAATACTTGTATAAAGGTACAATTGTGTAATCTCTCTCTCTCTCTCTCTCTCTCTCTCTCTCTCTCTCTCTCTCTCTCTTTCTCTCTCTCTCTCTCTGTGTGTGTGTGTGTGTCTGTGTGTGTGTGCATGTGTGTGTATGTGTGTGTATACTTAACACAAATGTTTTGAGTGATAGAGGTCATACATTGGGCACTGACACTGACTGTGAGAGTGACAGGTCGATTTAAAAAGGCAGGATGTGAGTCTGAAAGCTCACACTCACAAAGCAAGTGGCTCTTTGAAATATTAAAACACTGAGCAATTCATTCCCAGCCCCCCTCCCCTCTCTTTTTCTCTCACCCTCTCTCTGCAAATATGAGATTGATGGAATAAGGTCAGTGTACAGTAGAACGATTTATCAATGTTTGATCTCAACACTACTGAAATGCAGCTATTATTTTATTCACATGCACATGAAGGTGACTCCTATTGTTGATGATTCCAAACCACTATGTCCTATATAGGTTTATACAAATTATATTAAACTTACATATATACAGTACATGCAGTGGGCAGTTTTGGCCAGTGATTGCATATATGTAAGTTCTGAGATGCTTTTCTGCTCACCACACTTGTAATGCATGGTTAACTTGTAATGCAAGTTACCATAAACTGGCCATTCTCCTCTGTCTCATCAGCAAGGTGTTTCTGTCACCAGAACTGCTTCTCACTGATGTTTTTTTTTTCTTCAAACAACAAAACAACTCTAAATTAACTCTAAATTAAATTAAGACCATTGCAGTTTCTAAAAATCGTCAAACCAGAATGTTTGACACCAACAGCTATGCTGTGGTTAAAGTCAGTGAGATCACATTTTCCCCCATTTTGACGTTTGATGTGAACACTAACTGAAACTGTATCTGTGTTATGTAACAAGGACGGAGGGAGGCAGGATGCATGCGCAGGGGAAAAAGTCAGTTTATTAGGAACAGTTTCATTCAAAAGTAATGGAACCAAAACAAAGGGAAACAAACCATTATCCACAAAAAGAGTAAGGCAATAATCCACAAGAGATAATCCATATGACAGTAATTCCCAAAAGAGATAATCCACAAGGCATATATTCCAAAAGAGATTGAATCATGAAAACAAAGCAAAACAAAACAGAAACAAACGCACGAAACTAGGCTATGATCTAGGAGCTACGAGCTAATGAGCTAAGGTCTAGGAACTATGAACAGGGAGCTATGAGCTATGGTCTAGGAACCATGAACTAAGGGCGAGAGACAGCGAGAAGATAGCAGGCATACAGCACATGCTAGGTCGAACTCTATTTAGTCTAATCTACTTTAATACTCCGCCAGGAAGCGGAAACGGGAGGAGGTTTATATACACAGACAAATCAAAGACAAACGACGTTAAACACCGAACACCTGAAACTAATAATTAAACCATAAACGGAAAACCTATGAATGAGAAGGGGCGGAGACATGACATAAACCAGAGAACCAATAAACATAAAGGAGGCGGAGACATGACGTAAATGAAAACACAAGCACATGGTGATGTAAACAAAACAAGAGTTTGTGAATGCATAGTCCAGTGGGTTTTTGTGAATGGAGAGGCGCTGCTCTCAGCAACACGGCACGAGGAATGAGGAAGTGTTCGAGCGACTCCGAGAACGAGGGAAACTCTAACAGAGCCCCCCCCCCAAAGGCGCTTCTCCCGAAGCGCCGAAAGTTCTGGCCGCTCTGGCGGACCTGGGCCCCTGGGCAGGATCCTAACATCTGCCCCCCAGGACCTGACGCTGGTGATGTCCAGTGTCCTGAGGCCAGAGCAGAGCGTGTCGGGTTGTCCCTTTGGCCCTGGTCGAGAACTTGGTCGAGAACTTGGTCGAGAACTTGGTGTGGTGCTTGACTTGGAGCTTGGAGTGATGTGTGACCTGGTGCTTGACTTGGAGCTTGGAGCTGTGCTTGACCTGGTGCTTGGCTTGGAGCTTGGAGCTGTGCTTGACCTGGTGCTTGGCTTGGTGCTTGACTTGGAGCTTGGAGCTGTGCTTGACCTGGTGCTTGGCTTGGAGCTTGGAGCGGTGCTTGACCTGGTGCTTGGCTTGGAGCTTGGATCGGTGCTTGACCTGGTGTTTGGCTTGGAGCTTGGCTTGGAGCTTGGCTTGAAGCTTGACTTGGAGCTTGGCCTGAAACCAGGACTGGAATCGGACTTGGCACCTGGATTGGAGACAGACTTGGAGACAGACAGGGAACAGGACAGGGAACAGGACAGGGAACTGGACTGAGAACTGGACTGAGAACTGGACTGGAAACTGAACTGGAAGCAAAGCTAGAACCTGAAGTGGAAAGTGGACTTGCAACAAACGTAGAAACTTGACTGAAAGCTAAACTAGAAACAGAACTGGAAATGAAATTAGAAACCTGGCTGGAGACTGGGCTGGAGACTGGGCTGGAAAGGAAACTAGAAACCGGACAGGAGAAAGAGGTGGACTCTGGACTGGATTCTGGACTGAGTCCTAGACTGGAAACTGGATTGGGAACTGGGTCTGAACCTGTACTGGAAACTAAACTAGAAACAGGACTGGGACCTGGACTGGAAACAGGACTGGGACCTGGACTGAGAATTAGACTAGATTCTGGATGTGACTCTGGGTCTGAACTGAGGCATGGGCTAAGGCATGGATTGGAACATGACTCTGGGCATGAACTGAGGCATGGGCTGGAACATGACTCTGGCTTAGGGTATGGATCTGGACTGAGACGTGGACTAGGATATGGGTCAGGACAGAAACCTGGATCTGGACTTGGACATAGACTTGGACTTGGAAAGGAGGTCATCCCGTGGACCTCAGACATGGACTTGGCTTGGGAGGAGGTCATCCCGTGGACCTCTGACATGGACTTGGCTTCGGAGGAGGTCATCCCGTGGACCTCTGACATGGACTTGGCTTCGGAGGAGGTCATCCCGTGGACCTCTGACATGGACTTGGCTTCGGAGGAGGTCATCCTGTGGACCTCTGACATGGACTTGGCTTCGGAGGAGGTCATCCTGTGGACCTCTGACATGGACTTGGCTTCGGAGGAGGTCATCTTGTGGACCTCAGATATGAGCAGGACATGAACGGAGGTCCCCTCGTGGACCTCCAGAGAGTGCTCAGCTTGGTAGACCTCCTGCTGGGTCTCCTGCTGGAACTCAGGGCTGTAGCTTGCCACGTGAACCTCCAGGGGAAGCTCCACTGAGGAGACCTCTTGCTAGGCCTCCTGCTGGAGCTCGGGGCTGGAGGTTGCCACATTAACCTCCAGGGGCAGCTCCGCTGAGGAGACCTCCTGCTAGGCCTCCTGCTGGAGCTCGGGGCTGGAGGTTGCCACAGTAACCTCCAGGGGCAGCTCCGCTGAGGAGACCTCCTGCTGGGCCTCCGGCTGGAGCTCGGGGCTGGAGGTTGCCACGTTAACCTCCAGGTGGCACTCTGCTGAGGAGACCTCCTGTTGGGCCTCCTGCTTGAGCTCGGGGGGTGCCCGCCTATGGAGCCGCTTATGAACTCGCCAGCTGTCCTTAAAGCAGGCCTGTGAGCAGAAGTAGTAGCTCCGTGTTCCCTGTTTTCGACAGGTGGGGCACTGTAAGCTGGCCTGTCGGGTGCAGCCCTCGGTTGCACACTCCTGGGTCCGGGGCTGAGAGGTGCAGGTCGCCACATTTGCCTGCTTCCTCTCGTAGTACTCCAGGAACGACTGGCTGGACCGATTGCCCAGGCGGTCCTTCCCCAAGAAGGTCTTGAGGTCGGGCATGAATTCGGGGCTCCCGAATACCTGGACCAATAGATCCACAAAGCCGGAAACCGTATATATCCTAGTGGACCCACTGGCAAGGTGAAGCTCCGCCCACTGGCGAGCAGCACCGACCAGGCGGGACAGGAGGAACTTCAACCATTGTTCTTCGGTGGGCATGGGATCCTCCAAACTGAGAAAGTACATTTGGGCCTTCCACAAAAAACACTGAGGCCACATGGAGAAGCCATCATATGCATCCGGGGCATAAATAAAAGTCCACTGTTCGAAGGAAACTGTATCAAGGGGAGGAACAAAAAATTTGGTGTGGCAGGCCCAAGATTTCCCCGCTGCATCCATGTTTGGAGGAGTATTCTGTTATGTAACAAGGACGGAGGGAGGCAGGATGTATGCGCAGGAGAAAAAGTCAGTTTATTAGGAACAGTTTCATTCAAAAGTAATGGAACCAAAACAAAGGGAAACAAACCATTATCCACAAAAAGGGTAAGACAATAATCCACAAGAGATAATCCATATGGCAGTAATTCCCAAAAGAGATAATCCACAAGGCATATATTCCAAAAGAGATTGAATCATGAAAACGAAGCAAAACAAAACAGAAACAAACGCACGAAACTAGGCTATGATCTAGGAGCTACGAACTATGATGATCTAGGAGCTACGAACTATGAGCTACAAGCTAAGGTCTAGGAACCATGAACTAAGGGCAAGAGAAAGCGAGAAGATAGCAGGCATACAACACATGCTAGGTCGAACTCTATTTAGTCTAATCTACTTTAATACTCCGCCAGGAAGCGGAAACGGGAGGAGGTTTATATACACAGACAAATCAAAGACAAACGACGTTAAACACCGAACACCTGAAACTAATAATTAAACCATAAACGGAAAACCTATGCATGAGCAGGGGCGGAGACATGACATAAACCAGAGAACCAATAAACATAAAGGAGGCGGAGATATGACGTAAACGAAAACACAAACACATGGTGATGTAAACAAAGCGAGGGTTCGTGAATGCATAGTCTAGCCGGTTTTTGTGAATGGAGAGGTGCTGCTCTCAGCAATGCGGTGCGAGGAACGCAGAAGTGTTCGAGCGACTCTGAGAACGAGGGAAACTCTAACAATCTGCTTCATTTTATGCACTGTTCTGCTGCCACATAATGGTCTGATTGGATAAATGCATGAACGAATAAGTGCACATGTATTCCTATTAAAGTGGCCGTGAGTGTATAATACCTCACATTCTACAGAAGTTATTTTACTTATGCCTGTATCACAGCTTTTCACAGATTATTTGGATGCCTTGGGAAGTTCATACCTCTCTCTCTCTCCCTCCCTCAGTGAGAAACAGTGCTTGTTTGTGAAGAGTGCCATCATTTCTAAATATAGAGCTCTACCAGGCAGAACAGCACTGGCTGTGAAGTGCATTTTTGCTCCATTCTTAGCCAGTTGTCTGGCTTTCTAAAGGTGCCAATTGATATCTGAGAACTTCTCACCTTCCAGTTTCCCTCTTGAAGCAAAAAAAGAGAATGAGGTTCTGGTCAAAACGCCAGGAATTCCTGTATTACTGAACACTAATAGTGAACCTCCTGAACATTCAAACTGATTAGAGCATCACAGTTGCTTCTGTATTGTCACTCTTTTTTTCATGTCCTGCTTCTCAGAGTTGAGGGAGATGTAGGAGCAAGAAGGAGGCCAAAAAAAGAATCATTAATTATGCAGTGTTGAACAGCAGCCTTCCTAACTTCAGCCTGGTGAAAACCTCGTTGTGTCAAAGTGTCAGGCTCACTCTCCATGGGGACATACCAAACTTGCCTGCTTCCTAACGCAGAACGACTAAGCAGTCTACTCAAATAAACCCCCTCAGCAAAAGCATCAATAAGCCAGAGCCTAATGGAAAATATACCTGCTATCTCTCTTAATGAGAGAAAACAAGCCTTGATCTTTAGAAATGCTTATGCAGGGAGATCATGCTTTAGACAATTTCTCCTAAAGTGTTTTCCTATGTAAGAGAGATCTTCAACATTCAAAGAGATCAGTTCTTCAATATTGGAGAAAATAAACAATTAGCAATATTTTGGCTGAGCACACTTGGAGATTAGTGTATTGAATCAAATGTGCTGAGACTGACGCTGGATACACGAGGATACTGACACAAACATACAACTGTGAAAGCTGTTTTTATAAGCATCTACTGGTCACAATAATGAATACAGACAATAATTCTCATGCATCTATTGTTAGTACAGCTTTGCCAGTGCACAAAGACTGGCTTCGTTCTACCCTAGAAAACCTAGTGGCTGTCTTCCCTAATAAAAAATTTCTCTGGCATGTGCACAGGAGTGAGTCAAAATGAAATTAGGTTTAAGTGGTTCCTGGCATGAGGGAAAGAGAGTCATGGTGGTGATCGGTGTTTTAAGGAAAAGGTCTGCAGAGAACACAGAGACCAGCAATAATTAAAGAATTCCAATAAAAATACAAGCAAGTGTGCAGTTCTGTAACTTTGTATTCTCAATTAAAGTTAATTATGTTTTTGCAAAGATTAATGACCTCTGCAGTCCAATTACCACTTGATGGTTCCAGCAGCAGTGTATCAGTTCATTGTGCTGCTGGGTAAAGGTCTAGTAAAATGTCTTTTTCAACACAGATATAAACAGAAATAGCTTCTTAAACGTTAATTTTGTCAGGTATCATTAACAATAAAATTAATAAAGAAGCTGATTCCACCTATTTTGAGACAGATGACCAAACCCCTGCTTGCATTGGTGTTTTTCTACCGCACATATTGTTTTGAATGTTTAAGACACATTTCAGCATTAAAACTGTAAAAATGCTTTATTGTACAAAAAACATAAAGTACATGCAAGTTTACTTCTCTCTATAAATAGCTAATTGGGTTTACTTAATGATTCATTTGCATTTATAGCATTCAGCAGACATCATTATCCAGAGCATCTCCATGAGAAACATATCGTCATGATAGTTCAATAGGTCAGGGTCAAAGAATAACATCAAGCTAAAACCATGTCAGAGAGGAGCTAGTACTAATTTAAATTAGTACTCATTTAAGTGCTTGGTGCAGAGGTAGGTCTTTCACCTTCATTTCAAAACAGAACATAATTCAATTGTTTGGACAGCCTGGGCAAGTTAATTCCATCACCTGAGTGCCAGGATAAACATCTTGATGCATGTCTACCTTGTAACTTGAGTGATGATAGGTAAGTCAATCCATGCTGGAGGCTTGAAGGAAATGCAGTGCAGAGCAGAGTTAACCTCAGGTAACTGAGGTTAACTCTTTTTAGGGAAGCAACAGTTTTTTGAAATACTAAGTGAAATACCAAGTAGGATAGTTGGTTGTCCAGAATTCTTGGTGTGATCTGAGACTTGGCCAGGGAAATCACAAGATCTTAATACTGAGATGCATCTCCAGGGATATACAGCAGCTCAGTCTTGCTGGGATTTAGTTTCAACTGATGAGCTGCCATCTATGATGATGTCTACCAGGCATGCTGAGGTTTGTGCAGAATCAGTGTCTGAGGGAGGAAATAAGAGGAAGAGTTTGGTGTCAATAGCATAACAGTGGTATGAAAAACCATGTGAGGAAATTACCTTACACTGAAAGACTGCGTATTGGAGAATAGAAAGGCTCCATATTAAACATTAAGCTGTTCATGCTCAGTCTCACAAGGCTCAATGGCTCCTCCAGTGGAGACTTATGGTAACACGTCATGCATGCATGCAGGAAAAGATTAATGACAAATTGCTGACCACATTAATTTAACATGTATAAAACAACCTTTACAATGTATGTGCTTTAAGGGAAACTGGCAGTAAGGAAGATAGTTGTACACATTTGGTTCTGCAGAGCAGTGAAACACAGGCATCATGTCCTATACTGCTTGGAACAGTAGATGGTAGCAGAGTGTAATGCACTGCTCCTGCTACAATAGCAGGTTTAGAATGTCAGAAAAGCTGAATCAGAAAAACTTTTTTTTTATTTTTTTATAATTATTTATTTTTAAAAAAAAGAAAAATAAGTGTAGAACATACATGTGTGAGTGTCCGATTTGCAATGCACAAAACATGTAACATTTACATACATACACACATACTGCATACTGTATATACAATATACAGGAAACTGCTCCTAGATGTTTTTTAATACTGCAGGAGATATTGTGCTAAGCACTGAAATCACTTCACTCATTCTCCTGTTTTACCACTGCAGTTTGTTTGTGATGGCAACTGATGTAATGGTAACTGATGGTAATATCCAAAAAGGTAGTGTATATAATAAAAGCTAGTACATTAAGTCTCCAGGCCAAAAGTGAGTCCTGAATAAAAAAAAAATAATTGAAAGTTATATGTAATCCTTAACTACAATTTATTGATTTAATTAAAATATTGGACACATTAACTTTTAAACTTTCACCTCAGTATAATTTACTTTGTGTCTTTAGGTTTACTTTGGACTTATACTGTCTTTAGTTTGATGTTGTATTTCCTCATACACAGTTTAAAGGTGACTTTGATCAGCTGAATCTGAAGACATCTTTATTTCTATTGGCTCACATGTGTCTTATTGGTTTACCTTTAGCTTACACAAAAGGTCTGGCATCATATAGATTAAGTATTAAACATTATTATTTGAGCTTGAGAAAGGTATGAAGGGGGAACCCTTAAAATTGTATGTGGAACCCTACAACAGAGTGTTTCCCTATCAGAAAGCATTCCAAAACCTATTTAAGAAGGTAAGAACCCATAACTATCCAAAGACTCCTTTAAGATCTCCTTTTTTTCTAAGAATATATACTTTAAGGCCAATTGTTTGTGGACACCTGACCATCACACCCATATGTAAGCCTTCCCCAAACTGATGCCACAAAGTTTGAAGAACACATTTTTATAGGATGTCTTTGTATGCTTTGCCATTACAATTTCCCTTCACTGGAGTTAAGGATCCTAGACCAAACATGTAGACATGGTTTGCCAAGGTTGGAGTGGAAGAAGAGTGGCCTGCACAGAGCCCTGACCTCAACCCCAGTGAACACCATTGGGATGAACTGTAATGAATCACTTGACATCAGTGCCTGACCTCACTAATGCTCTTGTGGCAGAATGGTCAATGCCCCACAGCCATGCTCCAAAATCTAGTGCAAAGTCTAGTTATAACAGCAAAGGAGGACTAAATCTGGAATGGGATGATCAAAAAGCATATGTTGGTGTGATGATCAGGTGTCCACAAAATTTTGGACATATAGTGTGCAGAGATCACAGGATTCTTGAAAAACGATTTAATGTGTTTAAAGGCTATGCATTAAACACAAGAATTTCTAAGAAATACTAATCAAATTGTACTAGTTTAACTAAGAATTAATTAATATTTTAAAATTAGTTACCACATTGTCTTTCCTGTGAATTTACTGAACATAAACAATACAATAAATAAGTCCACATGTTGGATCAGTATATGCTTTTGGTGGGTCATGTTATAAAGTGCTATAAAGCCACTCACGTAACAAGCACTATTAACAACATATGCTGTGATTCGTATGTGTGCCCAGAAGAGGGAGATCATATCTAAATTGAAAATAAAACACTCAGTTTGTCATCTTCAGGGCTCAGTATTCAGCCATTTTAGTGACGCAGTTGAATTTAAATAAAGTTTCAACAAGTCAGTAAATGTTGCAAGGGTTTTTTGTTGTCTTTATTAAAGTGATGGACATTGGCAAAGACTCAAAACATATTGACCTGCACAATTGATTAGTACTCACTGTTTTAGTACTAAACAAAAAGATACATCATGTGGATTAAAAGCACACTCAGTCGATTTATTGCTGGAGCTTTCACTGTGAAACTAAGGGAGAGCAAGTTTGAATGACTGCCTGTGACATTTGTAAAGGTGTAGGATGAGTAAGTGACATCTAATTATATTTGATGATTATTTGATTCACAAAAAAAAAAAAAAAAAAAAAAAAAAAAAGATGTTGCATTTATAACATGCTAATCCTTCTCCAATTAACTGAACTAGCTGCATACTGAATCCTGGAAATGTCATACAAATGTTTAGCAATAAACAAAACAATACTAATCAGTGAGAGAATTAGCTTTTAATTAAACCATCCACCTTTTTTGTGAAAGTTAAAAGAAATTATAAATATAAGGGGACACAAACTATTATTTATCCATCCACATGTTCACAGAGCATATAAAAACAAATAAATGAGACAAATGTTTGGCAGTTTGTTGACTTGAAAAAGGTCAGTACTCATCTTTGCTAACAGGTGATCATTAGTGAGCTGAAAAGACCACATAAGCAATTATAAGGTTAATTGGAGAGAGAAAAACCTCCCAGATGGAGAATTACAGGAGTTGGCTAAGCAGGAACTTAGAATGTGGGTTTAATATGAAAAGAGAAAGGATGGTGATGAAGATAAGCTAATCCTCAGCATGACATACAGTTATGCAACAGTATGGTGCAGTGCTGGTTTGCTTTGAGAAACCCTGAAAACTTTTTTACAGTGCACAGCAAAAGAATAAGCCAGTACATTTTAGATCAAATCTGGTCACTTCTTCAAGGAGGCTTAAGCCTTTTGTCAGCTCTTTTACTTGGACAGTGTATGAAATGCAGTCCTTCAGAACTCAAAGCTTTTCTATATTTTTGTTGAGTAAGACTATTATTGGTATTCTACTTGGGCAAATGAAGCATACTAAATTCAGGACCACCAATAACAGTGACACATATCTTTCTATTGAAAATTGTTCATTAATCTTCAGTAACCACTTTTTCTTGGTCAGGCTTGCAATGGATCCAGAGGCTATACCACATACTGCATTCAAGGTGAGAAAAATGGCTAGGACACTAGTCCATCACACACCTGCCACATAAACAATTAAAATTCATTTTAACCAAAACTATTTCTTTATATAAACAGAGGGAGTGCTTAATGATGGAGGATACTGTATTAATTTAAAGCTTGTTGCTGTTTCTTTGTCTCTCAAGCCACTACATAAATCTAAACCATGTCACTGTTTTCCAGCTTGACATCTATGGCTGGAGCAGAAGGGTGGCTTCCCTATAATGTATGTCCATGATATCCACAGAAATTGATAATCACTTCTGTGTAGAATATCTAAAACCATGCAATCATCTGCACTTGAGGTGGGACAGTAAATAAATACTGTATATTGTGATAAAGAATCTAGTTATATTGTTTTATACCTCTATGAAGAATGGCATGACAAAAATACCATGCCAAAATATATTTTTTACTCAAAATATTTATTTATTTATTTATTTTTTACTGTGTAGCCTACAAATAGGCATGGCCAGTGACTATCAGATAATTGTTTTTTTTGCAGATGAAATACTTATAGTATGGTTGTGGCTCATGCAATATGTATCAGCAATAATGTGTTTATTGGTTTATTTTATACTTATGCATTAAGTTTTTGTTACTGCAGTACTAACATGTGTAGTGTGAGATTATCAAAACAGATAATTATGGAATCAAAAATGTTGTTATTAATGTCATTCATAGCTTCATTTAAGACATATTATGTCCATATATGTGAGCCAGTGTATTTGGACATGCCAAATATTCCATAATAATGAATTGCAAAATTCTCTCTCTCTCTCTCTCTCTCTCTCTCTCTCTCTCTCTCTCTCTCTCTCTCTCTCTCTCTCTGTTTCTCTCTCATACACACATAACATACTCTGCCTGGTTCCTGTGTCGAAGCATCTGTGTAGTGAATTCTCAGTCACTATCTGAAGCTTTACATGGGAGCGAGCTTTCACTCCTTTACTGAGAGATATACTAACTGATGATCAGTCATCTTCCTCAATGTGTATGGTCATATTTGCGCCGGTAAGACTACATAAATTTACTTACAAACACATCTTGAGATTTTTTTTCTTTCAGATAATTTTGTGTTTGTAGTATAAGTGCCGTAAATAATTATATACATACATATATTTTTTAAAAATGCATTCAGTAATTTTTTTTGTTGTGTTTGTGTGAACATCTGAGAAAAGGTTTGATTATTTACTCAGATTTAATCACTGTGAGGGGTCCCAGCATCTGTCTCCGCTGTTTGTAGTTTTTCCTTTCTGAATAATTTATCTGCTCTCACTGGAAGATCGATGCTAATCGCTAATCAGTATTATACTATGTATAGTATTTCTATATATCTGAATATGTGTGTGTTTTATTACTATGATTCCGGTTTTCTATAGGTATGAGCATTTCATGTTCATTATTTAGTTCATTCTTTCAAACAGGTTTCATTATTCTGGGGTTGTATCTATGCCTTTACTCTACACTTTATTATACACTTTAAACATGCTAATATTTTTTTTAGATTTGTATTTAACATATGTATTGTAAGGACTGGACACACTCAGAAAACCAGTTCTACTTCTCTTCTGCTTAATAATAAAGCTTGTAGAGAGCATTTTAGAAAGGCAGAGAGAGAGAGAGAGTGAGTTAGAGAGAGAGAGAAAGAGAGAGAGAGAGAGAGGAAGTACACTGAGAATTATGTACTAGGCTTTTTTTTTTTTTTGACTTGTTGATTCACATTGCTTCTACAGCTTTTTGCTGTTTGTGCATTTGCAACATGTGGGGGATATTCTGGCCAGATAATGGTTAAAGTAGAATGCATGGATAAAACCCAAAGAAATATCAGCATCAATTTTGGCTATCCATTCAGGTGAGTGTAATTATTTCTCTTCATGTCTTCAAATTCACAGATCAACAGATGATAATCATCTCTGTGGTAGCACAAACCTATAAAATGTAGTGAATTGTGGTTTGAACACTTGAGCAGATTGCTTTCAATAAAGCAGAGGTTTATAGTCACTGGGGTCTCAAAGATATTTCCATGACATCAAATGCCTCGGAGGAAGTGTGTGAAGTTTTTGCCATCCCACATTCGCATTGTCTTGTGATATGAAGTGACAGTTGCAAGGGCTGATGACTAAATTTAGTGAGAAAGGATAAATTTGGAGAAGGCAACCACACAAACAAAGATCTTTCACCATAAAATAAAATAAATAATAATTAAATAATTGAAGTTAATCAAATGTTTTTTTTTTTTTATTAAAACATATTCCTAAAACATATATATTGTAGAGAATGTGTTACAAAAAGAGAAAATTATACTGCCTTATGCTGCATTTGATTTGTGCAGATTTTTCTAACAAAAGCCTGATTCTTCTAATAAAGCTTAAACTTGTCTGCTTTTTGAATCCTAAAGTGTTTAAAGAACACTTGTCTCTAAAAAGCACAGTATAACATGTTAACTTTAAATTACAATCACTTTAAACTGCTGTTAATCTCTGTTTCTTCATTTTGATACATTTGACTGTAGCTTGACCTGGTCTTTTTTATTTATTTATTTATTTATTTATTTCAATTCTGTAAGTTAACATAAGATATTTTAATATAATCTAATATAAGTTAACATAATATAACATAAGTTAACATCAGATAGCAACATTATATTTCTAACATAAGTCAGAAATATAAGCAATCAAAAACGGACCTTGATTACTAGACCTTGATACCATGATTACTAGTCAAATTAAGAAAAGGAAAGCATAAAGAAATCATGCTAATTGTACATGGCATGTAATTCTCGTGTTTTTCTGTCTTAAGTATATTTCTAATGTAAGATATCTATGTTCTTCTCCTTCAAGTATAATTTCCAGTCTAACAAGTAGTGAGGACAAGATGACTTGAAAATAACTGTATATTTAGTGGTCTTTTATATGAAACATGAATTATTGATGTAGAGATCCACACATTAATATTTTATGAATATGTACTGTATAGTATGAGTCTATTATGGCATGTTATACAACATGCTGCAATTTCTCGTATGCTGTTCCTCCAGACTGCAGCAGGTGCACTTCAATGTTCCTCTCTGTGATGGAAAGAGGTATGAGACGCTCTTCCTCGAGGGAGACTACTCTTCTTCGGCACAATTCTTTGTTACCGTGTCTGTGTTAGCATTTCTCTACTCACTCCTAGCGACAGTAGTATACATTTTCTACCAGAACAAGTACAGGGAGAAGAATAGAGGTCCTCTAGTGGTGAGTGCTTTTCTTTTTTAGAATGACACAATTGACAGAATCCCTTACATAAAAATCCACCTATATTTCACGTTATTATTTTATTTTACACATGGACTTGAATAACGTGATCGCATGTAAACAATAATAATAAAAAAGTTTGTGTGTTTCAGTATCTTGTGTGACGTCAAAAGAATTATTAATGCAAGAATTCATCTTAAAAATAATTCATATAATTGATGCCATAAATCATCTATACAATTATTGATGTCATTACTCAATTTAAACCACACTGCCCTACATGCAAAAAAATTAACACATGAAAATAAGTGTATCATGAAAAATAATAAACATTTTGTGAAATAATTAATACTCCTCTGTAAGAGATGTAAGGAAAGTGCCTAGCAATAAACATATAACAAACAAATTAGCTGCCTCTTCCAGTGTTTCCACTAGCATTTCACAAAAATGTGAATTCTCCACAGGATTGCCTGGTGACTGTGATTTTCTCAGGTCTGTGGCTTGTGAGCTCGATAGCCTGGGCTAAAACTCTCTCCGGAGTGAAGACAGCCACGGATGTGAGTCTGATACAGATGCTAATGTCTGCCTGCAGAGATGAGGAGAACTTGTGTGAGACACTAGAGGAGCCTATCTGGACCAGTCTTAACATATCAGTGGTATGTGTTTTGAGTCTACAGTATGAATATAAGCAAAGTTTGCAGGCAACAGATCTTGAATCTATAGTTCACTATTGTGCAAGCATTTGCTAAACACTTGCTAATATCAGAATCAAAAATCTCTGATAGTCTTAAATTGTGCCAGGGACAAACAAATGATTCTATAGGCATTTTGAGATGTCTAAAGACAGGCTGAAATAATATACGTTGAGCGTATCTTTTAGTTGAGTTTAAATAAACTCAGTAGATTTTAGAACAAACACCATTAGGCTCTTTGAATATTGCTTTGAATATTTTGGATTATGCTGTTAAGTGAACTCTTCAAATTACAAAGCAAAATTGTGGCAGTTGTATGAAATACCAGTTCAATGTTTTGAAATATGCCTGTTCCATTGTATCAGGTTTAATATTACTACAAAAATATGACCATCATCAATCAAGAAAACCTCAAAGAAATAGACTTCATGTTGAGACTGTGTTGAATCTCCTGACTACATAGTTGCACTTTATATCATGTATCATACACTTATAGAAGGGATTTACTTATAATTACACTATCCAGTGTCACCCAGATGAGGATGGGTTCCCTTTTGAGTCTGGTTCCTCTCAAGGTTTCTTCCTCATGTCGTCTCAGGGAGTTTTTCCTTGCCACCGTTGCCACTGGCTTGCTCATTGGGGATAAATTTATCGATTCAAAATTGATGTATCTCTGTAAAGCTGCTTTGTGATGATGTCTATTGTTAAAAGCACTATACAAATAAAATTGAATTGAATTGAATTGAAAACAGAACAGAAATTGTGACAAAGCCAATTATAAATGACCACTATTTAAAGCAAATGAACTGCATTACTCCTTATCTCATATTTGTTTTATGATTCTGAACCATCTCTTCTTGCCCCCAGGCTTTTGGCTTTCTGAATTTCTCCCTGTGGGCTGGTAACATTTGGTTTGCCTACAAAGAAACAGGCTTACACAAGTCCGGTCAGCGCTACCCCTCCAGAACGCCCTCTGAGAAACGCAGCGGTAGCATCAGGCAGTACAGTCAAAGCAGTTTTGACCAATCTGGAACAGGCTTTGGACAGAGGCTCTACAGCCAGCCAAGTTTTGACCTATCAGGTGGAGGACTCAGCCTATTGCAGACCAATCTGGGACAGCCTAATGTTTACAGACAGATGGGCAGTCCCACCTCTAGAGGACCACTCATATTTGTCAATGAAAGTCAGTGAGATAAGAGAATGCAGTGTGGTTATACTGTATGAGGGAGATACTAAGGAGAGAAGAATGAGGAAAGTAATAGAGTAAAGATAAAATAACCTCTCAGATTCTGAAAAGAGTATGTATTATGGAGAAGAAAAAAAAACAGAAATGGAATAAATGCAAGACACTATATTTATGTGTAAATTGTATGGTCATTGGCAGAAGAGACAGGAAGTATAAGTGTTTCATTTAGATTAGTTGGTGATTTTATATTTTTTGTTAATTTAATTATTATTAAATGTGGTTTAAATATAATGATGTATAATTTATGAGATTTTTCTCAAATTCTAATAAAAAATATTTAGTGTATTATGTCACTTTAATAGGAACACCTGTAATGTGCTCTAAGTGACTTTGACCTTGGCATGGTTGTTGGTGCCAGCTGGGCTTGTCTGAGTATTTCAGATAATGCTGATCTTCTTGGATTTTCACAAACAATAGTCTATATAGTTTACAAAGAATGGTCTGAAAAAAAAGAAAAAAAAAAAAAAAAACATCCAGTGAGGGCTATCCTGCAGGTGGAAATGCACTGTTGATGAGAAAGGTCAGAGGAGAATGGCCAGACTGGTTCAAGCTGACAGGAAAGTTACAGTAACTCAGTCTATACAACCATGTTGAGCAGAAAAGCATCTCATAATGCACAACACATTAAGCCTTGAGGCAAATGTTCCTATTAAAGTGGTCAGTGAGTGTAAGTGGATGTATCTAGATGTAACAACATATTCCATAATTTATTTGTGTTCTGCCACTGTAAATGGTGTCTCTGGTATTTTTCCAATGTACATTTTCAATGTTTAATGTATAATGTATATGTAATGATTGCTTCATGTACTTTATTGATATTGTTACATTACAGGGCTAAAAATTGAGAAATGAGAACCACAGAAGTTAGGAGGTGTCTGAAGATGACTGATCTGAGGGCTGTATTATTAATGACTCGGTCTGTTCACAGTGTTCAGTGCAGAAAGTGTGTCAGAGTCTAGGCAAGTGATGCAATCATGTTGTAACTTGCAAATTTTAATGTTGATCTCTCTAATCTAGCCTTGTCGAAATAAGGAATAAAAACATTACAAATTCCATCAACTTGCCGTGATTACTGTTATATGAATATAGACATAAGAAAGGCTCTGATCATTTAGGTGTATTTTTTTCATGCATCTTTTTATTTGGGTTTATGTGGCTTTCACCAGAGATCAGTAATGTTGAAATATAAACATAATATTTAGTCGCTGAATCATTTGTGTTTGTGCAAGTTGCAATAGATCAGGCTGAGAATGTATACACCATTACAAGATTATCTCAAATACGGATGCAGTACCTTGTAAGGATTACACTATATGGCATGTCGTGTTTTCTAGTTTTTGCAGCCATTGATCAGGAGATGTTATTGCTTTGCTCCAGAGCATTTTCTTCATTTTCTGTTCCTTAGTATTGCTTTTGTGCTTTTTGTATATTCACTGCGTCTTCCCTAGTAAATAAATCTGTTTCTTCTCAGCTCCGGACAAAGGGATGGTGAAGATGCTCGTTTTCCTCACGAAGCCCTGTTAATGAGAGGGTATTAGGGTGCAATTAAGATATCTAGGTCTGTCAGAGTCCTGGCCTGTCCTCGTGGTTACAGACTGTTTAGCATTCTCCAACCCACTGCAGTGAAGCTAACTGCCTGCAGGTGCCCAGCCCCAGAAATTGCAGCTTTAGGTGACTATAAGTCTATAGCTGATGCCATTTAGCTTATAACAGGAAATGAAAGGTTACAACTTAAGAACTGTCTTCAGATGTTAGTAGGGTCCAATTACAGAACATGAATTCTCTGTGTGTGTGTGTGTGTGTGTGTGTGTGTGTGTGTGTGTGTGTGTGTGTGTGTGTGTGTGAGAGAGAGAGAGAGAGAGAGAGAGAGAGAGAGAGAGAGAGAGAGAGAGAGAGAGAGAGAGAGGAAAAAGAGAAAGGGCAATAATTGCAGTGTTCTTAAATAATGAAGTGTTGTTCCAAACTGATGATGATATAATCAGCAGTCTATCGATAGGCTTTAGCCATATGTCAAAAAACAACAACAAGTGAGCAAATTGAGTGAGTAAATGCTTCCTTCTCTGGATCAAGTAATGTATGAGTCATCGCCACCTTGCCAAGATATGTATTTATTTAAATGGAAAGTTCCCTATGTTCAGCTGGAGGAATTGAAAAAATAATTAAAGGTGTGTTAGACATTCTCTGAAAAAGACAGGTTTTATTATTTGGGCTGGCAGTTCATTCCAGCAATGCAGAATCACCGTGGTGCAGCAAGGAGACCTTTCAATTCAGCTACAGAGAGTTGAGTATAAAAGTTAATCCTGGACTCAGCTGAGTGGAGGATAAGACACCATGTTGTTAGTGATTTGCTTGTACAAGTGTATGTAATGGGGGGGTGAGGATGACTTTTCCTTCCCGTCTTCCCCCTCCTCATTCTGTTCATCCATCTGTCCCTTCTGGCCCTTTGACAGTGTTTTGCTCACAGAGTCTCATGAATAAAAAAAAAAGCTTTATGATATAGCTTTCAGATTTGAAATTCTACTATTGTGTACTATAGAATTCTTGGTGGTAAATCACATTTCAGAAATATTAGTAATGTATCATAGCCCATAACATATCTATAGCAGAATAAATATCAAATAATCTATATCACACAGTTATTATTAAATTTAATATTTTTTTATATTATTATTATTATTATTATTATTATTATTATTATTATTATTATTATTATTATTATTCAATTTAATGTACATTGCCTTAAAATTGCCTGCAAATCTTGAAAAACAATTAAAAAGAAAATAAATATTAGGCAATCTTATACTATGAAGAGAAGTGTTCCCTGGGTAAATAACTGCCTTGAGAGATGTATTTTAATTTTCATGAATGACTTGGCAATAAGAATTTGATTGATGGTTATTTGTTAGATGTTAATAAGAAAATAGAAAGTGACTTTAGCATTTGCTGAAGCAGAGGTTGATTAACCACATTCAGAGGAATTCATAATGTTTTAAAGCGCTAGTAACATTATAAAAAATATTAATGGGTTGTTGCCTACCATGTACCCAGGTCATGAATATTAAATTACTGAATGATTAGAAATGAGAGCCTTTATGGCAGTTATTATGTGGAGAATGAAACATCATGTCATATGATGTACAAACATGTATATATGTTTATTACAATCATACACTGTGATAAAAAACAAAAAACAAAAAACTGTATTATATAAAATTAGCCTAGGACTTTTAACACAGTTAACAAATGTAGAATAAAAATAAAGAATAATAATAATAATGGTTTTTAGGAAAATGTAAATCAATTAAAATTCATAATTATGTTACAGGACTTCTGAGTAACCTAACATTATCTATATTTCCATTTACAATATACTGTACTGTATTCCAGTCCTCTAGTTTATCTCTAAAAATCAAATCCTTCTAACTCAGTGTATACAAACTCACATTAACATATTGTAAGCAGGTATTTGACAACACTCATCACTTTTAATCAGGTCATTCATTTAATAAGTGTAAACTGTAATCCATCAGGAGCATAGGCTCTGGCATGAATGTTCGCTTCCCCTCTTATCAGAGAGATCAAAGAACACTGGTTCTGTCCAACTCCCAGTGTGCTGCTCCTCATCCTCCAAGCAAACCTCATAGTGACATTTTTATGTTTCTCCACCATTGCTAACTATGTCCAGATACACTGTACATATACATGTACATGTGATGTAATATTCAGATAGATATGTTGAGCTAACGTAAAACCACAACACTGTTCTATATTTCTTAATGAATTCTATGTGGAGCCTGCAGAGAAGCAAACAGCTTATGGACTCGACTGCCCTCTGTTGTCTGATTCATTTTTACAGCAACAGCTTTGATTGTTAATAATACCATGTTTATCCATTATCTCATTAAAAACCTCTATACAGTACTGTGATCATTTGATGCTGTTGAAAAAATTGGCGTTTACATGACATCTACCTTTCAGAGAGAATCCAGTGTATAGGAGGTGAGCTGTCAGCTTTTACTCTGCTAATGAATACTATGTCATTTGTACATGTTTTATGTTTCACACAGGATAAAGATTACATAGACATGCAATATTTGATATTTTAAGATATATGATTTTGAACATCTGAGAGATAATAATGGTTACTCAATGTGTACTGGCTCAATAGACGGATGTTTGTAAACAGGAGCTAAATGTATTCTCTTTAATGGGGAGTGGGGGGTGGGGGGGTGGGAGGGGGCAAATATAGGAACAGAGCCTCCGGAAAGATTACAGCTGAATCTGTGTCACTGTTCAGGTATTTGTACTGTACTGTATCTCATTGCACTCCATTGGTATCAATACACTTTTTTGACATTATGGAGCCTGAGAAGCCTGTCTCAAGAATGTACACAAAAAATACACAAATATTCAGCTTTTTTAATTTATTTTTTCAATATAATTTAAGGATTGTAATTTTTCTGAAGAGTAAAGTACTATCCATTGAGCTGGTACTGATCAGTAGTGTAGGTTTAATTTAAACTTAGAGGAAGACAATGGCATATGACTCATTTTGTGATTAAAGGTTTAACAAATGGTACTATTACTAATCAGGCTATTTAATCAGGATATATTCAATCAGATGGTAATGGTACTTAAAAATGCAAAATATTTACTTTGAACATTTCAAATTACTATTTCTTGTAACATCAGACATACTTTTACATTATGGTAATTTATACGTGAGCCAGCTGTGATTGGCTAGGGATGTCATGAACGCTGGAAAAGTGGGTCTACAGTACTTTCAAGGACTCTGAGCAGATAAGGGGCCCAAGGGGATTCTAGGGAATGAAAATTGTTCAGGAGGAGAAAAATTCCTCCAGGGCATTAACCTGTCAGGGGGTCCACAATTTCTACTGGTACCATAGCCAATTTGTTGCTGTAGACATAAGTAATTGAGTTATATGTACTGACATCCTTATTTGCAGTTGAGTAAGAAATGAAAAAAGATCTGCCTGTCAAGTTATTTCTAGAAGCATGGTGGTCATGGAAAATAAGACTGCAGTCTGTGCACACTCTACTGCTTCTTCACCATTCTAGCAGATTAAAATGCTACACTGATCATCAGTGACCACTGCAATGTGCAGGGGCTCTGCTCATATCATGCATAGTTTAATAAAATTGATTCAAATTTACCTTACCACCAGAAGAAGAGGGGATGCTACACGGTGGTAAACATGGCCCTGTCCCAACTTTTTTGAGGCGTTGCTGCCATCAAATTCAAAATTACTTAATTTTTTTCTTAAAATGGTATATTTCCTCAGTTTAAACATTTGATATGTTTTCTATGTTCTATTGTGAATAAAATATGGGTTTATGAGATTTGCAAATCATTGCATTCTGTTTTTATTTACATTTTACACAGCATCCCAACTTTTTTTTGGAATTGAGGTTGTATTATTAATATAAAATATAAATATACAGTAAACTACATTGGAAGACCCATTGAATTTATGGGGGTTCTAGAATATGAACCTCTAATTAAAATGGTCTTTGGGCTCAGTTATTGAATAATATTTCTTAAAATTCTAAAATGTACTTTACTCATATTATGCAACAACAGAGAACTGTTCAAGGAACTGCAGTACTGTAAACATGCAACATTTTATTATTTTTTATTTGAACATATTAAACATGTTAATGTTCAAACTTTGCACAGATTTTGCACTTCACATTGATGTCTTAAAGGCAAAAACTTTCTAAAAATAAACTTTGTGAAACTTACAATAATATAATTTGTCCATTAGATGGAACTATTTCCTCTGATAGAAGAGAAGTTATTGCACTGCACTATATATAATACTTAGTTCTGCTAGATAATTGGCATGCCAGCTGGCTAACTTAGTAGCAAGCTGATATGACCTAGTTCAAATAATGACATAGTAAAGTAAAATAGATCATACAACTCAGCAAACACACTAACTGTACTTACTGTACTTTGGCTGAAAAATCCACTCCTCACTTTCTGCTATAAGTGCCTACTTACACAAAGTCAACAAGGGGCCATTAAAGCAGGAATGAAACACAGTGGCAGGCACAATAAATGACCTGGAAGCTCTGCCTGAAGTTGTAATTAATTATTTAAGTTTAAAGATTAACTCATAAGGGAATGATTGTTTACAGTTTGTAAAAAAATATTGTAGTGCATTTCAGATAATCAGTAGCAAATAAGTGGGTTCACGACATACAATGGTGGGTTTTTTTTGTGTTGTTTTTTTTTTTTTTTTGTATATATCCATTTGTGAGGCACTTAATATATCTATTTTTTCTAGTAATGTATGAGTATCATGTGCAGACATGTAGTATTTGTAAACCTGAGAGCTGAACAAGCTTTTAAAAATAGGTTTATATGAAAATAGGCTGGATTTCCACTGCCAACATGACTGTGGGCCATGTCTATTTACAACAAATGTATACATTCTCATAAAAATACATTATGAGTAAAAAAAAAAAAAAAACATACAAATCTAAAACAACTAAACTTGTGCAACAATATCTTCCATACAAGTCCATCCAAGGTCATACAATCATTGTTTAAAACTTAGATATCATAAATGCTAAACAAATAGATTAATTATGGTTCTCACAAAGCTTTGCGTTGAATAATAAATCTTATGCAATGTCAGTTTGGGGTAACATACAGTGCTGTGGCAAAGTATTTGCCCCCATCCTGATTTCTTCTGTTTTTGTGTAAATCTCATACTAAATTGTTTCAGAAAATAAAATAAAATCTAAGAAAACAAGGGCAACCTGAGTAAACATAAAATACAGTTTTTAAATGATAATGTTATTTTTTTAAAGCAAAAAAAAAAAATAAAAAATCCAGTACCAATTGGGCCTGTGTGAAAATGTATTTGCCCATGTAGTTACTAATTCCCCAAATCTATGAAATTGCATTCATAATGGGGTTCAGCTGGACTAGATGCAACAAGGCCTGATTAATGCAAACCCTGTTCAATCAAATCAACACTTAAATAGAACTTTTTCAACAGCATGAAGTTAAAAGGTCTTACCCAGTAACACACTATGCCAAAGTTTAAAGAAATTTGCAGAAATGATGAGGAAGAAGGTGATTGAAATACATCAGTCTGGGAAGGGTTACAATGCTATCTCAAAGGCTCTGGGACTCCAAAGGACCAAATGGACCCAAGGACAACATCGAGGAACTACAGGCCTCTCTTGCATCAATAAAGGTCACTGTTCATGACTCCACTATCAGAAAGACACTGGGCAAAAATGGCATCCATGGAAGAGTGGCGAAAAACACTGCTAACCCAGAAGAAAATTAAGGCTCATCTTACTTTTGCCAAAACACACCTTGATGATCCTCAAACCTTCTGGGAGAATGTTCTGTGGATTGATGAGTCAAAAGTGGAACTATTTGGAAGACAGGGGTCCCATTACATCTGGCATAAACCAAACAGTTGTGACACTGTCACACAGGACACGTTTTAATCCACTCAGTATGTATTATGATGGTTTTATATATATTTGAGTTTTATGGATTTACATGATGTCTTAGCCATTTTATTCCTCTTACCTATTTTAATGTGTGTATGTCTTTAAATGAGTCTGGGTCTGCCTGCCATGTGACTGATCACCTGACAGGAGCCAGGAAATAGCCAGCATAAAGGAGGCAGCATGGCAAACAACAAGTGGTTGCTCACATTACGACCATTTAGTGAGCACCAGCATTCTGGAAGAGTGGAGTTCTGCTCTCTGCTAGAAATTCTTAAAGAAGAATATCCAGTCATCATCCCCTAAGCACAACTGGATTATGCAGCAAGACAATGATCAAAAGCATAGGAGTAAGTCCATCACTGAATGGCTCAAAGCAAATTAAAGTTTTGGAGTGGCCTAGTCAAAGTCCTGACCTGAACCAATTGAGATGCTCTGCAGGACCTTAAACGGGCAGTTCATGCTCAAAAACCCTCAAATGTGGCTAAACTAAAGCAGTTCTGCAAAGAATAGTGGGCCAAAATTCCACCACAGCACTGTGAAAGATGGAGCTCCAGTTATCAGAAGTGTTTGGTTGCAGTTATTGCTGCTGCTACAGATGGCACAACCAGATTTTAAGTTTAAAGGGGCAGTTAGTGTTTCACATTGGTGATAGGTGTTGGATAACTTTTTTTTTTTTTTTCTTCAATAAAAAATAAAATTTGTATTGTGTGTTTACTCGGGTTTTCTTTGTTTTATGCTGTATTTTGTTTGAAGCTCTAAAACTATTTAGTATTGGATACACACAGTAACAGAATAAATCAACGCTGTATGTCTCTACTCTTCTGTTCACAGAGATTATTTATTTATAACCAATATATTGGTTAAATAGTATACAAGAGAAAAAGAGAAACAGTTTAAATGTAAGTAAATAAATGCTCAACTATGGAATGAATAATGGTTATGATCATGGCAATAATGATAACCATGATCTGTTATAGGCAGCCTGTGAAATTTTGTGTGTGTGTGTGTGTGTGTGTGTGTGTGTGTGTGTGTGTGTGTGTGTTTTGATAATGCAGAAAGGTCATACATTTACTGGAGAGTGTTGACGCAAAGTCTGCAGATCTGTGAAGGTCTCAAAAGTGCAAGAGGCGAGGACACCTTTGGATGATTTAGGATTAGGCAGATCGTCAGCAGGAGTACACAGGGTTTTCATTCTCTGGAAATATACATGTTTTTCATTCATTCTCAGATTTAAAAGCATAAAAAAATTATATACCAAGATATTACAGTATATATATTTTATATACATATTAGTAAAGAGAAAATTCTGAAAATTATGAAATATCAAAAATCAAAATAAATTCCTGACATTTAATATTAATTTATATGTAATAATTATCCTTCAGTAGTGATGTAGCCCGTTTTTTCCCCAGAAAAAAAATGCTCCACTGAACTCAAAACAGCCTCCTGTTTTGAGAAAGAGTCGGTGTGCTTCACTCTTTGTTTCTATTGTTATGGAGATTTACCTGACTTATTGAGCCAGGGGTCTTGCAAAATGCATACACCATCCATAAAGGGACCACCATGGTAGAGGAGAGTGTGAAGAATCCTCCAAGTGCATAACCCCACCAGGGGTACTCATATAGGTTATTCAACTTCAGAGGAGTGTATTTAACCAATGAGAAGACAAATGTCCCCTTCAGGAAAAGATAAACAGATGACACAGGAGGGGTCAGTGATGAGTGAGGATAAGGAAGATGGATATGGGGTTTAAACAGGCAGACTTTGTCCCATATAACCTAGTTTCAAGGTTCTACAGTAGGTGAAACTCTCATCTGTCTTTTCCAGAAAGACAGGCGCTGGTGACAGGTGTCACAAACAGACTTAGTAAGACATACTGAGTAAGAGACGGCTGAGTCAATGCACAGCAAGATGACTATGCATTGATTTCATACATTACATGATGCTGAAGTGGCATATATTAGATAATACAGTAACCCTTATGCAATGTTAAAAAGTGTCAACAACACCTTCAGAAATGTTTCTCTCCATATAACTTACTATGCAAATAATAGGGGTCACATATTTCCAGCAGAGCTTCATATGGGGCCAGGGACGAAAACCAATCATGTCTTCAATGTTGTCATACAGACGGTCTGCACCTAGAAGAAAGATATTCAGATGACTGATCATTGTTTCTAATTATTACTGTGTTATTTTG
Organism: Cranoglanis bouderius; assembly: GCA_023630585.1. Classification (NCBI taxonomy): domain Eukaryota; kingdom Metazoa; phylum Chordata; class Actinopteri; order Siluriformes; family Cranoglanididae; genus Cranoglanis; species Cranoglanis bouderius. Next base: position 22,851,019 of record CM042537.1, read on the forward strand.
AGATCATGTAGACAGGGGCAGCAAAGCTGCATGAATAGCACTATTAATGTGTTTCCTATAGTTTACATCTGGGGTGTCCAAACAACTAAATTGGCAGTTGCCAAACAGCAAAACTACATAAAAACTTTCATTATCATGTTATCCTCCTCCTCTTCCTCCTTTAAAATCTTATCTCTGTGTATAGTTATCAGGGCAACAGCAGCATCTAAACAAAGGGTGATGAGAAGTCAAAATGCATGTATGAAGTCAAAATGCATGCAAGCAAAAATAATACTTAGCTGTCAAGGCACAGCATCAGTGTGAGTAAAACTTGTCAAAAAATTATAGTGAATAGTATTAGAAAACATTATTGTATTTACTACCCCTAAGTACTACTAAGCATATATGCCCTTGATTAAAAACATTTTTGGATGATCCTGGTTTTTATCAATCCCAATAAGATATGACAAATGTCTCTACCATAAACCCATCCAACACAGATGGACTGAAGAATGGCAAAAGCCAGCAAAGTCATTCCACTGCAAGCGTAATAATCAAATAACTGGAAGATATACAGTCCACCCTTTAAGAAGAGAAAGAAGATAAACAAACAGAGAGAGTGTGTGTGTGAGGGAGAGAGAGAGAGAGAGAGAGAGAGAGAGAATAAGCAAAAGGTTATATAGGTATTCACTGAACACTAGCAAGACATGTTGAATGTGATGAACAAGAAAAATACATTTTCATCTGATAAATCTGAACTCTCACCTCTGTTACCATCAGCAGACCAACAAGGAAGCTGACTATACAGATTAGGAGAAGTAGGATTTTACGTCTTTGTCCATTTTGGAAGAACGAGGGGTACATATCTGAGATTGCTGTTACCAGGGCTTCATGATATACAAACTGCACAAAAATAAAGTGTTAATATATTAGCAATTTGCATTAAGACTACAGTGGATTGAAAAAGTATTCAGACCCATTTACTTGTTGCACTCTATATTGTGTTGTGGATTTGATTTTTGAATTGATGTAATTGGCATTGTTACCCATCTACACTTAATCGCCCATAATGATGAACTGAAAACATTTTTTTTTTTTTTTTTAGAGATTTTCAAAAATTAATTAAAAATCAAAAACTGAAATCTTTTATTCACAAAAGTTTTCAGACCCTTTCCTGTGGCACTCCAAATTGTGGTCAGGTGCATCCTGTTTGCTTTAATTATCCTTGAGATGTGACTAGAACACAACTGGAGTCCAACTGTTGCAATTCGAATTGATTGGACATAGTTTGAAAAGGCACACACCATGGTCTATAAGGGCCCACATTTTTCACTGCACTGTCAGAGCAAAAACAAAGCCATGAAGTCCAAGGAACTGTCCGTGAATCTCCACAATCAAATTTGTCAAGCGTAGATCAGGGCAAGGATATAAAACAAATTCTAAGGCTTTGAGTGTTCCCAGGACCACAGTGGCTTCAATCATTTTGAAATGGAAGAAGCTTGACACAACCTTGAACCTTCCTAGAATTAGCTGTCCAGCTAATTGGGCATCCGGGAAAGAAGGGACTTGGTCAGGGAGGTAAGAAAGAACCCAACACACTCTAAAAGAGCTCCAAAAGTCCTGTGTAGAGATTGGAGAGCCTGTTGCATGAACAACCATCTCTGCACCACTCCATAAATCAGGCCTTCATGGTAGAGAGGCAAGATGGAAGCCACGGTTGAGTAAAAGGTATATGACAGCATAAAGGACTCTGGCAACATGTGGGAAAAGATTCTCTGGTCTGATACAATGAAAATTTAACACTTTGGGCAGAACAGCAAGCACTATGTCTGGCTAATACCATCCCTACAGAGAAACATAATGGTGGCATCATGGTGGTGGCAGCATCATGCTGAGGGGGTGCTTCTCAGTGGCAGCACTCAGTGGTAACTGAGGGATGGATGAATGCTGCAAATGATGCAAAAACTCAGACTGGGACAACAGTTCACCTTTCAACATGAGAATGACCCTAAGCATACAGCCAAAACAACACTGGATTGGCTTTGAGGTAAGTCTCTGAATGTCCTTGAGTGGCCCAGCCAAAGCCCAGACTTAAACTCCATCAAAGATCTGTGGAGAGACCTGAAGATGGCTGTTCAAAGATGCTCGCTATCCATTCTGATGGAGCTTGAGAAGATCTGCCATGAACAATGGGATAAACTGACAAAAACCAGATGTGCACAGCTTGTAAAGATGTATCCAAGAAGTCTTGTAGCTGTAATTGCTGCCAAAGGGCTTCTACAAATTACTGGATAAAGAATCCAAATACTTCTGTGAATAAGATATTTCAGTTTTGTATTTTTAATGAATTTTTGAAAATGAATTATATTGTATTGATTCAAAATCAAATCCACAGCACAATAAAGTATACAACAAGTAAAGGGGTCTGAATACTTTCTGAATTCGCTGTATATAATTATCAAGCAATATGTCTATATGACCATACTGTATGTGGATTTCAGAGTTATGCAAAGTAATTTTTCTCACTGATGAAAATAATTAAAAGGAATAAAGGACACAATAAACTGTAGCTTTGTCAAAGCACACTTACCTCACTATCTAGTCCAAGGAAAAGGATCATAATGAAGAAGAAAACTGCCCATAACTGAGGGAGAGGCATCAAGGCCACTGCTCGTGGGTAAGCAATAAATGCCAGCCCAGGACCTAGAGAAACAAAGATTAGTATACAAAGATCTAAAACAATTTGGATCCATATCATATACAGTCATGTGAAAAAAGTACACCCTATGGAAATTGTTGGTTGTTTTTTTATATATATATATTTTTATTTGGACAAGCAAACATTTGATCTTTGAAACAGTGCCTATTAATAAAGGTGTTACACTCTATCAAATGACACATAAAATTGGCATTTTGTAGTAATTTTTACAATTTAAATTAACCAAAAAAACAAACAAACAAACAAACAAACAAAAAAAAACAGATCAGAACCTGCTTAGGGAGTGCAGGTGGAACCTGTCTTATTTAAACTTCTCACATCTAGTGTCTGGTGTTCCCTTTGTTATTGAGGTGTGTGGGGACATCATGCCAAGGCCTTCAGAATAAAGGTTGTGGAAGCAAATGAGTCTGGCAAGAAATTTTAAAACAGATCTCCAAATTATTTGAAATACACCATTACACTGTAAGGAGAATGAACTACAAGTGGCACAGATTTTAAACAACTGACAATTTGTCCAGGACTGGCCATCCCAGCAAATTCAGCCCAAGAGCAGACCATCTGATGCAAAAAGGAGTCTCCAAGAACCCCAAAATTGCATCACAGTATCTGCAAGTAAGTCTTGCAACTGTTGGTGTCAAAGTGCATGCTTCTACAATCAGAAAGAGATTGCACAAATTTGACCTGCATGGGAGGCATGCCAGGAAAAAGCCTTTGCTGTCTAAAAAGAACATTAGAGCAAGACTACAGTTTGTCAATGAGCATATAGGCAAAGACTAGGCCTTTTGGAATAATGTGCTTTGGACAGACGAATCAAAGATAGAGTTGTTTGGCAACAGTAACAGCAGACATGTTTGGCGCAGCTGTGAAGCACGGTGGTGGACATGTTATGGTTTGGGGTTGCTTTGCCACCTCAGTGACTGGACAGCTTGCACTCATTGATTCAAATATGAATTCAGCATCATATCAAAGAGTGCTTGAAGATAATGTGAGGCCATGTGTCCAAAAGTTGAAGTTGAAATGAAAGTGGACCATGGAAGAGTGGTCAAAAAATTCCAGCAAGCCGATGTCAGAGACTGGTGGACAGTTATGCAAAATGCCTACAAGAAGTTATTTCTGCTAAAGGGGGCAATACTAGCTTTTGAGGCCAAGGGTGTACTTACTTTTTTCACAGAAGAATATCACATCTATTGATATTTCTGTTGAATAAATGATTGAAAAAGCTATTTTTTCCTCATGATTTTGTTCAAGTATATCAACTTTATTAATAGGCAATGTTTCAAAGATTATCTAATGTTTGCTTGTCCAAATATGTCTAAAAAGACAACAGTTGACATAGGGTGTACTTATGTTTTCAGATGACTGTACATTCCAAAAAGTTAGCCATGCAAAATTATTAATATGCATCTGAGAGCGTATTTGGAGATATCACACACATGTGATTTTTAAATAAAGTCACTTGTCAAAGCAGTGATAACTGTTTATGTCCCTAAAATGGATGGTGTTCTTTTCTTGTAGTCTTGTTTTCAATGAAAGTGAAAAGTAATATCAGCATTTCCTCCCAGTATATTCTTTGAAAGGTAAATTGACTCTGCATCAATACTCTTGCCATACCTGACTCTGCCACCATTGAAATGTCCATTCCCTGTTCATTTGCCATGAAGCCCAGCACAGAAAAAATGGCAAATCCAGCCACAAAGCTAGTCATACTGTTTAGCAAGCACAAGTACATACAGTCTCTGAAAAAAAAAAAAATACAAGATACAACAATTGAAAAATGGTGAAAAATTGTCTTTGTTGTTTAACCTTTTGATATTTTGTTAAAATCTTTATTATAAAATCTATATTCCCATTGATATTTTACCTTTTTTTTTTTTAGTACACCTGGGTGACTAGGAACAGGAAATTGTTCAACCATGACTTCCTGTTTCACAGGGGTATAAATATGAGGTAACACATAGGCCAAATTCCCTTAGTCATTCATAATAATGGGTAAGACCAAGGAATATAGCTGTGATATGCAGCAAAGGGTTGTTGAGCATCATAAAATGGGAAGTGGCTATAAGAAAATAGCATAAGCATTGAAAATGCCCATTTCCACCATCAGAGTAATAATTAAGAAGTTCCAGTCAACTGGAAATGTTTTTTATCAACCTGGAATTGGACGTGTGTCTATATTATCCCAACGTATTGTGAAGAGGATGGGTCGAGTGGCCAAAAAATCTCCAAGGATCACAGCTGGAGAATTGCAGAAGTTAGTTGCGTCTTGGGGTCAGAAAGTCTCCAAAACTACAATCCAAAATCACCTACATCACCACAAATTGTTTGGAAGGGTTTCAAGAAAAAAGCCTCTACTCTCATCCAAAAACAAACTCAAGCGTCTTCAGTTTGCCAGACACTACTGGAACTTCAAATGGGATCGGGTTCTATGGTCAGATGAAACCAAAATAGAGCTTTTTGGCAATAAACACCGGAGGTGGTTTTGACGCACACAGAGAGGTAGCCATATGGAAAAGTACCTCATGTCCACGGTTAAATATGATGGTGGCTCTTTGATGTTTTGGGGCTGTTTTTCTGCCAGAGGACCTGGACATTTTGTTAGGATACATGGCATCATGGACTCGATCAAATATCAACAGATATTAAATGAAAACCTGACTGCCTCTGCCAGAAAACTTAAAATGGGCCATGGTTGGATCTTCCAGCAGGACAATGATCCAAAACATACATCAAAATCAACACAAAAATGGTTTACTGACAACAAAATCAAGGTGCTGCCATGGCCATCCCAATCCCTGACTTGAAACCCATAGAAAACCTGTGGGGTGAACTGAAGAGGAGAGTCCACCAGAGTGGACCTCGAAATTTGAAGGATCTGGAGAGATTCTGTATGGAGGAATGGTCTCAGATCCCTTACCATGTATTCTCCAACCTCATCAGGCATTATAGGAGAAGACTCAGAGCTGTTATCTTGGCAAAAGGAAGTAGCACAAAGTATTAACTAAAAGGGTGCCAATAATTGTTGCACACCTATATTTAACAAAGATTTTTTATTTTTTTTGGATAAACCTGTGTTTTGTTTGCAATTGTTTGATATCCATGAGAGCAGAGTACTTTTGTGATTTTTTTAAACAAAATATCAAAAGGTTAAACAATAAAGACAATTTTTCACAGCCTTCTTTGCTCATATTTACCAAGGGTGCCAATATTGGTGGAGGGCACTGTACATATACTATACAAACTCAAGTCTAATCAAGCATTAGACAACAATAGGTTTTTAATAGACAAATTTATTTACCTGTAACAATTGTTGTCATATTTATTATAGCTTCCTAAAGCTGTCAGAGTCCCTGTGCAAACTCCAAAGGAATAAAATATCTGGCTACCTGCATCCATCCACACCTGAAAGAAAATTACCATATACATATATAGATGTGTGTGCAATACGTCTTAAATGCAAAAAAACAAATATAATAATAATAAATCATCATATTGCAATTAGCTTTTTCAGTCATGTCTAAATTAATATTTGGTACCTGAGGGTCTGTGAGGCGAGAAGGATCTGGGTAGAGATAAAATGTGATTCCGCTAATTGCTCCAGGCAGTGTCAGTCCACGCACCAGCAGCACCATCAACATCAAGTAAGGAAAGGTAGCAGTGAAATAGACCACCTGTGTGACACAACATTCTTAGCGCAAGCTAGGAACCCTTATTCCTGTCATCTCCCATCATTCTATCAATCGTTATTTGGCAGTGGCCAGCATGGACTAGAATACTGGTTAGAGCACTAACTTTGCCTGTAGACTTCACGCCATTAAACACACAGAAGTAGCAGATGGTCCAGGCCAGCAGGAGACACAGAGCCAGCTCCCACCTCACATTACCTATTTCTTCTATGCCACCAGACAAACCCAGAATCCTCTTCCTGTAAGCACAGAAAATAGTTGATCTCGAATGATCTGTGCTTTCACCTAAATTATGTGAACTATGACAATGACTTTCATAATTAAGCTGATACATGTACAGTAGATTGGCACATATGCACATGTAGTTCTGTTTCCTGTTCTAATTTCCGAAACTCACTCCCAGAATTCCACAACTGGGGATGTAATTTTGTCTGGAATATTATCGGTCATGTTGTCCTTGCTGAATTCCATGCAGTACTCTGTAAGACAGAAAACAAATGTGTTATAAAGTTATTTGATGCATACGATCAGCAACAAAATGATCAGCAACAAAAGGATTTGCATTCCATTAGACCTTCACTAAGAGATATTTGTGCAAAGCTTACACCGCCCTGCATCTAGAAAAAAAGTTTATGCTGTTTTGCAAATCACACCTGTTTTTACCTATTTTGGTCATGCTGAGCTCAAATATGCCACTGTAAATTCCCTATCACGTACTGTTTTCCCACAAAATAAGAATGAAGTTTTGAATAATTTTGCTATATTTATATTGCTTTCAGGGTTTTATTTAAATTGGTAGACGCTGTCAAATTTCACTATTATTATTCTTTAATTACAACAATAGGCACACAAAACATAACACTTGTTTACAACATGAACAGCAGACAACCAGTCTGTGAAATGTTTGTGAAAATCTCTAAATAAAGCTATTTCAAAAGATGAACATTATAATAATATGCAGAGTGCTTAAGGAGTGAACTTCCTTTTGAGGGATTTTCTGGAATGGCAAAACACCCACAGATGTAGCAGAAATCATCTGGGCTATGCTCGCATTTCCGTCTTTCACTGGTCATAATAAATCCCTGAAATCAGGAGTTTTGTGTGCATGTAAGTGTGCCTAGCATTCATATAAGGGCTAATCAGAGGAAAAGTGATAAATGTTGCTCACCTATTGTACATAAACATAGTGTTTCCTGTGTTGGTGGCAGTGTATCTGGCAATAGCGCTAACGTTTATGGTCCATCTTAGGCAAAAAAACTCTACACTGGACATCAGGCTTTGTGAAAAGTTGTGATGTTCTAGAACAAAACTAACAGCATATCTGGACTCAGCATCTAAGTATTAGTAAGAAACAACTATCAGATCCTATTCAGCAAATCTGATGCAGGGTGGTGTTATCATTAGTTTAACTGAGGTGTGATCTTTGTGAGAAATTTTTAATGTTTTTTGCTGATAAAGTGACAGCCATCCGTTCTTCCTTTACTTTACAGTTCTCAGATTTGTCCTTAAATTTGCTGGTTACCCCGGTTTCCTTTTATTGTTTTAAACATGTTTCTTTAAAGGATCTGTGTGATTTGGTTAACCAGATGAAAATAACTTCCACCTCACTTGATGTTGTTCCCTCAGAGATTATTAAAGCGACTTTCTCCGAAATTGGCCCCAGTATCCAAGTGCTGATAAATTCATCTTTGGATGCTGGGGTAGTCCCGAATTGCTTTAAACATGCTGTTGTTATACCTTTGTTAGAGAAACAGGGTTTGGATGAGGATTGTTTTAATAATTATCGACCTGTCTCTAAGTTATCGTTCTTGTCAAAGCTGTTAGAGAAAGTTGTGCAGTCACAATTGATCTTGTTCTTAAATTCAGCTAAGTTACTGGAACCTTTTCAATCTGGTTTCACTGCTTATCATAGCACAGAGTCTGCTTTGTTAAAAGTGTCTAATGATATTTTACTTGCAGTTGATGCTGGTAAAAATGCTGTTTTGATGTTACTAGATCTTACTGCTGCCTTTGATACTGTAGATCATGATGTACTTCTTTGGCATTTAGAGCATTTGATTGGTATCAAGGGTACCGCTTTACAGTGGTTCAGTTCATATCTTAGAGACAGGTCCTTTTCTGTATCATTGGGCAAGTTTTCCTCTTCTTCAGCTCCTATTATTTCTGGTGTACCTCAGGGCTCCATTTTGGGCCCGCTCCTCTTTAATTTATATATGTGTCCGCTGGGGAATATTATTAGAGGGCACAATGTCTCTTTTCATTTATACGCTGATGATACACAGTTGTACATACCATTGAAAGCGGGCGATTCCATTCAACCGTTGTTGGACTGTCTTGATGATGTCAAGAAATGGATAACAAATAACTTTCTCCAACTAAATGCGGACAAAACGGAAATGATTGTTTTTGGTCCCCCGAGATTGAGAGATGGGCTCATAAATGAACTTGCCAATCATTTCCCCTCAATTTCTTCCCAGGTTAGGAATCTTGGCATCATCCTGGACTCAGAATTGTGTTTAACCAAGCAAATAAATTTGGTTGTTAAGAATAGTTTTGATCAATTACGGATTATTTCTAAACTTAAAACATTTTTGACTTTTCAAGATTTGGAGAAGGTTATTCATGCTTTTATCACATCGCGTTTAGATTATTGTAACTCATTGTACGTGAGTCTTCCTCAGTCATCTCTTGCTTGCCTCCAGATGGTTCAAAATGCAGCTGCAAGGATGTTGACCAGAGCAAAGAAATTTGACCATATCACCCCAATTTTAGCAGCACTCCATTGGCTCCCAGTCCATTCAAGGATCCAGTTTAAAATCTGTCGTTTGTTTTTAAAGCTCTTAACGATCAAGCTCCCTCTTATCTTAAAGATCTTCTTATTCCACATTCATCCAGCAGATCCTTAAGATCTTCTGATAGGTATCTCTTGTATGTCCCTCGATATCATTTAAAAACCAAGGGTGATAGAGCTTTTTCTGTTGCTGCCCCTCGCTTATGGAATCAGTTATGGAATCAGTTGCCATTGGCTACTCTGCCTTGCACCTTCTATTATCATTTTTAAGAAGAGGCTGAAAATGTATCTTTTCTCCCTGGCATTTTAATTTAAATCTAGTATTGTTTTTTGTCTGTCTTCTATGTTGTTTATTCTGATTTTATTTATATTTTCTCGACTCTGTTCAGCACTTTGGTCAGCTGTGCTGTGTGTAAATGTGCTATATAAATAAAACTAACTAACTTACTTACTTACTTACTTACTTACTTACTTACTTACTTACTTACTTACTTACTTACTTACTTACTTACTTACTTACTTACGTACTTACTTACTTACTTACTTACTTACTTACTTACTTACTTACTTACTTACTTACTTAGAAAAGCACACACTGTAACTCTAGACAGCTGTATGGCCAGTTAATGACAATGGCAGCAGTATTACCTGTGTTCCAGCTATTCTTGCAGTTAGCCCATGGGAGCTCTGAGCTGAATGCTGTTGTTATACCTTTGTTAGAGAAACAGGGTTTGGATGAGGATTGTTTTAATAATTATCGACCTGTCTCTAAGTTATCGTTCTTGTCAAAGCTGTTAGAGAAAGTTGTGCAGTCACAATTGATCTTGTTCTTAAATTCAGCTAAGTTACTGGAACCTTTTCAATCTGGTTTCACTGCTTATCATAGCACAGAGTCTGCTTTGTTAAAAGTGTCTAATGATATTTTACTTGCAGTTGATGCTGGTAAAAATGCTGTTTTGATGTTACTAGATCTTACTGCTGCCTTTGATACTGTAGATCATGATGTACTTCTTTGGCATTTAGAGCATTTGATTGGTATCAAGGGTACCGCTTTACAGTGGTTCAGTTCATATCTTAGAGACAGGTCCTTTTCTGTATCATTGGGCAAGTTTTCCTCTTCTTCAGCTCCTATTATTTCTGGTGTACCTCAGGGCTCCATTTTGGGCCCGCTCCTCTTTAATTTATATATGTGTCCGCTGGGGAATATTATTAGAGGGCACAATGTCTCTTTTCATTTATACGCTGATGATACACAGTTGTACATACCATTGAAAGCGGGCGATTCCATTCAACCGTTGTTGGACTGTCTTGATGATGTCAAGAAATGGATAACAAATAACTTTCTCCAACTAAATGCGGACAAAACGGAAATGATTGTTTTTGGTCCCCCGAGATTGAGAGATGGGCTCATAAATGAACTTGCCAATCATTTCCCCTCAATTTCTTCCCAGGTTAGGAATCTTGGCATCATCCTGGACTCAGAATTGTGTTTAACCAAGCAAATAAATTTGGTTGTTAAGAATAGTTTTGATCAATTACGGATTATTTCTAAACTTAAAACATTTTTGACTTTTCAAGATTTGGAGAAGGTTATTCATGCTTTTATCACATCGCGTTTAGATTATTGTAACTCATTGTACGTGAGTCTTCCTCAGTCATCTCTTGCTTGCCTCCAGATGGTTCAAAATGCAGCTGCAAGGATGTTGACCAGAGCAAAGAAATTTGACCATATCACCCCAATTTTAGCAGCACTCCATTGGCTCCCAGTCCATTCAAGGATCCAGTTTAAAATCTGTCGTTTGTTTTTAAAGCTCTTAACGATCAAGCTCCCTCTTATCTTAAAGATCTTCTTATTCCACATTCATCCAGCAGATCCTTAAGATCTTCTGATAGGTATCTCTTGTATGTCCCTCGATATCATTTAAAAACCAAGGGTGATAGAGCTTTTTCTGTTGCTGCCCCTCGCTTATGGAATCAGTTATGGAATCAGTTGCCATTGGCTACTCTGCCTTGCACCTTCTATTATCATTTTTAAGAAGAGGCTGAAAATGTATCTTTTCTCCCTGGCATTTTAATTTAAATCTAGTATTGTTTTTTGTCTGTCTTCTATGTTGTTTATTCTGATTTTATTTATATTTTCTCGACTCTGTTCAGCACTTTGGTCAGCTGTGCTGTGTGTAAATGTGCTATATAAATAAAACTAACTAACTTACTTACTTACTTACTTACTTACTTACTTACTTACTTACTTACTTACTTACTTACGTACTTACTTACTTACTTACTTACTTACTTACTTACTTACTTACTTAGAAAAGCACACACTGTAACTCTAGACAGCTGTATGGCCAGTTAATGACAATGGCAGCAGTATTACCTGTGTTCCAGCTATTCTTGCAGTTAGCCCATGGGAGCTCTGAGCTGAATGCTGTTGTTATACCTTTGTTAGAGAAACAGGGTTTGGATGAGGATTGTTTTAATAATTATCGACCTGTCTCTAAGTTATCGTTCTTGTCAAAGCTGTTAGAGAAAGTTGTGCAGTCACAATTGATCTTGTTCTTAAATTCAGCTAAGTTACTGGAACCTTTTCAATCTGGTTTCACTGCTTATCATAGCACAGAGTCTGCTTTGTTAAAAGTGTCTAATGATATTTTACTTGCAGTTGATGCTGGTAAAAATGCTGTTTTGATGTTACTAGATCTTACTGCTGCCTTTGATACTGTAGATCATGATGTACTTCTTTGGCATTTAGAGCATTTGATTGGTATCAAGGGTACCGCTTTACAGTGGTTCAGTTCATATCTTAGAGACAGGTCCTTTTCTGTATCATTGGGCAAGTTTTCCTCTTCTTCAGCTCCTATTATTTCTGGTGTACCTCAGGGCTCCATTTTGGGCCCGCTCCTCTTTAATTTATATATGTGTCTGCTGGGGAATATTATTAGAGGGCACAATGTCTCTTTTCATTTATACGCTGATGATACACAGTTGTACATACCATTGAAAGCGGGCGATTCCATTCAACCGTTGTTGGACTGTCTTGATGATGTCAAGAAATGGATAACAAATAACTTTCTCCAACTAAATGCGGACAAAATGGAAATGATTGTTTTTGGTCCCCCGAGATTGAGAGATGGGCTCATAAATGAACTTGCCAATCATTTCCCCTCAATTTCTTCCCAGGTTAGGAATCTTGGCATCATCCTGGACTCAGAATTGTGTTTAACCAAGCAAATAAATTTGGTTGTTAAGAATAGTTTTGATCAATTACGGATTATTTCTAAACTTAAAACATTTTTGACTTTTCAAGATTTGGAGAAGGTTATTCATGCTTTTATCACATCGCGTTTAGATTATTGTAACTCATTGTACGTGAGTCTTCCTCAGTCATCTCTTGCTTGCCTCCAGATGGTTCAAAATGCAGCTGCAAGGATGTTGACCAGAGCAAAGAAATTTGACCATATCACCCCAATTTTAGCAGCACTCCATTGGCTCCCAGTCCATTCAAGGATCCAGTTTAAAATCTGTCGTTTGTTTTTAAAGCTCTTAACGATCAAGCTCCCTCTTATCTTAAAGATCTTCTTATTCCACATTCATCCAGCAGATCCTTAAGATCTTCTGATAGGTATCTCTTGTATGTCCCTCGATATCATTTAAAAACCAAGGGTGATAGAGCTTTTTCTGTTGCTGCCCCTCGCTTATGGAATCAGTTATGGAATCAGTTGCCATTGGCTACTCTGCCTTGCACCTTCTATTATCATTTTTAAGAAGAGGCTGAAAATGTATCTTTTCTCCCTGGCATTTTAATTTAAATCTAGTATTGTTTTTTGTCTGTCTTCTATGTTGTTTATTCTGATTTTATTTATATTTTCTCGACTCTGTTCAGCACTTTGGTCAGCTGTGCTGTGTGTAAATGTGCTATATAAATAAAACTTACTTACTTACTTACTTACTTACTTACTTACTTACATACTTACTTACTTACTTACTTACTTACTTACTTACTTACTTACTTACTTACTTACTTACTTACTTACTTACTTACTTACTTACTTACTTACTTTCTTACTTACTTACTTACTTACTTACTTACTTACTTACTTACTTACTTACTTACTTAGAAAATCACACACTGTAACTCTAGACAGCTGTATGGCCAGTTAATGACAATGGCAGCAGTATTACCTGTGTTCCAGCTATTCTTGCAGTTAGCCCATGGGAGCTCTGAGCTGAATGAGAAGAACAGGTATAGAAATGCCCAGGCCAGAATAATGATGTAATAAACTCCAGTGTACAGGATCACAATCTGGCTACCATAGCCCAGTCCTGAGGGGGGAATTAAGTATACTGTACACTTTATACTGTAGTAACTCCCAATTAAATTATGGCATTTTAACAAAAATAAAATAAGTAACAAACATCTATATACATATATTTGATCATGTGTAACATTTTTGGAATATAGCTTATTGTCAGTGGATTATTTTTTGTGATCACCTTCAAAAAGAGGGCAAATTTTCCTCCAGCATGTGATGCCACCCTGGCTAGTGTACTGGCCCAGTGATGTTTCCAAGAAGAAGAGAGGTATGCCACAGGAAAATAGGAACAGTATGTATGGCACAAAGAAAGCTCCTTTGAGACAGACAAATAATATTGAATACACTATACCTCAAAGTGACTTCAGCTAATTTACTAACAATTTTAAATTAGCACATGTTAAAGCAAACTATATAAAGTGACATATCGGTTATTCTCATGCACACCCTTGCTTTGTATAAGCATCATGCATCAAGCATCAAGCCTCATTACTGCTATTCAAATGGGCTCTCTGCATTTAAGAAAAGAGGAATGGCTCTGAGAGAAAAGAGATTAGAAATCAGTGCTAAACAGTTAGAGGCCATTTCTGTTTAAACCGTAAAAATAAATTGTCCCTCACTGTATTGGGGGAATTTTCTCAACTGAGCTAAATGAACACAATGTGCCATGGAGAGTACTCTCTGTGAGAGAAGTGCTCATGATAAATGTTTTATCTGATTTAAACTGTCTTCATCTGCATCTCTTTCTGGAATAGACTTGGCTGCTCTGACACTGAAAGTTAAACTGAAAGCTAGCTCAGTAATGCAAGAATTCTGCTTTGCTGTGTACCTTCATTTTGTAAACAACAACTGTACTCTATGTTTCACATTTAAAATATTTGATCATATATACTTTATTAAACCAGAATAAAAATTGTAGTCTTATATCCATGTTGCTGTTACAGTGCATGCAAAAAGAACTGTAGTATAAGCAAGCATTAAAGAAGCTGTGGTTTGGTAAGTAAAGAACCTTACCCCCTCCGTTTTTGTAACACAGATAAGGAAACCTCCACACATTTCCTAGACCAACAATATGTCCTGCAACAGCCAGAAAAAACTCCATCTTACTGGCCCACTGTTCTCTCTGCTGTGGTTTGCCCTGGGGTTGTGCCATGGAGCTGGCTACATTCACCAGCTTTAATTTCACTGTGGACTCAAAGTTGTCCTTCATGATGCAGCTGAGAAAAACAAATGAATTAAAGAAAGAACAAATTAATTAATTATTAAATATTATTCCATTAAAAAGAAAAAATAAGAACGAGTTTTAAATAGGACAAATCTTTATTCCTTTTATTAATGTATTTCACTAAATTGCTAAAATGTTTCCATGGAATTCTAAATGCAACTATTAAGTTATGTAGTTATAGCATTAATCACACTGTAAATATAGACATATATTGTTGTTATGTAACCTTGGGAACTTGATGTAAAATGGGGCCCATATTTGCTGTGAGTAGATCTGGGGTGCATAATAACAATAAAATTGTCCTTCACTGGGCAAAGTGGCACCTGTAGTATAGTGTTACATAAATTCCTTACATGTGTTTTCCCCAAACAAAAAAAAAAAAACCACTTATAAACTTTAATGTTATCCTACTATGATAAATACTGCTTTTTTTTAATACTGCTCTTGATCATTAAAGGAAGTTAAACTGAACCCACTGAAGCTCAGTTGTCACTGTTTATCAATTTAAATTAGTCATTCAATTAACTATAATCTGCCAAACTTAGCAAATGCCAAATGTCCACTACACTGCAAATTTCATCCAATACATTCACTTGTCTCAGGTTGTTGTTGGGTCTATCATAATTGGGATTAATTGTCCCATTAAAAATTTTAATTGAAGAAAAAAAAGTAAATAAATTAAATACTCTGCACTACTCTTTACACTTTACTCTGCACACCTAACCTCATTCCCACACGGCCGTGACCTCCTTTACTTCCTTTGAGAGTCAAATGTCATCCCTTTCCTGACCAGACCCACAAGTTTTGTATATCAATGATTCCACATTAACAGGTAACATAAAAACACTATTAATCAATTAAAATACAACAGTACACCAGTTTGCTCTACTGTAAATCATCAATAGCATAAATCTTCTTCTTCAAACTAATGAAGCAAACTGCAGAATTTGTTTTTAACTTATTCATCTGCCTATTTAATTAAGCTGGAATTTATAAAAGAAAACTGTATCAGTAACTGAACAAAATATTTCTGTTCCTTTTCTGCCACTGCAGTTCATTGGCAAATAGCAAAAGTGAAATTAACGTTTACCTGAGATTCTGCAGGTATCTGTCTTACTGGTCTGTCTCTGTTTATATCTGTGTCCATTTGAAGCAACACTTCTGAATGATACTCTGAAACTGCAAGAATGAGAGGAATTAAGGCGGAGCCAAGAGCTCTGGTAGTTTTGAGCCACTGATCTGAAACTGGTCTTGCCTTTTCTCTACCCATGATAAAGGTATGGATATAGAAAAGACATGATGATCTTAAATCAGTAGTTTGAGGTCACTGTGTGGAAAAGGTGTAAACCAGGGGCACTTATCTCCCATCCTGAAGGGTCAGTGTCTAGCATAGTTTGATAATTTCCTGCTGGTAATAACTTGGTAATAAATGGTGAGTTGGATCTTTTTGCGTTATATTTCAGCCCTCTAGAACTGGGGTTATGCAGCCTTGGTGTACGCCTTCTCTCTTACTGCCTTTTTAAACTTTTTCCTGACAGATGCAAGACATGTCTTATCCGCGGTCCTCTGGAGAGTGAAAAAGGACTGTGTTCCTTTTTCCCCCTCCTTTTCTCTTTTTCTTTGATTATGTTTCTCTGATTTAACTCCATAGACCCGCCTCCTTTTCTTACTCAAAGCCTATTCCTCTATTGAATTAGCCGAAACCTGATATGATCACCACTCCCTCAGCCCCCTTATTTAAACCTGCAAAACCTGCTTTTTTCTTTTAGCACTGGACCATTCAGTAGGTACAAAGCAGTATTTAAGTTCTTACACTACCAGAATGGAACTGCCCAGTCATATGCCAATCTGCCTACTTAGTGTATAAAAAGACAGAAATCTACTGGTGAATAACAGTAGTGGGAAAAGAGCTTTTTGTTTTTGTTTTCTAATGACTGGTTACTGGCGTTAGTGAGATCTACAGGTGATGGCGTGTACAAACAGCACTAAACCCTGCCATCTAGTGTTGCTCTGGTATTGTAACATGTATGAGAATACTAACCTTTGTCCACTCTAGTGTAACCCTACCCTTTCACAGATCTAAACAAGAAGTGTTTAGACTTCTTGTTTTTTCTTGTGCCTCAGATTACTCTAAAATGTTCTGTGTATGCAAAGTTTAAAAAAAAAAAAAAAAAGTTCAACAGTTGTATGTGTTTTAGACTATGTTGAAGATTAAACTACAGATATGGCAGGTACTATAATTTAGCCTTGCTCAAATGTCCAAAGTAATTTTCCAGTTATTCTCAAAACAAATTTCTATATATCTGTACATTTTCTCTGTTTGAAGTAATACTGTATTTTAATATGAACTTACTTGTGTGATTTCAAATGCATAGGTAAACTACCTTTATAGCATTTAAAATAGGATTAATATTTAGTAATTAACTGTTTTTTTTCCATGATCTTTTTGTGTCCCATTGTCAGCATTTAAAACAAGCCATGAAAACTTACTAGAAATTGCTATACTAAGTCTGTTAGGTCACCTGTTTACAGAGTTGACACATCAAACCTGCTACAAGAAATGTACCTTCTAAAGGACATCTAATTCGTCTGCTGTCTGCATACAAAGGTCCTGTCAACGGTTCAAGAAATATGGGGCAAGATGTACAAACATGCACTGTAGCATCATTGTCAGTCTAATTGGCGTTCCCAGGAGGGGAAAGATGATTTTGAATACTGAAAGCAGATTAATATATCTGACATCAATCTGAGTAATTAGTACATTATCTTTCTGCATCTGTCTTTGTCAGTATCTCATGGAGCACATAAAGCTGTCAGTGAGGTTTCTGTATGCTAGTCATTGACATACATATGTGATGGCATGCAGCTTCTGTAATTCTCAATTCCACTTGTAGAGTGATCAGTCTGATTTTGATGGAAAGGAGGTATCGGAGTGGCTAGTAATCACAATCTTCACAATCCTCAGCAGTCTCATAACCTTATCACAATTGTCTCCCTAGATGTTGATGTCTGAATCCTATCTACTTTTCCACCCCAAAGTGATCTTACAAAGCATATACATTGCCACATTATCACACAGATTCTGTGATTTTATTAAAAATTTGTCACATTACACAAGAGTCAAAGCAAGGTGTGGATCCAAGTTAAGAAATATTTTATTTGTGATTCAATAAAGAAAAAGTCAGAATCCTGGCACGAGATAGAACGGGCAGACAGATGCAAATGTAGGTAGAAATATTTAATAAGAACCAGGCAGACAAATCTAAAACGTAAGCAAAAATCAGAATCAAGAAACAGGCAAAGGTCAGGCAATGAGCAAAGCAAAATATCAGTGTTAGGTTCCCTTTCTTTCTTTCTCGCGACGAGACTAGCGAGTAGCCTACTTCCGCATTCCGATCTCCGCGTCCATTCATAGAGACTCACGTTTTGTTTATCTCTGCCTTGTGCTTTTTTGTTTTCAAGTTCACGTCATGTCTCCGCCTCCTGTGTTTCCCCATGAGCTTTTGTTATTGTGTTGCGTCATGTCTCTGCCCCCGTTTCCTCATTGGTTCTCCGTTTAATGTGATTATCGTTTCCAGGTGTCACTGATGTGAGCTTGTTTCTGTTTGAATGAACTCTGCTACTTAAACCCCTGTTTGTTGCCACTTCGTCGCGGAGTATTAGATTAGCTTAGCTCTGTGTCCGTAGCGCCCAAACCACCGCCTTACCTCGCGTGTGTTTCCCTACGTTGTGGATGATTACTGACTTTTTGGATTACTGCCTTTTTTTTATGAATAGACTTTTCTGCATTAACTGACGTCTCCCCAGCGCATGCGTTCTGACTTCTCTGCCTATCGCTTACATAACAATCAGAGGCAAGGCAAAATTCAAAAACCCTAGGCAAAAATGGGTCAATAACGTAAACATGAGCAGAGAGATAAACAGGCTCGCCACAAACACAAGGAATGCCACGTATACTTTGCAAAGAGTGGGTATAATGAAAGTCCTTTTGGACTGTGGCAGTGATTGTGCTGAGAATTGGATGCAGGTGTGCGTGATTACAATGAAGGTGAGAGTGAATGTGTCAATGTGTGAGTGTTCTGGGAATTGTACTCCATGGCATCCATGTTTGTAGGCCACAGTGCAGGCTTGGAAATGGAGTTCATGGCGTGAGTAGATCTAACAAATCCAAAATAACATTCCAGCACAAATAAAAAAAAAATAAAAAAAAACAATCTATACACTTGAACAATCCAACATGAAAATCCAAAAACAAAAAGTTTACAAAATGCAGTTGTGGCTTAGCAAGAATTTGTAAAAAAAAAAAAAAAAAAGACATAGACAAGGGTTTAAATAACCCAGGTAATAATAAGAAAAAAGCTGAGAGATAAATTGAGATGAGTGTGGGGAATTAGCTAGTAAATAAATAAATACATGAAAATTAAAATATGATGTTGCTTACCTTTTGGCTATGGTTGTCTACTGTGATTTTTAGTTCATAATCTGTTCATATTGAATTATAGCTTGATTATGAATTAGGAAAATATTGAATATTTTCTAAACCATGTTATTGTTGTTACTGCTGTAAGAAATGAATAATAGAATGTCATTTAGGGCCAGATTTCAATTCAGTCCCCTCTGAATGTATTGGAATGACAAGGCCTTTTTTTTGTTGTTTTTTGCTATACACTGAACACATTTAGGTTTGAGATCAAAAGATGAATATGAGATAGTAGATCAGAATTTCAGCTTTCGTTTCCTGATATTTACATCTAGATGTGTTAAACACCTTAGAACACGGCATCTTTGGTGGCAGACCACCCAATTTTTAGTTGAGCAAAAATATAGGAACACATAGTCTTAAAGAAAATTAAAGTAATTGGTACTTAATATTTGGTAATATTTGCTTGCAATAATTGCATCAAGCCAGTGACCCAGTGATATCACCAAACTGTTGCATACCTCTTTTGTGATGCTTTTTCAGACTTGTACTACAGCTTCTTTCAGTTGTTGTTTGTTTCGGGGCATTCTCAACTGGGTCAAGGTCTGGTGATTGTCTTGGCCAGTCTAAAACCTTCCACTTTTTTCACCCTGATGAAGGCCATTGTTGAGTTAGCAGTGTGTTTTTGGGTCACTGCTGCATGATGAGATTCCTCCCAATTAGATTGGATGCATTTCACTGTAAACTGGCAGACAGAATGTTTCTGTAAACTTCATTCTGTTGCTGTCATCATGAGTAACATTATCAACAAAGATTAGTGAGCCTGTTCCAGAAGCAGCCATGCAAGCCCAAGCCATGACACGACCTCCACTGTGCATGACAGATGAGCTTGTATGTTTTGGATCATGAGCAAATCCTTTCTTTCTCCACACTTTGGCCTTCCCATCACTTTGGTAAAGGTTAATCTTGGTTCCAGAACTTTTGTGGCTCATCTCTGTATTTCTTTTTGAATTCCAATCTGGCTTTCCGAAATCTTACTGCTGATGAGTGGTTTGCATCTTGTGGTATGGCCTCTATATTTCTGCCTGGGTTTTTCTTCACAGCTTTCACAATGTTTCTGTCATCAGCTGTTGTTGTTTTCCTTGGCCAACCCATTCCAAATTGTTTTATTGGCCAATGTTTGTACAATGCCTCTGACTGATTTTTTTTTCCTCTTTTCTCAGCTTTTCTGGATTGCTTTTCTCCCATAGACAGCTCTCTGATCTTCATGCTGGCTTATCCTTTTTAACTACAGATCTTGACAGGTAAAACTGACAGTTAAAACCAAGAGTAGATGTTCAGAGCTATTTACTGTTTAAATTATCAGTCTAACAGGACACACTTGGTAACAAGAAACACGTGTCAGTCACTGTATTTTTTTTTTTTGTCAGTCCAGTATTTTTGCTCACCTACAAATTTGGTGGTCTGATACAAAATGTGCTGTTCTATGTCATTTAACACATCTACATATAAATACCAGGAAATAAAAGCTGAAATTCTTAACTCTCTTCTCATATTCATCTTTTGATTTCAAACTCAAATGTCTTCAGTCTACAGCACAAACAAATGAATTGGCCTTGCCTTTCCAATAGTTTTGGAGGGGAATGTATAAAAATAAATGACATTTGGTCAAAACCAGTCATTAGTTTGGCATCCATTTCCTTTACAAACTCTAAAAAGAGATATGTTTAAATAAAATTTCAGAGTGTACCTGATATTTAATGAATGTGTAACTTCTGTTATCCAGCAAGCATAAGAGGGAGGAGAAGCTTGTAATTATTACAACAATTTCTGGAATCTTCCAGACTGTTCAAAAAGTCAGTCAACTTTGTGTATATAACCTTTTGACCAACTAGAATTCTGATATAATAAATTGAAGCTGAAAGAAATCTGGTTAAATCTATTGCGTTAAAATTGTAACTTGCCTGTATTGAGTTCTTTTTATTAATTCTATTAACTATTAACTACAGCAAATTGTGAGGACAGCTGAAAAGGTCATCGGCGCTCTCTACCCACCATCGACACCTCTTTCAACAACCACTGCATCCGCAAAGCCACCAGTATTGCAGACGACCCCTCTCACGGACTCTTCACCTTCTTCTGGCAGAAGGTACAGGAGCATCCGTTCCGCCACCAGCAGACTCCTCAACAGTTTCTTCCCTGAGGCAGTCAAATTACTCAACACCCTGCTGCCTCCCAATGCTCACCTGGGCTAGCCGAACACCTAACCCAGTAAGACTCATACCACTGCACATATATGAAACACTCACAACTTTAAGGGGCAGAGCACAAACAAAGTCATTTACATTACATTTACAGCATTTGGCAGACACTCTTATCCAGAGCAACTTACATTTATCTCATTTATACAGCTGAGCAGTTCAGGATTAAGGGCCTTGCTCAAGGGCCTAACAGTGGCAGCTTGGTGGTGCTGGGGTTTGAACTCATGATCTTCTGAGCAGTAGACCAACGCCTTAACCACTGAGCTACCACTGCCAAGAACAGGCAGAATCAACACACATAAAGAAATATCGACGGTACAAACCAACGGCAGTGATCTGCCCCGGGGATGGAGACTGACGAGTACACGTCCAGAAATGTACAGCCAACCAATCCCAAAGCATGAGGCAGGAGCAGGCGTGTACGAGTTGTGATCTTCCAATGGCAAGCCGAAACGTGACGCATTGCACAGGAGGAGGAGGAGGAGACAAAAGTCACCCATCCTACCACCGACATAGACACACGAATGGCACATAATACAAACAGAAATACAATTGAGAAAGTAACGTAATAGTCTTTCCATAACCAGCTACAAAATGAATAAGGTACTAATTATACATATACGTTTACTTAACCGATTCAAGATGAAAAATGCTAAAACCAGATATTAAACAATGCATTAACTCAAATGAAAAAAACAAAACAATGTATTAACCTACTCAAAAAATAAAGTAATGGGCAAAACATTTCCATTAAAATGAAGCTAACACTTCTGTGTTGATCATATACATTTAATTAACACATTAAAAAATAATAATAATAAGCACACAAAAAGAAAAAAATTAATTAGTACAACAAAATAAAAGATGGCAGCTCACACACACACACACACACACACACACACACACACACACAAGCCCTCTATAAAAAAAAGAAAAAAGAAAGTACACATTCTAAAAAACAAAAAGGACAAGAAAGTAAAGAGCGCCCTCTGCAGGGCCTGCTGTAGCATCACTGATCAGGCAATACAAACACCCACACATGTGCATGCGCAAGCACATACGCACCCACGGTGGAGCAGAAACTATTGACCTGCACAGGGGCGTCATGCACCTATTTTTTTTTGAGGGGGCACAGTGTGCACAACAAACAGAAACGTGTTCACAAATACAGACGTTAAAAGCAATATTCTATTTATTATATATTTATACATCGAACAAATTGAAGCTCCTTTCCTTTACTTTGATTAAATGTTCTGGATAACTTTCTAGTTCTGTCTGAATGGGACCTCCCTTAATGTAATTCTCCCTGGCCAGTCGATCTTTTCGGATAATAAAGTCTGAATCTTCTTCTAAAGAGGCAAAGCAAGTAATGCAACATGTATTAGTCAAACAGCAATAAACTCCTCCCTTGTCTCTAAATAACCAAGCTAGCCTTTCCTATCTGGTATATCATGGTAACACTTCACAAAAGTACTATTTGTTACATAATAAATGCTTTAAAATTTTTAAGCTAATAATGACATATTTTAGTTGCAGCATTTACTACTCTTGCTTAATGTTAATTAAGTAAATTTATGATTGTTTATTGCTAGTTTATAATGCAGAAACGTGTTCACAAATACAGATGTTAAAAACTATATTATTATTTGTAATATAGCAATATTATATATCTCTTAAAAGTAATGTAAACATCACAAAAAGTGATGTTCAAAGAATAAAAAAGAGAAGAATAGCCAAATCTGCACACACAATCATAAAGACACAGAAGCATACATCCTACCTAACGTCTTTCTCCAAGCCTCCAAAATGCATGCCTCACTGTCTCCAGATTTACAGATTGTGTTCGATCTGCTTCAACTGCAGTGACCATTAGATCAGACATCCGAACCTGAGACATTGTGGTTCTCAGTCTGTTTTTGATTAATTTTAGTGAAGAGAAGCACCTTTCATTACTGCAAGATGTCACTGGAAGTGTGATAATAAGTTGGTAAATCTACTGAGTTCAGGGTATGTCATTAGATCTTTCTTCTCAACCATATAAATGAAAATATCCATTAGACTGCTAGGACGTCGCTCTTCCCTTTCCAATCTTCCAATCTGTGGATGAACATCCTGTACTCAACTTCAGCTGTTATCACATTCACATCTCCAATTAAAAATTCACACAGAGATTTTAAGTGTGGAACATTTTCAGTTGAAGGCTTTGTCAAACAGAGAGTGTGTTTGAGGAGGGGCAAGTTTTTACTGCTGAATCTGTCAGTGATACTTTGTATGGCAAGGTCCAGTTTGCAAAATAAAAACTGACTTTTGTCTCATCCTTCTGACTAAGCAGAGTTTGGCTTTGCCATCGGTCATCCAACCTCTTTGAAACTTCTCTGGCTCTTTTGTTTTCTTGGAATTCAATGTTAATTTTTGAGGCTAGTTTTACTGTCTCAGTCCACATCTCCTCAAAAACATCATCAGATCGCATTGAAACTAGCTGTTCTCTACAGTCTTCAACCAGCAGAGCAGATGTACTAATGTCCATGTCTTCTTTTTGGAGATATCTTGAGAGAACACCTGTTACTCACAGAATTTTACTTAGTGCCACCAGATGCAAGCAGAACTCAAAATCAATGGCTTTGCTCAGTGCCATCCCAGTACCTGATGACTCCTTGTCAAATCTGTCACCTGTCTGAATTTGTTCAAAGGTCTCAGTCTCAGAGGGCGGGGATTCCAGAAGAGCTCTGCAGTTGTCTGTTCTTGCTGACCATCTTGTGGTGCTTAATGATTTTAGTGTCTGGGGTTTACTGTGGTCTCTTTCACTTGCAAGCTTTTGTTGAACATCAAAGAAGAGAATGTCTTTTAGCAGATCCTTCCATGAATGAGTAAAGATGTTCAACTAACCCAAAAAAGTTAGGTGTGGCTGTGTTCTTGCAGCACATATCAACAATAACAAGATTTAAATGATGAGCATAGCAATGTACAAAGTATGCTTTCTCACTCTTCTGTTTTATGATTGCCTGAACACCTTTATAGACACCTGACATGGCAGCACAGCCATCATAGCCTTGTCCTCTTATATTTTTCACATCAAGACCAAACTTCTCTAATGTTTTCAGCAGATAACTGGCTAGACCAGCGCCAGATGTGTCTTTCACATGAATGACATCAATCAAGCACTCATAAATCTTGGCTTCCTTGTCAACAAACCGAAGAATAATTGACAGTTGGTCCTGTTTAGTGGAGTCAGAAGTAGTGTCAAGACAGACAGCATAGAATGTAGCTGCTTTCACATCATCTATGATTTTACTCCTGACTTCATTTCCTAAGCAACTGATCATCTCATTTGGCTTTTTGCTGAGATGTAGGATGCAACTCCTTTTGGGTTTTTCCGTGATGACTCAAGATGAGTTTGAAGCACCGTGTCATATCTTGCCACTAGATCTGTAACTTCCCTGAAAACACCTTTGTTTTTTGAATCCTCTGACTTGTCATGTCCCGTAAAAGGTAGTCTAAGTCTGGCTAATGTGGAGGTTATATCTGTTAACCTAAGCAGAGCATCATATCGGTTTTCTCTCTCCTTTGTTTGAAGTTTAATCTGATTTGCTTTTTGAGTAGAAAGTTGCTCATCAACAGGTGTTGTTATTAAATGCATATGCCATTTTTTGAAGTTCTCAATATGATGCTGACTTGCATTGTGCCTGGAAAAGCCTTTCCCTGTCTCTAAAGCAGATTTCCAGTCCCTAAATCCTTCCAGTGCAAATTTTCTGTCAAAATTTTCAGAACACCCAAAAACTCTGCAGGGGAAACAATATGCTGAATCGGTGGATCTGTTGTATTCTAGCCACTTGTATTTTTCAAACCAGTTTTTATTAAAGCTCCTTTCCTTTCCTTTGATTGAATGTTTTGGATAACTTTCTAGTTCTGTCTGAATGGGACCTCTCTTAATGTAATTCTCCCTGGCCAATCGATCTTTTGGGATAATGAAGTCTGAATCTTCTAAAGAGGAAAAGCAAGTAATACAACATGTATTAGTCAAACAGCAATAAACTCCTGCCTTGTCTCTAAATAACCAAGCTAGCCTTTCCTACCTGGTACAGTATCAGTGATTGTCTCCCCTTGCTCATCTGTAACCTCCTGCCTTCCTCCTATCTGCCTGCTGACATCTACAGTAATGTGATAAGAAGATGAGAGCATTATTTAAAAAAAAAAACACATCATGGTAACACTTCACAAAAGTACTATTTGTTACATAATAAATGCTTTAAAAATTTTAAACAAGTAATGACATATTTTAGTTAGCTCCAGCATTTATATTTACAGCATCTACTAATCTTGCTTAATGTTAATTAAGTAAATTTATGATTGTTTATTGCTTACTTTATAATACCAATATTTGCTACAGATGCAATATTTGCTTTGAGAATGTTGATGGAGAAGCACAAAGACTGTCAGAAAGAGCTGCATTGTGTCTTTGTAGATTTAGAGAAAGTGTATGACAGGGTGCCAAGAGAGGAGCTGTGGTATTGAATGAGGAGGTCTGGAGTGGTAGAGAAGTATGTTAGAGTGGTGCAGGATATGTATGAGAGCAGTAGGACAGTGGTAAGGTGTGCGGTAGGTGTGACAGAGGAGTTCACGGTGAAGGTGGGACTGCATCAAGGGTCGGCCCTGAGCCCCTTCTTGTTTGCGGTGGTGATGGACAGGCTGACAGATGAGGACAGACAGGAATCTCCATGGACTATGATGTTTGCGGATGACATTGTGATCTGTAGTGAGAGCAGGGAGCAGGTGGAGGAAACTCTAGAGAGGTGGAGGTTCGCTCTGGAGAGAAGAGGAATGAAGGTTAGTCGCAGCAAGACAGAATACATGTGTGTGAATGAGAGGGATCCAAGTGGAACAGTGAGGTTACAGGGAGAAGAGAGAAAGAAGGTGCAGGATTTTAAGTACTTAGGGTCAACAGTCCAGAGCAACGGGGAGTGTGGAAAAGAGGTGAAGAAGCGTGTGCAGGCAGGTTGGAATGGGTGGAGAAAAGTGTCAGGTCTGTTGTGTGATAAAAGAGTACCAGCAAGAATGAAAGGAAAGGTGTACAGGACAGTAGTGAGACCAGCGATGTTGTATGGTTTGGAGACAGTTGCACTGAGGAAAAGACAGGAGGAAGAGTTAGAGGTAGCAGAGCTGAAGATGTTGAGGTTCTCTTTGGGAGTGACAAGGATGGATAGGATCAGGAATGAGTACATCAGGGGGACAGCACATGTGAGATGTTTTGGAGACAAAGTTAGAGAGGCCAGGTTGAGATGGTTTGGACATGTCCAGAGGAGGGAGAGTGAATATATCGGTAAAAGGATGCTGAGGTTAGAGCCGCCGGGCAGGAGGCCGAGAGGAAGACCAAAGAGGAGGTTTATGGATGTAGTGAAGGAGGACATGAAGGTAGTCGGTCTGAGAGAAGAGGATGCAGGGGATAGGGCTAGATGGAGGCAGATGATTCGCTGTGGCGACCCCTGAAGGGAACAGCTGAAAGGAAAGAAGATTGCTTAGTTTATAATGCCGTAATTGTACTTTCTTAATGTACTATTTTAATGTTAAAATTTAACAATTTAACAATAAATAAATAATACAATCATATTGTACAGTGTTACAGACATTACAGTGCTCTGATTTCTAGGCACCAAAACCACAATGACCTGTCAATATGTACAATTTGTGTATATTTTATGGACTGATATATGTGCATACATATTACCTTCAGTAGTACTGTAGATCCCAGTGCTTGATCCTGCCTGTGCCTGATCACTAGACCTATCTCTGCTTGTACTTGGGGATAATTGATCTAAATGAATAAATAAATAAAAATATAGGAAGGCAGGCAGATAGAAATGAAGAAATAATAGATGCAAAATATCACTGCAACACAGATTATGGCTTAACATTAACACTTTTCCTGTTCCTAACCTCTTGAAATCTTTAACTGTGGTTGTTGTTGGCTTCCAGTTTTCTTGAAGAATGAGTTTATTTTTCTTTGTGCCATGATTCTAGAAATATACATTAACGTTGAGAGACAAATTGATTTTGAAGTATCTCCTTTGTACACAGTGAGGGTAAATTGCACATTACCATTGACTTTGCGTGTAGAAGTTTTGTGATCTTTTCGTGTATGAGGGTTTTTGCTGATGACACTAATTTCTTCAGAAAAAAAAACAAAAACGTTCAGCCGCGAGCCTACAACCGCGCATAGATTCTGATTACATCATCAGCCGGTGCTGTTGCATCTGCAGCGTGGTAGGCGCTGCCGCCTGATTGAAGTGTGTAAAACTTAGCATGATAAAAACGCCAAAAACAATCTCTGAAATGTGATAATATTGAGAATATTAACTTTTCTCAAAAATCTGAGGGGGCCCGCGCCCCCTCAGTTTGAATGGGCATGACGCCTCTGGACTTGCACATGGGTTTTCTTCACAAACAAACACAACAAAATACAAACACAAACAAACGCAGACAATAGAATTCTACCCACTGAGCGAAACCTGAATAAAGCATTTCCTGAAGTAGAAACACACGGGTTTTCGGATATCAGGAATTTTAAGCACCTGCAACCAGGTAGTGAGACTATTTATCACTCCTGCTCCTCACCTCTGCCTACAGACAACGAGCCTATTTTATAAAGCCATCTGCTCACCTTTGTCTTTTATCTTCGGTTTGTTACCATGTTCCAATAGCGTGTGTACCGTCCAGACTACACAGGCAGGGGAATCACTGCTACTAATGCAGAATGTGATCAAATCAGCTCTGCTTACCTTTTCCCTATGGTGTACCCGCAGTCCTCCCCCCTGCCTGGGCAGTCCACTTCGTCCCACTCCTCCGGATTACTGCCCCCCTGGCCAGTCGTGGGGAAATTTTCCATCTCCCACGTAGGTTCAAGGATAAGCAAGGAAACCAAGCTTCTTATAATCACCAAGAACTTTATTACAGAGGTAAACCCAAGCAATAAAGGAGGTCAGTCTCGAGAGTGAATAGTTGATCATAGTGCACGTTCTTAAAAACCCCAAGGGCATGACATATTTGCCCCCTCTAAATGGTTAACTTTAATTTGTTTTACTCATTCATACTCTTTACCACCATTATATGCCTCCGCATTTACCCATTTACCGTTTATATTATCTATATCGTGTAAAGCCACTGAGATTGCACTAGGTCATGCTGACCTCCTTATCAACATTTGACACACATACTGTACCTTCTACACATGTACTGTGAGTTCTGCCTGTTAATCTATCAAGGTTTTTACTTCTTCTCATCAACTTGGTAAAACTACATTTATTAGACAGGCTGACTGGATCCTGCCTAGGTGATTGAATGTATTTGTTCTACTCTTCTTCTGATAGAGATGTGCCCACTCTGCTCTAAGTCATATGAATTAAGGCCATTTGTTAATAATAAACTTGTTTTTCTCATGTCAAGTTGCCCTTCACATGTAGACCACAATTCAGAGTCGTTTCTCCGAGTTACATAAAGACCAGTATTATAAAATGGATTATATGCAGTATAAAATAGGTAATAAGAAAATATTAATTGTATTTTCTGATTATTTTCCACACCACATGTACAATGAGACAAATAGACAAGTAGCCCCATAGTAGGCAAGTCCCCCAAATCAAACACCATGCTTTTGCTTCAAGGATGTTCTTGCCCTTGTAGTTCAGCTGTAAAGCCAATAAAAGTTGAAACATTTTTTCTTCTGCTTGAGTTCAGAGGAAGGTTTCTTTCTGGGGTGTAGAGAGAATGTAATCTCTAAGGATGGTCACAGGTTAGAAGTTACAATAAGTAACTGTAAGTAATAATGATAAAATCAATTTCATTGAGTAAGTTTCCTGTGTTAAGTACATGCAGTAAATAAGGAAGGGTATATGAGCAATAATCTGTCAGTGTTCTCACATTTAGCCTGCAATGGAACATAACTGTCTCAGTGAGCCACTGGAAGTGAGGAGAGCATAGATCATCCAAAGAGGAACCAATAGAGTTGAACAGAGTGTGAAGTACCAGCCAATAGCATAGCCCCACCAGGGGTATTCAGTTGTATTATTAAGCTTCAGAGGAGTGAATTTGACCAGGGAGAAGACAAATGTACCATAAAGAAAAAGGATACTTGTACAATTCAAACCCAAACCAGTTTCCACACTTGCACTAGGGTGTCATATCATTGCAGGAATTGGACAATGCCAGAGTTAGTAAATTTCCCAGAGAACAACATGGCCTACAAACATTCATTTTGAATGAGAGCTGGCGAAATGAGCGACAGCAACCGTTGGTGATTAGATGTGGGTATGTCGAGCAATGCGACAAAGTTGAGAAAAGTTTAACTTTGTGCAAATTTGGAGCGACTTGGTGCAGCGATTACCAATGGGAGTGAAGACAGTAAAACGTGTGTGAGCCGTGATCCGCCATGCTGCCTGCGAGTCCGAATTGTTTCATGAACCCAGACAGTCCAGCGCTTGTGCTTTTGCCGCAGATAGATGGCCCAGTGGCAAAGAGCACACGCTGATTTTGCTTCATCTCGTAGGATATGATGCATATATACACTGGTGAATTTTATATACAAATGCTCTCCCTCCAGAATGTTTCATTTTGGTGGCAAGAAAACTGATTTGTTGTCAAAAGTGGAATGCTATTTGTGCCCCCACTGATAAATGTTACTATGGCTACCAGTAGTAGGAACACCTACTGGCGACTTCATAGCACACCGACTGGTGACTTGTAGCAATAAAAACGTAGCTTCATTCACTGAAAAGTATCTTCTTGCGATTATTTGCAGACATACCAAGCCTTTGTTTACCGGATTTGTCTGCCTGCCTTTCAAATAATGTTCACCTGCAACTGCATGTCTCTGCTGCCTAATATAGGGATGGGACAGCTAACAGACAAAATCGCTAAATAAAATAGCTGGCAACAAATGTTATTATTGATTCGTTGGACTGTGTTATAAAGCAAGATATGACACACTTTATTTGTGCCAAAAACACATTTGATGGAAATGGTGTAGCACGTCAGAAGACATGAAGCCAAAGCCTACGCTGTTGGCTTCATGTCATAACTTGTGTTTCCACGTGAGTAATATTTCAGATTTCTAATCATTTGTTTGTGGTCAGTGTGAGGAACAGTGGCCTGAATCATGTTTATTATCTGCTATGTACTGAGTTGTTGAAACTTATATGGATTTCTAGTTCTATCACACATTTATGCTCATATTTATCTAACTTACCTAACCTATCATAAAACTCGAACAGTCTCAACTCGATGACAACTCAATGGTTTGAAAATGAACATTATCTCAAATGAATGATTAGTCTACGAGACAAACATTTTCTCATTTCAAAAGTCATGAAGCACATACATGCAGTTTTGGGCAGCAAAGCTATTTGCTTTAATTAAACATAGTTAAGAGTCCTGTAGAAGTATTAATTCAATGAAATGGTGCAAATAAATCTTTTCGGTATTTAATATTTCTCTGAAAAATGTTTTTATATATTAACCAATTAGCAAAATATTTTAAATTTTAGCTCTAATCTGCACCTCTTAATACCATGTAACTACTTGCGCCGATGGTCACAAAAATACAGAGAATATGTTTTGCTGCAATCTTATACCTTTTTTTTTCTACATGAAGCCATAATCATGAAATTTATGGGCCCCATGTCTATTATCATTAGCAGATATGTTGTAGCAGTCAGTAATTTTATTTAAAGTAACCAAAAAAGTCAGAACACATTTTCAGGTACTTACAGTGCAGACTAGAGGAGTGATGTATTCCCAACAGTACTTTATTAAGAACAATGGTCGATAGCCAATCATGTCCTCAATATTATCATACAAGCGATTAGCCCCTACGAAAAATGAATAATATATTGTCATAACCATAACTGAATATGTTGTATTCTCTATACACTCACCTTTCTGCAAGCTGAATCCGCGCAAAAACTGTAAATGCTTTATGTAGAGTACTCACCATACACCCATCCTATACATACTGACTGCAGAATGGCGAATAACAGAAGTGTCATCCCACTGCAGCAATAGTAATCAAACAACTGGAAAATATACAAGCCACCCTAGAGGATGAAACAGAATATGCTTTGTTAAAAGTACTTCTTACAATTCAAGAGATATGGGAACTGTCTTAAAAAGGTTATTGGCCAAAAATAAATACTATCATTCACTTTCATGTTAACGTAACTTCAGTGCAATGTGCTTTTATATTGACTGTTAAAATATAATACTAAGGGTTTTATAAGAAGCCTACATTTGTGTTTAAAAAGGAAAAGTAATTTCAAGATGGCTTCTCAGCCCCGGGCAGGAATGAGTAATCACCTCTGTTACCATAATCAGGCCAATCAAGAAACACCCAAAACAAATGATGAGCAGGAATAATTTGCGTCGATGACCAAAGAGGAAGAATGAGGGGTATATGTCGGTTATAGCAGTCATCAGTGCCTCCAGACAAACAAACTGTAAAGGAGTGTTAGACAGAACAAAAGCGTGTGCTTATTTACAATCAGATGATCTAAAGTTCCATGGTAAGATGTGCAGAGGGCTGCTTTTGATTGCCTTTTTGCACTCACCTCACTGTCCAGTCCTAGCAGAATAATCATAATAAAGAAACAAACTTTATACAAACTGCCAACTTATATTGGCAGTCCCTACAGTTCTAATGTACATTTAGTAAGCTTTATGAAAATGTT
The DNA here is from genome assembly GCA_023630585.1 of Cranoglanis bouderius. Taxonomy (NCBI): domain Eukaryota; kingdom Metazoa; phylum Chordata; class Actinopteri; order Siluriformes; family Cranoglanididae; genus Cranoglanis; species Cranoglanis bouderius. The sequence goes on from CM042537.1 coordinate 22,883,122, forward strand.
TAAAATGAGTGTACAATAACGAGCTTATTTCCCTCACTTGTAGCAGTTGTTGTACTTGTTGTAGCTTCCTAGAGCAGTGAGGCACCCAATGCAGAGAGCATAAGAGAAGAAAATCTGCGTTCCAGCATCTATCCACACCTACATACCATGAAAGCAAGCTTACTAAGTAGTCGTTTGCAGTATAACATAGAAACAGCAGAAAATTCTTTTCTGCTCTATTGCTCTTCTTGATCATATTATCTTATTGATCATAATGATCAATTGATCTCAAACAAGTGAGTTGGGATGCATAACCTTATCTAAAAAAAACTACACATCAGTGCACTATTCATGTTGACAGCTGATCGGTAAAACCGTGAATTTTCTTCTTCCCATTCAGTGTTGTGGTTAGATTTGGTCAGATTTCTTCATATTTTTACCTGTGGGTCTGTGAGACGTGTAGGATCTGGATAGAGGTAAAATCTGATGCCATCAACAGCTCCAGGCAATGTGAATCCATGCACCAACAGCACCACCAACATCACATAAGGAAAAGTAGCAGTGAAATAGACCACCTGAGAAAGAAAGTGTTCTCTCTCACTCAAGACCAGAAAACAGATCGAACTCAACGCCACTGGCATCAACGGAAAGGCCTCTGCTAACAAGAAGTATACACCTTCTTTTTACTATTTTGTACACCAGGAAAAAATATACTTAACACATGAAGGAAGCGATTGTAGAAAAAACTATTCCAGACATTTGACCTTGCTGTGACCTTAAACCTGCTTGGATCAATTCCAAAATCTAAGCAGTTCATCTGCTGGTTACAATGATAATTCCATATAAATCTTAAGCATTCAGCCACTTGCTCTTGAGATATCATGCTAGTGGGAATCTCGAATGAACAGACGGATGGATAGACGGACAATGAAAAAACATAATGCCTCCCCCACTCAGTGAAATAATAAAAGAGGACATTCATCCGTTTCTAAGTCCATCATCAATACCGTCTGAATAAGTGTCATGAGGCTCGCACCTTGCCTGTAGACTTCACTCCCTTCCACACACAGAAGTAGAAGATGATCCAAGCCAAGAGGAGACACAGAGCCAGCTCCCACCTCATATTGCCCAGCTCATACACACTACCTGTGAGATTTAGCACTCTCCTCCTGGAACACACAAACCATATTTAGGCTATTACCTTCTGATACATGTAATAATACAATGGATTTATTGTAAATACAGAATAAAACAACTCACTCCCAGAACTCTTTAACAGGTGAAGTTGCATTCTCTGTTATACTTGAGTTGCTAAAATTGCCCTTTTTATCAAATTCACCACAAGTTTCTCTTAAGGACAGAAGACACAGCAGAACATTCAAGACTTGTTTCTAATACAGCACATGCACATATTTAATATACTGGTTAAGCCGGAATTTTGTGTGGTTTGTATTAATAATATAAAAGTGTACCAGTGTTCCAGGCATTGCTGCAGCTAGCCCATGGTAGATCAGTACTAAAAGAGGAAAAGAGATAGAAGAATGCCCAGGCCATAATGATAATGTAGTAGATGCTGGAATACAACAGGACCACTATGGTTCCATAGCCTAATCCTGTAGAATAGAAGTTGAAAAGATAACAAACTCAAATCAAAATCAAATGTACACTCACCAAAGAAACTCAGGACTGGCCCATTGCACAGGCAACATAGATGGTTGTTTAGGGTGCAAAATGACAGAGGGGCACCGCACAAGAGGTTTTCTTTAAATGATCGGATCCGCATTATCATTAGGGGCGGCTGTGGCTCAGGTCATAGAGTGGGTTGTCCACTAATCACGTGACTCCACGTGCCGAAGTGTCCTTGGGCAAGACACTGAACCCAAAGCTGCTCCCGATGCAGGCAAGTGCCCTGCATAGTAGCTCTGCTGCCATTGGTGTGTGAGAGTGTGTGTGAATGGGTGTATAAGACACAGTGTAAAGTGCTTTGTAGAACCGCAAAGGTTAAAAGGTGCTATATAATATTTACCATCATATGTTGAAGAAAATGAGTGAAAAAAGAATAAAATTATCAGGTGCACAAGGCAGGGAGTGGCACAAAGAAGAGGAGCAGAAAAAAAGCAATATAGAGTTAAGATTAACACGATCAGGTCAGCCATTGATGTTTATTTACTATTTTTCTAAAAATCTAAAATCTTGCAATCTAAAAGGCCTCTCGCCTACAATAGGGCACCAACAGAGCCTGGGCCGGCACTGAATAATCTCATTCATGAACTTCTCATATGAATGCTGACAATTAATCAGGAATTTGGTTCTTCTTTCAGCAGGACAGCCTGCTCATTAGTTTGCCACAATGTTTGCAGATGTCATATTAATAATTTCTGATAATTTTCATAGCCACCTACATGAAAAAATACTATGTAGTCGAATTCGTGTAGTAAATACTATAGTAAAGAAACTACAGTAAATTGCAGTGATATGTGGTAATTTGTTGCGGTAACTCTACTATAGTAATATATATTTTTTTAAAAACTACAGTCATTACTGTAGTAAATTTTCTACAACTGTACTCTACTGTACTACAATATGTGTGACAACCTTCACAGCACAGGTGAATGTTGTAAACCTTTGTAGTACATTATAATGAACACTAGAACACACTGTAGTATCCCATAGTATTCTATAGTAACTCTAATATTTAAAACACTGTTTATCAATTCACTATAATCATTTCTACAGTATGCTGTAATATACATTATCAAAGTGTAGTAAATACTATAATATACTACAGTATACCACAATCTACTACAGTTGACTGTTTACTGTAGTAAATTCTAAAGTATACTATAGTATTTACTACAGCTTAGCTCAGGTAGCTCAGTGGTTAAGACATTGGGTTACTGATCGGAAGGTCATGAGTTCAAACCCGAGCACTGCCATTCTGCCACTGTTGGGCCCCTGAGCAAGGCCCTTAACCCTCAACTGCTCAGATGTATAAATGAGATAAATGTAAGTCGCTCTGGATAAGGGTGTCTGCCAAGTGCTGTAAATGTATGCTGTGGTATGTATTACCAAGTGTAGTAAATGCTATAATATACTACAGTTTACCATAGTAAAGTATACTACAGTATTTTTTTATGTGGGCATACTGTCCCCCCCATGTTATGTTTGTATACATTGTGTATATCATAACTGCTTCCCAACTGGCATTGCAACAGTCACCCATTCTTTACCTTGCAGGTGGTGAGCCTACAGCATGGCTCTACATTGTCATTTCAACTGGGATTTGTGTGGGCCAGTCAGCACGCACTCACCTGAGGACATTACCCCTGGGCCTGGCTAAGGAGGCAGGAAATGCTTAATGTTTTTGTGCCTTGCATTGGTGTTTAGTTCACTGTGTAGCAATAATTTTACTACTCAAAATAGAATAATTTTGAGAAACTACTCAAAATAGAATAATTATACACATGAGAACAGCACAAAGACTTAAACAAAGATCTAATATCCTAATATCATGAAAATATATTGAGGTTGATAGTCATGAATTGTTATGATGATCACATTAATTTGCTAATTGTGCAAATTTGTTCAATTTAGCATTTGGGAATTCAACCATATGATCAGGCTGCCAGTCTATAAAATAGCTCTTTTATAGTAGCATGCAGCAAATCCTTCTAAATTGCCCATTAATTACAATCTACCTCCTCCCCTCATTCACTTGGCTCTCTAAAGGGGCAAGGTTGCAGGTTGGATGGGCTGCTTTCACCACATACAAGAAGCCAAAATTAATCATGCTCGGGCCTATAATGCCTGGCCCCCTGCATGATCCACTCCTGAGTTATCTTAAGAAAACAGCTATGTTACTTGTTACTTGTTTTTTTTTTTTAGGTTAAAAGCATAGACTCACCTTGAAACAAAGGGCAGATTTTCCGCCAGCAGGTGATGTTGCCTTGACTGGTGTACTGACCCAATGATAACTCCAGGAGGAACAGTGGAATGCCACAGTCAAACAGGAAGATCAAATATGGTATTAAAAACACTCCTGAGGAAGACACAACGTTTGACTTTTGGGCCAAAATGATTTATACTTACAGTAGCATAGTGATTGTTCCACAAAACCTGCTTGTCTGCAGCCCACATGGTGCACCACACCCCACTCATGACAATGTGATTAGCTAATACAACTTGTATAAGTGGCCAACAATGACATGGGAAACTCTGGATTCTGGATGAAACATGAGTTTACAAGATGTAAATACAAGTTTGCACCCATCTACTGTTGATCACCTTGCCAGCTGTTGATAACAATAGAGACTGAAATAATTGTGCTTTGACTGTTTATAGTGATGTCACACTATAGGCGGCTTTTGTGTAGACTAAATGTGAAAAAATGTTTTCTTTAAATTTGTTTTTAATATATCAGAGAAAATTAGATTTTTTTTTGTTTACCTTTGAGTTTTGTTATTGTCTACTGACGGTGTCAAAAGGCACAAGATAAAATAAAACAGTCACAAACTGAAAAAAAACTAACCAATAAAAAATTAAATAAAAATCAATATAGATATACTGTATTTTTAGAAATAGATAGTACTGCATATATACACTACAGCTGTTAGCTACATTGTAAGGCCTAATTTTTTAGTGCCCTATTACTTTAGATTTTTTTTGTGAGATCGCAGAAGCACCCTAGGGGGATTGTTGTTAGTGCTGGTGCACTTGATTTCTGAAATGGGAGGACTGGTTCTACCTGATGAAATGTAATTTTTATCTCTGCTCATTTACCTGTAATCCAGGCAACAAAAAACAAACAAAAAAACAAAACAAAACATGGAAGCAGAAACTGCACAGTAGTGTTGCTCTATGTTGTAACACTAATTGAGGCACATAATGTACATGTATTTAGGATGTAATATTTTTCAAGTCTGAATAAAAAATGATTTTATATAACAAATAAACAATCATTAGCAAGAGGAAAGGCTTGCTTAAGCACAAAATATCCTAAGGCCGGCATATAAATGGGCACTGTATCAAGTTTGCTCAAGTTCTGAGGCTGTGCTGCAGGCATGCAAATGTCAGCTTTATCTTTGTCAGCTTTGTCATAATTGCTTTGTACTCATAATGCAAAAATTGTTGAGTCACCTATTAGAATTAATCGCGCACACGCAAAGTATTTTCTCCAGGAAAACAACAGATGGAAAAGGACAAAATATGAGGGTTTTTTTTTTTCAACTCTATTACTTTAGTATTTCTATCATTATGTAGTACAGTGGGAATCTAGCAAAACTCTACCAACCAACTGGGTTAGCCTAGCAACCACTTAGCAACAATTTAGCAATCAACTGGTTTAGCCTAGCAGCCACCTAGCAATGCTCTAGAAATCAAATAAATTTGCATAGCAACATTTGCATACCAACAATTTGTGGCAGTGGTGGCTCAACTTAACCCTCTCTGCTCCAGGGGCTGGCCCTGTGCTCTAACCCCAACTTCCTAACAAGCTGGGATATGTGAAGAAAAAGAATTTCACTGAGCTACAATGTGACAAATAAAGGCTTCCTCTTCTATTTAGCAGCACCCTAACAACCAACCTGAATATGCTAGCAACATTTTAACATGTTTAGCCTTTTAACATTTACATGCTTAACTGTTCATACAATAAAAGTAGTAATACCCTAGCAAACATCTGGGTTAGCATAGCAACCACCTAGCAACACTTTAGCAACCACCTGGAATATCATAGCAGTGTTTAGCATTTACAACCTTTAAACATTTTTCAGCATTTTTAAAATTTTAATCTTGACATACAGTATTAGAAAATTTATCCTTTTTACCCTGTACATGATTAGCTGTTAAACGTTTTAGCATTTTAAAATCAATGACTGTAATATCGTTTTATTCGTTTAGCATGTTTAGCAGGCTCTTTAGCAGGTTCAAGCCAACATGAACATCGATCATGAACTTTAGCCTTCTAGTTATACCTGATGTTCCAAGCCTTTGTTCTCATGTTTGCTATCTGGTTAATGATCTTGTTCTTTGTCCCGTGGTTTTGTGATTCTGGTTTTGCCTCATACACTCTGTTGATCATCTGCTTTTGACTTTGCCTTTGCTTCATGTGTTTGGATTTGTGGCAGCTGGCAATGGTAGCTCAGTAGTTAAGACATTGGGCTTCTGATTAAAAGGTCATGAGTTCAAATCCCAGCACCACCAAACTGCCATTGCTGGACCCTTGAATTGTACAAATTAGAGCTGCCCCCTAATAGTTGATGAAAAGAGGCTTGGTCGACCAAATTTTAACTGGTCGGTTGGTCGCAGAAAAAAAACTCCACAGGAAGTGGTAAAGTCATGCATTTCTTGATGGATAGATCATTAACACGGCTGGGCCATTTGGTAATTATGTTGGGCAGGAAATCCAAAGTGTGAGATCATTTCGAGAGGGTAAAGGATGACCCCAAAAAGGTGACATGCAAACTCTGCAGGTAAAAGTTCACCTGTCATTCGTTGACCTCGAACATGGCTTATCATTTGAAACATGTAGGTAGTAGCCTAACGTTAGCCACTTTACATAGCCACTCGCTCTAACGTTAACATTAACCTAGATAAATGTGCGCTATTATTAGGCACATATCCAAGTGTTCGTGTAGAGTGTGGAAACTAAATTAGTACCACGCTTGCTGCATGACATGTTTAACTTAACGTGCATTTGTCTCTATAGCCGCATCCACTATACTGCGGAGATGACGAGTCCGCAGAAAACACTATCATAAGCATGTGACTAGTCGACTACCAATCAACTAGGAAAATCTTTAGTCAGGGGCAGCCCTAGATAAATGTAAGTCACTCTGGATAAGGGTGTCTGCCAAATGCTGTAAATGTAAATACTGCTGCCTAAGGTCCTAGTCGCCTCATGACCATTATTCCACTCTCTGCTTCCAAAAGTATACATGATGTGTAGGGCCAAGAAGTTATTTACAGGGTTTGGAGGGTTACTTTAAAAATGTATTCCATTACAGTTACAAATTACTTCATAAAAAATTTCATCAGTAATGTAATCCAAGTATCACAATATGAAAGTAATGTAATCTGATTATTTTTGGATTACTTCAAGTCACATATCAAATAAAGTCAAGAGAAAAGCAATATGATCTAAAATACTTTTATTTAGAGCTTATTTTTAGAGCTTAAAAACATGTTCAGTGTTTATATTTGTTTTAATAAAATAAATAAATTTGTTACTCATGTGAGTAACAGTTTTTGTGTCCTGATTACGTCCTGAATTCTGTTACTCCCCAAGCCTGGTTATTTATGTCAAAATTCTCTCACAGTTATAATTTGCTGACCAAACACATTTGTTAATGAAATTTAGCAATGTGCAATACACTGAGGCATTACTGGATATATTTATATAATATTCAACACAAACATGACTTATTAATTTCTTAGTCATTTGATAAGGATCTTTAATAATAAATAACTTGTTCATTCTGTAGACCTACCGCCTCCATTCTTGTAGCACAAGTAAGGAAACCTCCACACATTTCCTAGGCCGATGATATGTCCCGCTACAGCCAGAAGAAATTCAGCTTTACTTGACCACTGGCCTCTTGCTTTAGTTTTGGCCTTTGTAAGAACTCTTCCTGAGTTTGAGTTTGACACTGAATAAGATGAGTCCACCTCTGGATCATTATGTATCGCCATATCACTGGAAAAAGGTAAAAGCATATTTTTAAGCATATGCATTACTAATACAGGGACAAAAATGAAAAACCTCTAATAGAATAAAGTGAAACTGAAATCACTGAGAGTTTGGCAGTGCTATTAAATGAGTATTATTTCTAAATCCTCCAATCATCCAATCATTTCAGCTTCAGCTGTTATTTTTAGGTCATTATTATTTAATTAGCACATTTAAAATGTGTCACCCAGTAAAATGATTTAAAATAAAATACAAATAAGAATGAAGTAGTAAATAAAAAGAAAGCCTGAATAATATCCAAATGCAATGCAACTTTACATCTATTAATTTTTCCCTTTTCTTTCCTTTTATCATACAATATTTACTCTATATAATACTGTATATTCATGTTCATTTTATCAATGTTTACAGTGCCACATTAATTCCACTCAAGTCTGCTGCTTATGTCTACAATGTTTACATCCCACTGCACTACCACATTGCACTCTTACACTGTATTTGCTTTTATATATATTTATTCTTATTTTGTTTCAGTTATAGTGTTAAACTGCTTTTAGTATACATCTAACTCTCTGTGCTGCTGTAATAGGTGAATTTTCTTCTGGAATAAATAAAGTGATGTATGTATGTATGTACAGGTGCATCTCAATAAATTAGAATGTCGTGAAAAAGTTCATTTATTTCAGTAATTCAACTCAAATTGTGAAACTCACGTATTAAATAAATTCACTGCACACAGACTGAAGTAGTTTAAATCTTTGGTTCTTTTAATTGTGATGATTTTGGCTCACATTTAACAAAAACCCACCAATTCACTATCTCAACAAATTAGAATATTTCATAAGACCAATAAAAAAACATTTTTAGTGAATTGTTGGCCTTCTGGAAAGTATGTTCATTTACTGTACATGTACTCAGTACTTGGTAGGGGCTCCTTTTGCTTTAATTACTGCCTCAATTTGGCATGGCATGGAGGTGATCAGTGTGTGGCACTGCTGAGGTGGTATGGAAGCCCAGGTTTCTTTGACAGTGGCCTTCAGCTCATCTGCATTTTTTGGTCTCTTGTTTCTCATTTTCCTCTTGACAATACCCCATAGATTCTCTATGGGGTTCAGGTGTGGTGAGTTTGCTGGCCAGTCAAGCACACCAACACCATGGTCATTTAACCAACTTTTGGTGCTTTTGGCAGTGTGGGCAGGTGCCAAATCCTGCTGGAAAATGAAATCAGCATCTTCAAAAAGCTGGTCAGCAGAAGGAAGCATGAAGTGCTCCAAAATTTCTTGGTAAATGGGTGCAGTGACTTCGGTTTTCAAAAAACACAATGGACCAACACCAGCAGATGACATTGCACCCCAAATCATCACAGACTGTGGAAACTTAACACTGGACTTCAAGCAACTTGGGCTATGAGCTTCTCCACCCTTCCTCCAGACTCTAGGACCTTGGTTTCCAAATGAAATACAAAACTTGCTCTCATCTGAAAAGAGGACTTTGGACCACTGGGCAACAATCCAGTTCTTCTTCTCCTTAGCCCAGGTAAGACGCCTCTTACGTTGTCTGTGGTTCAGGAGTGGCTTAAAAAGAGGAATACGACAACTGTAGCCAAATTCCTTGACACGTCTGTTTGTGGTGGCTCTTGATGCCTTGACCCCAGCCTCAGTCCATTCCTTGTGAAGTTCACTCAAATTCTTGAATCGATTTTGCTTGACAATCCTCATAAGGCTGCGGTTCTCTCGGTTGGTTGTGCATCTTTTTCTTCCACACTTTTTCCTTCCACTCAACTTTCTGTTAACATGCTTGGATACAGCACTCTGTGAACAGCCAGCTTCTTTGGTAATGAATGTTTGTGGCTTACCTAGTGAACCAAACTGAGAGACCATTTTGAAGGCTCAGGAAACCTTTGCAGGTGTTTTGAGTTGATTAGCTGATTGGCATGTCACCATATTCTAATTTGTTGAGATAGTGAATTGGTGGGTTTTTGTTAAATGTAAACCAAAATCATCACAATTAAAAGAACCAAAGACTTAAACTACTTCAGTCTGTGTGCATTGAATTTATTTAATACACGAGTTTCACAATTTGAGTTGAATTACTGAAATAAATGAACTTTTCCACGACATTCTAATTTATTGAGATGCACCTGTATCTGTCTATCTATTTATCTATCTATCTATCTATCTACAGTGCCCTCCACTAATATTGGCACCCTTGGTAAATATGAGCAAAGAAGGCTGTGAAAATTGTCTTTATTGTTGAACCTTTTGATATTTTGTTTAAAAAAAAAATCACAAAAATACTCACTCTCATGGATATCAAGCAATTGCAAACACAACACATTTATAAAAAAATATTTGTTGAATATAGGTGTTCAACAATTATTGGCACACCTATGAATTCATATGAGAAAAATATTTTTCAAGTATATTCCCATTGATATTTAATTTTTTTAGTACACCTGGGTGACTAGGAACAGGAAATTGTTCAACCATGACTTCCTGTTTCACAGGGGTATAAATATGAGGTAACACATAAGCCAAATTCACTTAGTCATTCATAACAATGGGTAAGACCAAGGAATATAGCTGTGATGTGCGGCAAAAGGTTGTTGAGCTTCACAAAATGGGAAGTGGTAAGTATTAAAAATTGAATAAGTATTGAAAATGCCCATTTCCACCATTAGGGCAATAATTAAGAAGTTCAACTGTCAACTGGGAATGTTATGAATCAGCCTGGAATTGGATGTGTATTTTATATTTTATATTGTCTCAACGCACTTTGAAGAGGATGGTTCGAATGGCCAAAAAATCTCCAAGGATCACAGCTGTAGAATTGCAGAAATTAGTTGCATCTTAGGGTCAGAAAGTCTCCAAAACTACAATCCAAAGTCACCTACATCACCACAAGATGTTTGGAAGGGTTTCAAGAAAAAAGCCTCTACTATCATCCAAAAACAAACTATCTTCAGTTTGCCAGACACTACTGGAACTTCAAATGGGATCAGGTTCTATGGTCAGATGAAACCAAAATAGCGCTTTTTGGCAGTAAACACCAGAAGTGGTTTTGGCGCACACAGAGAGGTAGCCATATGGAAAAGTACATCATGCCCATGGTTAAATATGGTGGTGGCTCTTTAACATTTTGGGGCTGTTTTTCTGCCAGAGGACCTGGACATTTTGTTAGGATACATGGCATTATGGACTCATCAAATATCAACAGATGAAATGAAAACCTGACTGCCTCTGCCAGAAAGCTTAAAATGGGCCGTGGTTGGATCTTCCAGCAGGACAATGATCCAAAACATACATCAAAATCAACACAAAAATGATTTACTGACAACAAAATCAAGGTCCTGCCATGGCCATCCCAGTCCACTGACTTGAAACCCACAGAAAACCTGTGGGGTGAACTGAAGAGGAGAGTCCACCAGTGTGGACCTAGAAATTTGAAGGATCTGGAGAGATTCTGTATGGAGGAATGGTCTCAGATCCCTTGCCATGTATTCTCCAACCTCATCAGGCATTATAGGGGAAGACTCAGAGCTGTTATCTTGGCAAAGGGCAGTATTGACTAAAAGGGTGTCAATAATTGTTGCAAACCTATATTTAACAAAGATTTTTTTTGATAAACATGTGTTGTGTTTGCAATTGTTTGATATCCATGAGAGCAGAGTATTTCTGTGAATTTTTTGAGCAAAAGATCATCAAGGTTAAACAAGAAAAACAATTTTTCACAGCCCTCTTTGCTCATATTGACCAAAGCAGCCAATATTAGAGGAGGGCACTGTAGTGGAGAATTTTATCCACATACATGTCAACTTACATTAATACTCTTTAAAAATGTACGGTTATTTTTTTCTACCGAAACACTGGAATTATCCTATTGGGTTATGTCCAGAATGTTGGATACTTAGATAATTAGGAACTGTCCTAGAGTCCTAGATAGACTATTATGCACGCACACACACACACACAATCTAAACGTTGTTCAGTGGTTAGGTTAGTCAAGATTGTAAGTTAGATAGCTTATAAAAACTGCTATAATATAATAATAACAACAACAACAATAATAATTATAGTAATAATAATAATAATAATAATAATAATAATAATAATAAGCATTTTTTAAAAATATTTTTAACAGTTGTGCTAAAAATGCTAAAATAATCATTGAGCATACTTTCTATGTCATTTTAAATGTATGATTAAAAAGAGAAAACGCTAAAGATTAGTTTAGGCTACCTGATAGAAGCAGTCAGAAGTTTAAGAATTTGGACAGGTTTCCCTGGATCTAAATACTAAAACTTGTGTGAATTATTAAAAAGCACAGATTAGCATCCTTGGTATAAAATATTAGCTGCCTGTCACTCTTTTTTATATCAGGCCCCCAGTTGCTGGAGTAAGTGTGTGCAACTGGTTGAACAGCCTTTCCTCTGTGAGTCATAAATTTCCAAAGTGAAATGATCAGTAGTAGAAGATAGGAGGGAGAGGAAGAGTGCTATTTCAATAAATAAACTTTTTGTGCAGCTATCAGAACATTCTTTCTTTTTTGCTTTCTGTACACTGCATTCATGAAATTGTAGATGTATGTTTGACAAAACACAGTGTGTGTTGTACGCACTCTAGATCAATGCCAGTATCTTTCTGAATGTCCATATTTTTCAGATATCATACTTCATATTTGCACGACAATTATTATTTGCTAAAAATCTCTACTTACAGAGCTATTGTTGCTGTGATTTTTCAGTTTCTGTTCTGTGGGAGATATAAAGTAAAGTAAATGAAAGGAAAGGAGATGAAAGTTATAAAGCACATTTAAAACAACAAATGTTGACCAAGGTGCTATACATGGTTAAGAGGATATAAAACATAGTTAACATATAAAGCATAAGTATAAATGAGAAAAAATAAATTAGAGACACCAAACATATAAAACGCTTATTAAATGAGAAATATACTGAATATGACACAAGCACACAGATTCATAAGATAATCTGTAAAAGTTTTAGTCTTGATTTAAAAATCATAACAGAGACAGCAGATCTGATGTCCAATGCAAGGCTGTTCCACAACCATAGAGAAAGCAATGTAAAGACACAACCCTTAGCCTTCAGGTAAAATTGTGATACAGCAATTAGCAATTGGTGTAAAGACCTCAGAGACCTGGGAGTAGTGGCACAGAAAATCAGAAATGTAAAACAGATTCAGACCATTAAGAGATCCAAAAACAACAGGCAAATCTTTAAACTGGATCTGTAATGGACATGGAGCCAGTACAAGGACACCAAAACTAGGGAGATGTGCTGACTTTTGCAGTAACTGTAAGGAAAATATACAGAAGCCTTGCTGATGCCAAAATCAAATATCAATATCAAATAATCCAAATAAGGTTAGATAAATCATAAATAACATTTTGCCAAGTCCAGAAAAGAGAGAGATGGCTTAATTTTAGAAATCACTCTAAGTTGATAAAAGCTACATTTTACCACAGAGATGATTTGCTGACCAAATCTGAGATGTCATTCAAATAAAAATTCTTCGTCTACGGACTAACACATTGTGCCAGTAATCCTAAATTATTTAACAGAATATTTGTTGATTTGAATAGGCCAGTTAGTTCTGATTTGTTTTCATTTAACTGAAGAATACTGTTAGTTGTCCAGGTCCTAATATCCTCAGTGCATGCATAGAGTGAGCACAGCATGTTATCTGCAAAACGAATGAAAAGGTAGATATTAAATTATTATTATTCTAAATGAAATTATATAAAGAAGGTAGATGATATATTTTATATTATATTATATTATATTATATTATATTATATTATATTATATTATATTATATTATAACAAATAATCATTCTCAGGGGAAGTATGTACAGTGAAAAAAGGTACCCAATATAGATCCATGGGAGACAGCAGCAGATAGTGTTGCTGCCTCATAGCCTTGGACAAAAGGAGGTTGCCCACTATGCATCAGCTAAAAGCACAGAGATATATCATATAAAATGGATATTGAGAGACAACTTTGCAGTCAGCAAGAATCAGCCAATCATGTGACAGCAGCAGAATACATAAAACCATGCAGATACAGATCCAGAGCTTCAGTTAAAGTTCACATCAAACATGAGAATATGGAATGAATGTGATATCTGTGACTTTAACCATGCCATGGTTGTTGGTGCTACTACAGACTTCCTGTCAGCTCAAACGAGTCTGATGATTCTCCACTGATCTCTCTCATCAACAGTGGGGCGTTGGTAGCTCAGTGGTTAAGAAGTTGTTCTACTGATTAAGGGCACTTGAGCAAGGCCCTTAACCCTCAACTGCTCCCGGGTGGTGCAGCAAAAATGGCTTCCCACTGCTCCGGGTGTTTTCACGGTTTGTAGTGTGTGTGTGTGTGTGTGTGTGTGTGTGTGTGTGTGTGTGTGTGTGTGTGTGTGTGTTCACTACTCACAACTTCTAATGTGTGTGCACTAACTCGGATGGGTTAAATGCAGAGGACAAATTCCAAGTATGGGTCTACATTGGCCTTCACATGTCACTTTCACTTTCAAAGTGTTTCTCTCTGCAGACTTGTTTTTTTTTTTTTTTTTTTTTTTTTTTTTTTTAATCATTCTGTGTAATCTTTAGATACTGTTTTGTGTGAAATTCCCAATAGATTGGTAGTTTCTGAAATACTAAAACCAGCCCATTTGGCACCAACAACCATGCCATGATCAAAGTCACAGAGATCACACTTTTTATTCATTCTGATGTTTGATGTGAACATTACCTGAAGCTCTTGACCTGTATTTGCATGATTTTTTGCATTCTGCTGCTGCCACATGATTGGCTGATTTGATAACTGCATGAATGTGCAGGTGTACAGGTGTAAAGTATCTTACAACTGAACGAATATTGCATGGAAGAGTGGTCAATAATTCCAGCAAGCCTGGTGGACAATTATGCAAAATGCCTACAAGAAATTATTTCTGCTAATTCAAGGGTGTACTTTTTCCACAGAAGAATAACACATCTATTGATATTTCTGTTCAATAAATGACTGAAAAACTAAAAAAACTTTTCCTTGTGATCAACTTCATTAAAAGGAACTGTTTCAAAGATGATCAAATGTTTGCTTGTCCAAATACAGTATGTCAAAAAAAGCCAACAGTTTCTCTGGGGTGTACTGTTTTTTTCACATGACTGTATGTTCGCAGCCTAAACACTGAGACTGTGTCTGAGCCCCGAACAATAATTGGAAGGCTGTTCAATAACTGTGGGGCTTTGTACGAGAAAACTACCCTTGCTGTAGCCTTCACTATTCAAGGTACTAACAAATAGCGTGCACATTTTGTGCAGTAGGCGTGGTGGATCATAAAAGACCAAAAGTTCACTCAGGTACTGTGGCATGAGAACATTCATTGCTTTATAGGTCAACAGTTGTATTTTATAATCAATGCAAAATTTGATTGGGAGCCAATACAGTGTGGATAAGATGGGGTGATGTGGTCATATCTTCTGGTTCTAGTAAGGACTCTTGCAGCTGCATTCTGAACTAACTTGTTTATGCACCTACTGGAACATCCAGACAGTAAGGCAATACAATAATCCAACCTAGGGGTAACAAAAGCATGAACTAATTTTTCTGCATTGTGTTCCTACATTATATTTCTTATCATAGAAATATTTCTGAGATTAAAGAAGACTATTCCAGTAATATTATCTACATGAGCTTCAAATAAAAGACTGGAGTCAATAATCACACCAAGGTCTTTTACTGGTGCACATCATGAAACAGAAAGGCCATCCAGAGTTAATAGGTAATCAGAAAGCTTACTTCTAGCTGCATGTGGTCCTAGTACAAGTATCTGTCTTGTCAGAATTAAGTAAAAGGAAGTTAATAAGCATCCAGTGTCTAATGTCCTTTAGACATTCCTCAACTTTATTAATCTGGTGTCTGTCATCTGGCTTTGCTAAAACATACAACTGTGTGTCATCTGCATAACAGTGGAAGCAAATACCATGTTTAAGAATAATTTTACCCAACGGTAGCATATATAAAGAAAAGAGAAGTGGGCCTAAAACAGAACCTTGCAGAATACCAAACTTTACCTTAGTACACGTAGAGAAGTCACCATTTACGTCTACCAACCGATAACAATCAGTCAAATAAAACCTGAGCCAGGAGAGGGCCGCTCCCTTAATGCCAACAATATTTTCTAGTCTATCAAGAAGAATATTATGACTAATTGTATCAAAAGCTGCACTAAGGTCAAGCAACACAAGCAAGGAGACACAACCCTGATCAGAGGCCAGTAGTATGTCATTTACCACTTTAATCAGTGCTGTCTCTGTGCTATGATGAGGCCTACATCCTGACTGTTACGTAACACAGACGTGTCGGACGGAAGAGGGAGACAGGATGCATGCGCTGGGGAGACGTCAGTAAATATAGAAGAGTTTATTCCAAACAGAAGAATCCATACTATGAACAAAACAAACTATAATCTAGGCTGTAGTAAACAAGAGTAGTGATCTGGGAATCACCGGAACAAATATCACGGTTAAACACATCTACTAGACTATACAAGACTATCCTATGATTAACTATGATAAACGAAACAAACGCTAAACTAAACATGAGTCTATGAATGAATTACGCTGGAATGCGGAAGCACGCCACTCGTCACACTTTGCAGCGTAACGAGGGCTGGAGAAGAGGAAACCTAACACTGACTGCTACATTTCATGAATGTTATTCCTACAGTGCCCTCCACTAATATTGGCTCCCTTGGTAAATATGAGCAAAGAAAGCTGTGAAAATTTGATTTTATTGTTTAACCTTTTGATCTTTTGTTTAAAAAAAACAGAATAATACTCTGCTCTCATGCATATCAAACAATTGCAAACAAAACACAGGTTTATCCAAAAAAAAACAAAAAAAAAAACACCTATATTGTTAAATATAGGTGTGCAACAATTATTGGCACCCTTTTAGTTAATACTTTGTGCTACTTCCTTTTGCCAAAATAACAGCTCTGAGTCTTCTCCTATAATGCCTGATGAGGTTGGAGAATACATGGCAAGGGATCTGAGACCATTCCTCCATACAGAATCTCTCCAGATCCTTCAAATTTCAAGGTCCACGCTGGTGGACTCCCCTCTTCAGTTCAACCCACAGGTTTTCTGTGGGTTTTAAGTCAGGGGACTGGGATGGCCATGGCATGACCTTGATTTTGTTGTCAGTAAACCATTTTTGTGTTGATTTTGATGTATGTTTTGGATCATTGTCCTGCTGGAAGATCCAACCACGGCCCATTTTAAGCTTTCTGGCAGAGGCAGGCAGGTTTTCATTTAATATCTGTTGATATTTGATAGAGTCCATGATGCCATGTATCCTAACCAGATGTCCAGATCCTCTGGCAGAAAAACAGCCCCAAAACATTAAAGAGCCACCACCATATTTAACTGTGGGCATGAGGTACTTTTCCATATGGCTACCTCTCTGTGTGCACCAAAACACCTCTGGTGTTTATTGCAAAAAGCTCTATTTTGGTTTCATCTGACCATAGAACCCGATCCCATTTGAAGTTCCAGTAGTGTCTGGCAAACTGAAGACACTTGAGTTTGTTTTTGGATGAGATTAGCTTTTTTCGTTAAACCCTTCCAAACAACTTAGGTGATGTAGGTGACTTCAGATTGTAGTTTTGGAGATTATTGTCTATTTATTGTTTAAACCATCAATCTAACAGGACACACCTGGGTAACAAGAAACACCTGTCAGTCACATGTTCCAATATTTTTGCTCACCTAAAAACCGGGTGGTCTGATACAAAATGTGCTATCTACATATAAATAATAGGAAAAGCTGAAATTTTAAAGTCACTTTTCATATTCATCTTTTGAAATCAAACCCAAATGTCTTTAGTCTACAGCAAAAACAAATGAATTGTCCTTGCTATTCAATGTATATACAGTTGAGGTCATAAGTTCACATACACCTTGCAGAATCTGCAAAATGTTAATAATTTAAATAAATAAATAAAATAAGAGGGATCATAAAAATTGCATTTTGTTTTTTTATTTAGTACTGCCCTGAATAAGCTATATAATAATAATAATAATAATAATAATAATAATAATAATAATAATAATAATAACACTAATGAAACAGGGTGGTACAGTGGCCTGTGCAGAATGCAAGTGGTTGTTGCAGGTATGGATCTGCTGTGATTGCTAGATAGTGTGGTCAATAATAGTTTAGTTCAGTAGTAGTTCAATAATCTTGTACAACCATACAATTTGAAATATTTTTTTATAGTTCAAAGTCAGGTGGCTCAGTCTCTCCTGTCCAATAATTGCAAATTCTGTTTTAATTTAAAGGCAGTTTAGAAAAGGAGTGCTCTCCTTATGCATTGATAACAGGCAGTTGGTAACAGAGCTATATATCAACATCTGGAAATATTATTTAAAAAATCCTGTTTTGTGCGGAAAGCAGATCAATGTCAGTATGTATACACTACATGGCTCTTTATTTAGTATAGTTCTTTAAGTATAATTAGGCTACTTTTTTACTTGTCAATCATGCAACTGACATGAATGACAACCAACCAAGGGCCCCCTCTGAGCTCACGCCCTAAGGCTTCAGCCCCACCTAGGTCCCCACCTGGTCCCAAAATGTATATATTTGCAATTATTTGTACAGATGTCCATGGTACTTTCAGTTGGTTGGAAATTGTTCCTAAATTAAAGCCAAAATAAATCTCTTTATAATTGATTGTTTTAAAATTGCCTATCAGCTGTAATTCTATTAACTGTCTAAGTTCTATAGACTCTTCCTTCTCCACCTACACAGCTCTACAACACCTATATTCTACCCATGTTACTAACCCTCTAGGTCAGAGCTCAATCTTAGCAGGGATGTAGCATTGCTGTCAACAATAAACTATATGTCATATGGATTTTGTTAATGAGAAATTATAGGAATGGCAATAATTGTGACACAGGTTTTTTTTGTTTTTGTTTTTTTTAATTGCTTGAGATTTTTTTTTAATTACCTCACTAAAAGGTTAAATTTCTTTTATACTTTAAGTGTAAGATGACACATAAGATGCTAGACAAGCTAGGAGGATTCTGGAGGGCCCTTTAGAGAGTCTGTGTTGTCAGAACACAGAGAAATTTATTTAAACAAGCACTGTCTATTGCACTGTTATGAAACAAGTAACTGTAAAGAAATAAACACTGCCTCTACTGTAATTCTATCAAATATACTTTAGTGATGATTTGATCTAGTATTGGCCTTCATTGCATACATCAGTCTGTTGCCATATCAAAGTAATGTATATTCATTTAACAAAAACATAATTAATTCCATGCAATATGTTATCTGGGCTTGATGTACACAGAGTAACTTGAAATACTGTCATATTGTAGATTAAAAATTTTGCATGAAACTGCTTAACAAATGATGTTCAGGAGCTGATGTACAATGAGACAAATAGACAAGTACCCCCACAGTAGACAAGTACCCCAAATCAAACACCGTGCTTTTGCTTCACCGATGTTCTTGCCCTTGTAGTACACCTGTAAAGCCAATAAAAGTTGAACAGTTTTTTCTTCTGCTTGAGTTCAGAGGAAGGTTTCTTTCTGGGGTGCAGAGAACATGTAATCTCTAAGGACAGACAAAGGTTAGAAGTTACAATAAGTTACTGTAAGTAATAATGATAAAATCAATTTCACTGAGTAAGTTTTCTGTGTTAAGTACATGCAGTAAATAAGGAAGGGTATATGAGCAATAATCTGTCAGTGTTCTCACATTTAGCCTGCAATGGAACATACCTGTCTCAGTGAGCCACTGGAAGTGAGGAGAGCATAGATCATCCAAAGAGGAACCAATAGAGTTGAAGAGAGTGTGAAGTACCAGCCAATAGCATAACCCCACCAGGGGTATTCAGTTATATTGTTAAACTTCAGAGGAGTGAATTTGACCAGGGAGAAGACAAATGTACCCTAAAGAATAAAGATACTTGTAAAATTTACATGATAGTCACTAATAATCAATGCTGTTAGGAATAACACTTCATAAATACATACATATGTACATATATATATATATATATATATATATATATATATATATATATATATATATATATATATATATATATATATATATATATATATATATATATATATATATATATATATATATATATATACACAAAACATCTTGTGCACTTAGCTCTTGTCCTGCAATCCATCTAGTTATTTGTAACAGTATATATGGATCTGTATGAGAAATCTAGCTATATGTAACAATGAGAAACATCACTGTATTGCACTGCATAAATTTGCATTCAGGTTCTTATCAGAAATGAAAGCAGTTCACCAAACCAGCAAAAAATCACCGCTGGTTGCCTAACAACACTTCTCAATAATGTAAGCATTCAAACCAAGATTCACATTTGCACTAGGGTGTCATATCAACGCCAGAATCAGAGGTGGACTCAATTTCCCAGAGAACACCACGGCGGTCATTTATTGGTCATGTACTCCTGAGTTCAATCACACGTGCACTCCCACACTCACGCACTAACACTATTTAGGCACTTCCACAGCACTCACTCACTGCGAATGGGAACTCTTTACATGACACGATGCTTTTGGCATCATGACGTAACTTGTTGTTTTCATGTGAGTAATATTTCAGATTTCTAATTATTCATTTGTGGTCAATGTGAGGACCAGTGGCTTGAATTATGCTTATTAACCGCTGGGTATTTCGCTGTTGAAGCTTATCCAGTCTTCTATCTGTACCACACATTTATGGTCATATTTATCTAACTTTTCTAACCTATCAGAAAACATTGTCTCAGGCTACTTTTGCCAAAAAGTCTGAAAGCTTGTATGAAAGCTCGATGGCTTGAAAATGAACATGATCTTAAATGAATGATTAGTCATTTTCTCATTTCAAACGTCATGAATGTTACAAGCATGCAGTGTGGGGCAGCAAAGCTATGGTACATAAAGCCATGATCATGAAATGTATGGGCCTTGGGTCTATTATCAGTAGCAGATGTGTTGAGTCAGTAATTTTATTTAAAGTAACCAAAAAAGTCAGAACACATTTTAAGGTACTTACAGTGCAGACTAGAGGAGTGATGTATTTCCAAGAGTATTTTATTAAGAACAATGGTCGATAGCCAATCATGTCCTCAATATTATCATACAGGCGATTAGCCCCTACGAAAAATCAATAATACATTGTCATAACCACAGTTAACCTACTGAACATGTTTTACTCACTATATACTCACCTTTCTGCAAGCTGAATCTGCAGCCCACAAATGTGCACTGTTCTCAGACTGTAAATGTAGAGTACTCACCATACACCCATCCTATACACACTGACTGCAGAATGGCAAATAACAGTAGTGTCATCCCACTGCAGCAATAGTAATCAAACAACTGGAAAATATACAAGCCACCCTAGAGGATGAAACTGAGAGTCAAAAATGAGACCATGGTGATGGACTGTCTGTTAAAATATTTTTGACTATATTATATTTACAGGAACATTTAAAAGCTTCTGGAATAGATACCACAGGAAATAACAAAAAATGTTTTAACCTAGTATCTATGTTGTACAGTATATCATTTAGAGGAATTATTTAAAAACTGATATTATAATACAGTGCGAGATGACATTTCATCTAGTGTGATGAAGAAAGCATAATGACCTCTGTTACCATTACCAGGCCAATGAGGAAATTCCCAACACAGATGAAGAGCAGGGTGAATTCGCGCCGATAACCGAGGAGTAAGTAAGAAGGGTACAGGTCAGTTATAGCTGTCATTAATGTCTCCAAACCCACAAACTAAACCGAGGGATGCAGAACAAAAAAGACATATAAGAATTTACACTCACATCAAATGGTTTATACATTAATATGTGGATAGTCATAAATAATACATTTTAACTGAGTTTGTTTTCTGCTGACCTCTGTGTCCAAGCCCAGCAGAACTATCATGATGAAAAAACAAATGGCCCATAGGTGTGGAAAAGGCATCATCGCAACTGCCCTGGGGTATGCAATAAAGGCCAATCCTGGACCTGGGACAACAAACAAAATTGTTGTTAGGGATGACACTTTGCTCAACACATCAAACTTGCTGAATATGTGTAATGGTTGGAACTTAGCAGATGGGTTAGATCTCCTGATGAGGAGATCTAGGTGAGATCTAGGTGATCCAGGTGAGTCAGTCACCTGATTCTGCCACTGTTGAGATGTCTGTCTCCTGCTCGTAAGCCATGAAGCCCAGCACAGAGAAGATGGCAAAGCCAGCCACAAAACTGGTCCCACTGTTCAACAGGCACAGATAAATACAGTCCCTGCACAGCAAAAATACCACAAGCTATCACTGACCATCCAAGCTATTTGGTTATGTGTAAAGATAAGATCCAGGAATTGAACACAGAAATTCCCAGAAAACAGCTCTGGACTGTCGTTGGTTTGTGACCATTTGGAAATAATAATTTACATTCTTTTACATACTGCACTAGCTATTTTCTGGAGACCAAGTACTCTAGAAGCACATATGTCTTAATTCAAAGGATCTGTGTGTGTGTGTGTGTGTGTGTGTGTGTGTGTGTGTGTGTGTGTGTGTGTGTGTGTGTGTGTGTGTGTGTGTGTGTGTGTGTGTGCGTTGATCAATATGTTACCACCCCTGGCCCTGTAGTATCCCCATCTGTCTCTCATCTGAAATGAGCTTATTTCCCTCACTTGTAGCAGTTGTTGTTGTACTTGTTGTAGCTTCCAAGAGCAGCAAGGCACCCCATGCAGAGAGCATAGGAGTAAAAAATTTGAGTTCCAGCATCCATCCACACCTACGTGCCATGAAATAAAAATACTCACTAGGCATTTGAAGTATGACATAGAAACAACAGATCCAGTTAACAACAGACCGATAAACTACAGTGAGGGGAAGTTATCATGGTTACACTGAAATTGGCATTGAACTACATTACCCATGAGCCCCAGCATGTTACATGTTTCTCACAACATGCACCTGTGTCTTGTTTTCACCCTGATTATCCTTATGTATATAAGTTCCTCTGTTTTGGCACCTTTTTGTCAAGGTTTTTTTTGTTGTTGTTGTTTCTGTTGTCCTGTTCTGCTTGTTGCTCATGTCTTGTTCTGCTTGTTTAGTCCTGTATCTCCTGTTTGGGTTTGTGTTTCTGTTTTTTCCCCCCATTATTTTAGTTACTTGTTTGCACTTTCTTAAAATAAAGTCTGCACTTGCATCCACCGCCTCTAGTTTACATGACAAAAGTAAGTATTCAGAAACTTTTTTTGTTGTTGTTGTTTAATATACTTCCAGTGCATCCACTGGGAAAAAAAACTCTTCTGCTTAAACGAACCACAGAGATGTGTCAGAATTTGCATACAAACATTTCGACAAATCAGAACACTTTTGGAGCAAATGAGGAAGCAAAAATAGATCTCTCTGGCAATATTTTGGCTTGTCATGTTTGGAGAAAGAAGGGTTGTGTATATGATCCCCATAAGAAAGTGAACTACACTATATCACCAAAGGTTTGTGGACACCTGACCATCACACTTATATATGGTCCTTCCCCATACGTTTGCCGCAAAGTTGTAAGCAAACAATTGTTTAAAATGTCTTTGTATGCTGTAGCATTAAGATTTCCTTTCACTGAAACTAAGGGGCCCAAACCTGTTCCAGCATGACAATGCCCCTTAGCACAAACCAAGGTCCATAAGACACAGTTTGCCAAAGTTGATGTGGAAGAACATGGATGGCCCAAGTCCTGAGCTCAACCCCACTGAACACCTTTGGGATGAATTGGAACACCAACTGCACACCAGGCCTTTTCACTTGACATCAGTGGAGGAAACATGAATGGCGCAATATACTGGGACATATTAGATCATCAGCCAAGAAACTGAATCTGGGAAGAAGATGGATGTTGCAACAAGACAGTGACTCCAAACATACAGGCAAAATATCTCAACGGGTTTCTAAAAAAGGTGAAGATGCTTCCATCACCTAATCATTTCCTGACTTGATTTATTGAGGATTTTGAAACTGTGAATCCATCAGAGGGTCCCTCATCTCTCAGTGAAGATGGTTTGCCAAGAGGAAAGGCCAAAATTGAAACATTGTGTTGTATGCAAAAAACACTTATTAACATAGACGTTTCAAAGCTATAATAGCCATCAACGGCTTTGCAACAAAGTAACCGCTGACAATAGTAAAACTGTGAATATACTTCTTCCAATGTAAGGTCCTATATTTTTAACTAAATTTTTAAAAAATATTTCTACCTGTGGGTCTGTGAGACGTGTAGGGTCTGGGTAGAGGTAAAATCTGATGCCATCAATGGCCCCAGGCAATGTGAATCCACGCACCAACAGCACCACCAACATCACATAAGGAAAAGTAGCAGTGAAATAGACCACCTGAGAAAGAAAGAGTTCTCGCTCAGTCAAAAGCAGAAAAAGAACTAATAAAAGAGGACATCCACTGGGTACTGAGTCAGTCATCAATACCGCCTGAATAAGTGTCATGAGGCTCTCACCTTGCCTGTAGACTTCACTCCCTTCCACACACAGAAATAGCAGATGATCCAAGCCAAGAGGAGACACAGAGCCAGCTCCCACCTCACATTGCCCAGCTCATACACACTACCTGTAAGATTTAGCACTCTCCTCCTGGAACACACAAACCATATTTAGGCTATTACCTTCTGATACATATAACAATACAATTGATTTATTGTAACTACAGAATAAAACAACTCACTCCCAGAACTCTTTAACAGGTGAAGTTGCATTCTCTGGTATACTTGAGTTGCTAAAATTGTCCTTTTTATCAAATTCAACACACATTTCTGTTCAGGACAGAAGACACAGCAGAACATTCATAATTTTTTTCTAACAGAGCACATGCACATAGTCACGGTACTAGTTAATCCTGAATTTTGTGTGGTTTGTATTAATATTATAAAAGTGTACCAGTGTTCCAGGCATTGCTGCAGCTAGCCCATGGTAGCTCAGTACTAAAAGAGGAAAAGAGATAGAAGAATGCCCAGGCCATAATGATAATGTAGTAGATGCTGGAATACAACAGGACCACTATGGTTCCATAGCCTAATCCTGTAGAATAAAAGTGGAAAGGATTACAAACTAATAAACGTCAAACATGCGCTCATCAAACAAACTAATTCTCTCATATGAATGCTAACAAGTGACCAGGAATTAGATATTCTTTCAACAGGACAACCTTCTTTATAGTTTTATTAATGATTAATAATTAATTTATTAATGATTTCTAATAATAATTTTTCTAGCAGTACTGTCTATCCATTTTATCTTGCATTGTGCAAAATGAATCAGTCATATTTTTTATGACTGCTTCCCAACTCGTATTGCACAATCACTCACATCATAGCTCCACACTGCTATTTCAGGCTGAGCCCAGCCAGGTTATGGGAGTGTGCCGGTCACCAGACATTCGCCTGTCTGGCCTGACATGACCCAGATTACCTGATTTACATGTTTACATTTATCCATTTAGTAGACACTTTTATCCAAAGCAACTTACAAATGAGGAAATACAAGCAAAAACGAGAAAATACTGTACAAGCATTATGGAAGAAAATGTGTTTGTTTCTGTACCTTGCATTCTTGTTTGTTTAGGTTTTGGCTAAAGTTTACTGTGTACCAGTAAATCTACAGTAAATCTCTATTCATACCATCTTCACAAGTGATGGTTAAAGACTAAAAGAATTAAGTTATGGGTATAATGAGGTTTCTCTGAAGAATATGTCTGGGCTTATTCTCAGCAGTCAGGAAGAGCCTCTGAGTGGAACCACTGCTCCATCAAATCAAATTTCTTGTTTAGATGTGTTGGGAAAGGAGAATTGGAGCGGACAATCCTGACTTATAAAGGCAACTGCAATATGATGCAGTCATTGCTGTCAACTACAATATAAGTTTAGTAGTTTTTTTGTTGTTGTTATTGTTGTTGTTATTTATTTATTTATTTATTTATTTATTACAATTTTTTAAAGTACAGCTAGTCAAAATAGAATAATACACATGAGATTAAGGCTTAATAACCTATCTAATAGTAGCCTAATATAGTGAAAAAATAATAATATTGATTGTCATAAATTTTTCTGATGATGGCATTAATTTACCAACTGTGCAAATGTGTTTGATTTAGCAATTGAGAATTCAACCATATTAATTGCCTGCCAGCCTATTAAATATTAAATAGCTCCTTGATACTAGCATACAGCAGATCTTTCTAAACTGCCCTCAGATTAGAATCTACCTTCACTCTCATTCACTTGTATCCCCAGCAGAGGCAAGGTTCCAGCAGTGGATGGTTTGCCACAATGAATAAATCTAGGACTTTGCCCAAAAGTGTGGTTTTCTATATGGGATATATACCTCCACTTCTTGTATAAGAAGCTTTTTACCCACTGCTTCAGACCTTACACAATCAGGCAACACATTAGGAAGGTGACATACCATCATCTGTTTTATTAGATATCTATCTTCTCAGGCCTATGGTGCCTGGCATCCTGCAATTCCACTATTGAGTTATCCTACAAAAAGTTTCCTTTGGAAAACAGCCATGTTTTTTTTTTCCTATAGGTAAAGACTCACCTTCAAACAAAGGGCAGATTTTCCTCCAGCAGGTGATGCTACCCTGACTGGTGTACTGACCCAATGATGTCTCCAGGAGGAACAGTGGAATGCCACAGGCAAACAGGAAGACCAAATATGGTATTAAAAACACTCCTAGGACGATAGAGACAATTTTTGACCCTTTTGGCCCAAATGATTTATATTTACAGCAGCATAATATGCTATAGTATATTATAATATACTATAATATATAGTGAGAGGAAATAAACTTGTTTGTATTTACTTGATTTCTGATACCACAATTTACCAACATTAGTACTTTGTTGCAATTATTTTGTGGCAGAAAAAAAAACCTATGTGACAATTACAGCTTTGAGAGGTCTATGGTAAGTAATAATTAGGTTTTTGCAGCACTGTGGTTCAGTTTTGGCTCGTTCTTCTCTGTAAATCAACTTAATTTCCCCAAGGTTATGTGGGTCCCTCAGATGGACTTGCAATTTCAAAATCCTCTATAAATTATCAATGGGATTCAAGTCAGTTGATTGGTTAGGCTATGCAAGGCCTTCCTGAGGTGTTTTGGCTGTTTGGGGTCATTATCTTGGTGAAACTTCCATCTTTTCCCCAGATTCAATTTAAATTCTTCTCTAATATGTCCTGGGACATCACTCCATTCATGAACTTAACTCTGGGTATTCATAAGAACACATGCACAGCCCTTCTTCTGCAAAATGTTAAAAACTGAATTATGTCAAAATAGAGGTATTTCTGTTCCATTTTTTCGTTCCAAAACAGTTCTGATGTGTCAAAATGCTTTTACGTGCATCTCTGTGCTTCTATTTTGGCAGAGGAGTTTATGGGGTATAGGAATGGAGATGAATGTGGTTTATTGCTTCAAGTCATTGTTATGGTTCTCTGTGTGTAACTGTTGTTCCTGCGGTTTTCAGGTCATCCTGCAACTATTTGAGTGACAACTGGCATCCCACTTACAATGCTCATAATTATTCTGAGGCAGTCGATTATGGGGTTCAGCCCCTTTAGAGGTCTCCCATTCATCCTATGGAGAAGCCATGCATCCTGGCAGGACAGGGAAAGAGCGCACTGTCCAATAAATGTTGACGTGTTTTATCTATGCAAAACCCACCCCTGAAGCACTCATTGAGTCCCAGTGAAATTGTGTCTGGTATGCCTAGCTTTCTGAAATGGGAGAACCAGTTCTAAGTGATGAAATTTCATTTTGATCCCTGTTCATTTATCAGCAGAAAATCACCAATCAACAATCAATTAAATTAATGCTTTATCAAAATAATTATTGAAGTATTCAAAAATATGCTGAATAATTTGTTTCACCTTTAGCATATTATTTAGTTGTTGTTATTTACACAGAAGCAGGTAATACTCAAAACAGGCAAAACACAAAACAATCTATCTATCTATCTATCTATCTATCTATCTATCTATCTATCTATCTATCTATCTATCTATCTATCTATCTATCTATCTATCTTTCTTTCTTTCTTTCTTTCTTTCTTTATGGTCCTAGTCACCTTATGACCATTGTTCTACACTCTGCTTCCAAAATTTTGACAAACATCTCTCAGAGGTATATTTAATATAATAAAACTAATTTGATAATTAAACTCCATTGTTAATTAAATTTATCTGTGTTATACACTGAGACATTACAGTATACAATTATATAATTTTCAACACAAACTTGACTTACTGTTTTCTGTATTTGATAAGGATTTTAAATTTTAAAAATGCCATGCTCATTCTGTAGACCTACCGCCTCCATTCTTGTAGCACAAGTAAGGAAACCTCCACACATTTCCTAGGCCAATGATTTGTCCAGCAACAGCCAGGAGAAATTCAGCTTTACTTGACCACTGTCCTCTTTCTTTAGTTTTGGCCTTTGTATTAACTGTTCCTGAGATTGAGTTTGACTCTGCATAAGAGAAGTTAAAGACCACCTCTGGATCATTATGTATCGCCATATCACTGGAAGGAGGTGAAAGCATCTTTTTATCTGCATTAAGAACACAGGGACACAAATGTAAAACAGAAGTGAGTTATTAAATGAGTATTACTTCAGCTGTTATATTTAAGTCATTATTATTCATGTAACATATCTTGAGTTAAGAGTCAGCCATTAAAATCAAATGATTTCAAATAAGATACGAATAAGAACAAAATAGTAAATAAAAAGCCTGAATAAAAAAAGCAGTCATTCCTTTTTTTTGTTTATTTATTTATCTTTTATCAAAAGAGAATTTCACAGCTTTGTGGTCCAGGGTTTAATTCTGAGTTTATGTTTCTGTATAAGGGATAAGTAGCATACAGATTTACATTTTATCTTATGCAGTTCTGGTCGTTGAACATCATTGGCCTTCAAACATGCTACAGTTAATTATAGATGTTACTATTCCTTTTATGTTGAATTCTGCTTAAATTCTTTAAATGCACTTCCACAAATCAAACCCAAGACTGAAAATGTTCACTATCTTCATGAAATGTAGTGGAGAAGCGCATGAACATACAGTGCCCTCCACTAATATTAGCACCCTTGGGAAATATGAGCAAAGAAGGCTGTGAAAAATTGTCTTTATTGTTTAACCTTTTGATCTTTTGTTAAAAAGAATTCACAAAAATACTCTGCTCTCATGGATATCACACAATTGCAAACACAACACAGGTTTATCAAAAAAAAAAAAAAAACTTTGTTAAATATAAGTGTGCAACAATTATTGGCACCCCTATGAATTCATATGAGAAAAATATATTTGAAGTATATTCCCATTGATATTTTAAATATTTTTAGTACACCTGGGTGACTAGGAACAGGAAAATGTTCAACCATGACTTCCAGTTTAACAGGGGTATAAATATGAGGTAACACATAGGCCAGATACCCTTAGTCATTCATAACACTGGGTTAGACCAAGGCATATAGCTGTGATGTGCGGCAAAAGGTTTGTAGTACCTCAGCACAAGCGGCATCATATAATTCACAAAATTAAAACCGGAAGAAATAAAACAATGGACCCTCTCAGCCAGAGAACCCAAAAGAAACTCTGGACCAAAATGTTATTAACCAACTCCACTCGGTTAGCCATAAAACAAGGAATCTACACCCAGACACTGAGGAGCCACTTCAATCCAGCTTGTGCATCTGCCTTATCTCAAGCAATTCTGCAAACAACAGGGCGAGTGTTAAAGGCATCCCTCACCCAGGGCTGAACCCTCTCGACCACAGAAACTGCTCTCAAATGCAGTGATTTAGGCCTTTGGGCCAGACCAGATTGCTTACTCAGCAGATAATTCCAAGGATTCTCACCATTAAGGCCAATAAATTCTGGACCCTCAGGAAAAGTCTACACAAGGATTCACACATTCCACAATCAGATCAATTGGTGCCTACCAGAAGCAATAACTGTGGAAACTAATACATCTTTGAACAACTGCAATCACCTATATTCTACCATGTGTTGTTCTATTTTCTTCATGTGTATCACCATTAAGTTGCCAATAATTGTTTCATTTATTTAGCATGTATGAGTATAGGTGCCCTAGGAGGATCATTGTGTTTTAATATTAGTAATGTACTTAAAGTATAGTCAAATAGGTCTTGTTTGGTATGTATGTGTTCGTTGAGTGATTTCCTAAATCATAAGAGTAAGGAAATTTAGGTAGATTTTTCTGCTATGTACATGCAATATTTCAGGACAAAGTTTAATCCACACATTATTGAAAAGTGTGGAACCACTCATTTGCAGGGACAATTGGCTGATTAGCATAATAGGTGGAGAATCTGTTGACTGGAGGAAGCATTCTGGGCTGGACTAGCCAAGGAAGTGTTAAAATCCTAAGAACACAAGAGGAAGCTCTCTTTTGCGTCTTGGCTTTTTTTGCCTCTCTTACACTCTTCTTGAAACGCTTCGAAGGACGGAGTCGGCGGAGGGTCCCCAGAGCCATCGGAGAATTCTCCCCAATCGACAATCAGATCACGTTCCACTGGCCTGGAAACCCAGTGAGAGCCGCCGCCTGCTTTTCAAACTTCCCGCCTTCATTCCACTCAGCATTCCAATTGGTCTTCCGAGACGCCACTCAATGCCGACCAGACCGCTGACGACACCACGACGTAACGAAGAAATCCCTTCAACACAGCTATTCAAAAGGCAAGCGCAATACCCCAGAATCTAGCTAATCTGGTACCTATAATAAGTTTAAGCCCTTCTAAAGGAAGTGAAGATAAATTAATAAGTTGATGGTTCATTCAGATCATGGTCTGTGAAATAGCATGCAACGCTAGAAACTCGGAACTTCATTTTGTCATGGTCTGGGCCGGGCTCCTCATGTTTTCTCCGTGTCCCCTTCCCCACGCTTCCAGTGCTTTCTGTGTGTGTGTGTGTGTGTGTGGGTTCCTGGGCATGGCGCTCCATGGTTGAATCAGTGTCCTCACCTGCTCCTCATTACGCACCTCATCTGCAGAGTATTTAAATCCCGGTCTTCACAGCCACTCTTTGCCAGATTGTTCCGGCTCTCAGTGCAGTAACTTCTGGCTCTGCTCGCGTTTTGTTTTCTCACAGTATTTCGTGTTGTTTCCCGTATGGTAGTTCCCTGTGCTCACCCTGCTTTGTCTCTCCGTGTTCCAGGTCCTCATCTCAAGTCTCCCGTTGCCTGCTCCCGGTTCACTTCCTGCTCCGCCCAGTCCCGCCTCGCCTTCCCCCGTGGCTCTCTAGCTCGGCACGCCACCGACCCGAGTTCAAGCCCCGGCCTCGACAGCACTCAAGCCCGATCCCGCTGGGTTCCGCTCTCCCCTCCCCGTGGGTAAAATGGTGGAGGATATATCAAATTAACCCAAAAAGCTAATTTTTCCTACAGGTTGTTGAGCTTCACAAAATGGGAAGTGGCTATAAGAAAATAGCACAAGTATTGAAAATGCCCATTTCCACCATCAGGGCAATAATGAAGTTATTTAAGTTAATTAAGTTCCTGTCAACTGGAAATGAATCAACCTGGAATTGGACACGTGTCTATATTGTCTCAGCGCTCCATGAAGAGGATGGTTCGAATGGCCAAAAAATCTCCAAGGATCACAGCTGGAGAATTGCAGAAGTCAGTTGTGTCTTGGGGTCAGAAAGTCTCCAAAACTACAAACCGAAGTCACCTATATCACCACAAGTTGTTTGGAAGAGTTTCAAGAAAAAAGCCTCTACTATCATCCAAAAACAAACTCAAGCATCTTCAGTTTGCCAGACACTACTGGAACTTCAAATGGGATCAGGTTCTATGGTCAGATGAAACCCAAATACAGCTTTTGGCAATAAACACCAGAGGTGGTTTTGGCACACAGAAAGGTATCCATATGGAAAAGTACCTCATGCCCACGGTTAAATATGGTGGTGGCTCTTTAATGTTTTAGAGCTGTTTTTCTGCCAGAGGACCTGGACATTTTGTTAGGATACATGGCATCATGGACTATATCAAATATCAACAGGTATTAAATGAAAACCTGACTGCCTCTGCCAGAAAGTTTAAAATGGGCCATGGTTGGATCCTCTGACTTGAAACCCATAGAAAACCTGTGGGATGAACTGAAGAGTAGAGTCCACCAGCATGGACCTCGAAATCTGGAGAGATTCTGTATGGAGGAATGGTTTCAGATCCCTTGCCATGTATTCTCCAACCTCATTAGCCATTAGTTATAGGAGAAGACTCAGAGCTGTTATTTTGGCAAAGGGAGGTAGCACAAAGTATTGGCTAAAAGTGTGCCAATAATTACTGTACACCTACATTTAACAAAGATTTTTTAAATATATAAACCTGTGTTTTGTTTGCAATTGTTTGATATCCATGAGAGCTTAGTATTTTTGTGAATTTTGTTAACGAAAGTTAAACAATAAAGACATTTTTTCACAGCCTTATTTGCTCATATTTACCAAGGGTGCCAATATCACTGTATTTGTCAACAATAATGCTCCCTATAAATGCTTTTTTTTTTAAACCCAAACTTTGAATGATCCTATTGTGTTGGGTTATGTCCACAGTGATGGGTTGATCAGAGACAGTATGAGTAACAAGACAGATTTTGAGACTTTTTAAGTGTTCAGCAGATAATTAGGTTCCACAAAAATGGTTTCACTTCAAATGCTAGGGATAGGGATAGGGAAACTTTATGTTGTATGGTTCTACATATAACCCTTAAGGATTCTCTAGAGGGACAACCAAAGGACTTTACCAAAGGGTTTTGAATGTACAGATGTCAAAAATAAACTTGGATGGAAGCTCCTAGCCAATGATGGTGCCACTTCCAGTTTTTAATAGTAAAAGGTTGTATTTAGGAATTCTATAATACATAACTGTATTATAGTACAGTTTTATCATAATGCTTGGTAACATCCATTTTAATTTAAAAAATTATGTTTAAGACCTTTTTTTAATATAATTATACAATATTTAAATACATTTAGAAGTTTTTCATACTTAAAGTGTGTTTAACAATGCATAACCCACATGCAGGATAAAACTGACCCAGCATTCTCATAAATATGAAACTAAATTTGGGTTTAAAAGTCAATCCAACATGTTTAGTTAAATGAACAATGATTACCCAGTATTTTGGGTTAATGCACACATCTTGCTGGGTTAAATTAACTGTTCTGTTTGACAGTTTGAAAGCACCAGGCAGAATTTTTATGGGAATAAAACTAAGCCATGTATAATTTCTTATAACACAAATTATTATCCGGAACTGGCTAGGCTTTATTTGCGCCAATATCTCTATCTCTTCTTTTCTCCAAATTTCTGACCCTGGCCCAAAGCTAAAGCAGAACCTCTTGTCAGAACTGCAGCATGAAAGCATTTCATTCTGATAATGACTATTCAATGATAAATAAATAAAATCAGTATCTTTACCACCAGACAGTCACTGAAATTTTGTCAGTTGCATTGTACGGTTTTTGCTATCACATAACTTACTTATTCTACAAAAATTAAACTGTCTGTCTAAATCTGACTAAATCATACTATATAAAATATAGGCAAGACAATAGGCAAAAAAGGAAGCTTGTGTTCTGCTGACAAAATACAGATCTGTTCTGATTTCTAATCTAAAATCACTGTGCATAAACAGGCATGTGTGCAGACACGTGATTGCACATACAGTGTTAAACATGAAAGGTAACATAGTGAATGGTTAAAAAAATGTATGTTAGTCAGGACTGTAATATAGAAAAAGAGTTTACAGAAATGCTTAAGAAGAAGAAGAATACATATTTCCCTGAATAGTATCTTACTGATTGTGTTACTAAAATAATAGTTGAGCATACTTTATATGTCATTTCAATTGTATGATTAAAGAGAGAAAGTGATAAAGATTAGTTTAGGCTACCTGATGGAGGCAGTCAGACGTTAAAGAAGCCACTGTTGGAGAGGTTTCCCTGAAACTAAATGCCAAAACTAGGGTGAATTATTACAGGGCATTGCTCAGGTTCCTTGTGAAAATCCCAGTAGTTCAGCAGTTTCTGAAATACTCACACCAGCCTATCTGACACCAACTACCATGCCATGGTCAAAGTCACTGAGATCACATTTTTCCCCATTATGATGTTTGATGTTCAAATATACATGCATCTATAGGCATTACAAGCATTCAGACTCACTGAATGCTTTCATGAGTATGAAAATTATGTAGATCATGTGATATGGCCTTCACAGTCACCAGATCTCACTCCAACTGAACACCTATGGGGACCAACATGTTAGCCAGCACTCTTTACCAGCATCACCAATTAAGGGAATATCTTATTTTGAAAGATTGTGTTCATCCCAGCAGTACAGTTCCAGAGACTTGTAGAATCTATGCAAAGTCACTTTGAAGATGTTCTATTTGCTTATAGTGACCGTACTATAGTGACCCTTAAACTTAAAACATAAATTTAAAATCTGGTTGTGCCACCTTTATCAGCAATAACTGCAACCAAACGCTTCCGATAACTGCAGATCAGTCTTTCACAGTGCCATGGTGTTATTTTGGCCCATTCTTATTTGTAGAACTGCTTCAGTTCAGCCACATTGGAGGGTTTTTAGCATGAACTGCCCATTTAAGGTCGTGCCACAGCATCTCAAATGGTTCAAGTCAGGACTTTGACTAGGCCACTCCAAAACTTTAATTTTGCTTTTTTTGAGCCATTCAGAGGTGGACTTACTCCTATGCTTTGGATCATTGTCTTGCTGCATAATTCACTTGCGCTCGAGTTTCAACTTACAGACTGAAGACCTTTAGGATTCTCCGGTAGAGAGCAGAATTCATGTTTCCCTCAATTCTTGCAAGTTGCCCAGGCCCTGAAGCAGCAAATCATCCCCACACCATCACACTGCCACCACCATGCTTAACAGTAGGTATGATGTTCTTTTCATGGAATTTGGTGTTTGGTTTACACCAGACGTAACGGGACACCTGTCTTCCACACAGTTCCACTTTCGACTCACAGAACATTCTCCTAAAAGATTTGAGGATCATCGAGGTGTGTTTTGGCAAAATTCAGACAAGCCGTTATGTTCTTTTGGGTTAGCAATGGTTTTCACCTTGCCACTCTTCCATGGATACCATTTTTGCGCAGTGTCTTTGGATGGATGGATGGATGGATGGATGGATGGATGGATGGACAGACAAATGCACCTAATATTTCTCTTTATTAGATTGTTTTAAAAACAAATATGATATTATTAAGCCTTTTCTGGTTAGTTTTACTCATTTCATGCTTGAATATGTCTTATTCTATTGCCAGACCTTTTTGTTTATTTCAAGCAGTTATTTTTTAGAAAGAAATTATCCGCTAACAATAAGACCAATTTAAGCATGAAATTATTAAATATGTCTAGAAATAGGTGTAATCATCTTATATTTGTTATATGATAAATAAATGAGAAATATAAGATAAGTTTTTCTTTATTCAAGATATCTTCACTTGCTAAGGTATCATTATCTGAGCTCTCAAAAACATGAGGAAGCCCATCTGAATGCACAAGTAAAAAGAACATCCATGAGACAAATTAGTTTCGGTTATAGCAACTATAAATCACCATTCCTGCAGAAGCCCCTAATTTTTCTCCCTCTTGATGGTAATAATACAAAAATTTATTATTGTTGGACAGGTTACCCTGAAACTAAATGCTAAAACTAGGATTGGGATCCTGGGCGTGGCGCTCCATGGTCGAATCAGCGGTTTCACCTGTTCCTCATCTACTCACCTCATCAGTCTTTCATCCACTTGTCGCCAGATTATTCTGGCTCTCAGTGCGGTAACTTCTGGCTCTGCTCACGTTTTGTTTACTTTTGGTATTTCGTGTTGTTTCCCGTGTGTCATTTCCCTGTGCTCACCCTGCTTTGTCTCTCCGTGTTCCAGGTCCACGTCTCAAGTCTCCCGTTGCCTGCTCCTGGTTCACTTCTTGCTATGCCCAGTCCTGCCTCGCCTTCCCCCGTGGCTATCCAGCTCGGCACGCCGCCAACTCGAGTTCAAGCCCCAGCCTCGACAGCACTCAAGCTCCGCTCCTGCACGGTCCCGCTCTCTGATTAATTTGGATGCAGCTCTCTAAAATGTTTCTGTAAACTTCTGAATTTATTCTGCTGCTACCATCATGAGTTACATCATGAATAAAAATTAGTGAGTCTGTTCTAGAAGCAGCCATGCAAGCCCAAACCATGACACTAACTCCACCATGTTTCACAGATAAGCTTGTCTGTTTTGGATCATGAGCAGATACTTTCTTTCTCCTCACTTTTACATAACTTTGGTAGAGGTTAATCTTGGTTCCAGAACTTTTATGGCTCCTCTCTGTATTTTTTTCCTTTTGAAAATTCCTATCTGGCTTTCTGATTCTTATTGCTGAGTGAGTGGTTTGTATGGAATCTATATTTCTGCTCTCAAAGTCTTCTTCAAATGGTGGATTGTGTTACCTTCACCCCTGCCCTGTGAAGGTTGTTGATGATGTCACTGACTGTTGTTTTTTAGTTTTCCTACCCATTCAATGTCTGTTGTTCAGTACACCAGTGTTTTTTTCCTTCTCAGGACATTCCAAATTGTTGCATTGGCTATGACCAATGTTTGTGCAATGCCTCTGATTGATTTTCCCTACTCAGCTTCAAAATGGCTTGCTTTACTCCCATAGACAGCTCTCTGATCTTCATGTTGGCTTATCCTTTTTAACAACAAATGCAGTATTCACAGATGAAATTGAAGGCTAAAACCAACAGTAGATGTTCAGTGCTATTTATTGCTTAAACAATCATTCTAACAGGACACACCTGGGTAAAAAGAAACACCTGGATAACAAGAAACACCTGTCAGTCACATGTTCCAATATTTTTGCCCACCTAAAAATCAGGTGGTCTGATTTATTTAGTATTGCCCTGAATAAGCTATGTAATAATAACAATAATAACTGAATAAAAACAGTGACTGTTTTCATGTCTTGTGATAGTTGTTCATGAGTCCCTTGTTTGTCCTGAGCAGCTAAACTGCCCACTGTTCTTCAGAAAAATTCTCCAGTTCCTGCACATTCTTTGCTTTTACAGGATCTTCTGCATAGTTCACCCCTTTCCAACAGTGGCTACATTATGTTGAGATCCATCTTTTCACACAATTGACGGACTCCTACACAACTATTACAAAAGGTGCAAACATTCACTGATGCTCAAGAAGGCAACACACTAGATTAAGAGCCAGGGGGATGTAAACTTTTGAACAAGATGATCAGTTGTTATTTTGTTTAAAGTTTTTTTTTTTCATTTTGTACTGCCATTCAGAAGATACATAAAAACTGACATGTTTCCCAGAAGAAAAAAATTGTATCTGCATGATTTTTTGCATTGCGCTGCCACATGATTGGCTGATTGGATAACTGCATGAACATGTTCACACTTCTCACCTGAAGATCACATGGT
The DNA here is from genome assembly GCA_023630585.1 of Cranoglanis bouderius. Lineage (NCBI taxonomy): Eukaryota > Metazoa > Chordata > Actinopteri > Siluriformes > Cranoglanididae > Cranoglanis > Cranoglanis bouderius. The sequence continues at coordinate 22,920,396 of CM042537.1, forward strand.
GATTTTATTTAATATATTTCCTCATCCTTCTTTAAATTAATTCCTGGCCATGAGTTTCTAAATTGTGTTTAGAATTTTAACCAGTGTTTCAATGCTATGAGATGAAACAGGATGGTACAGTGGCCTTGTTACAACACAGGGAGGGCAGGATGCAGAACGCCCTCTTGAGCGTTTAACGCATGGTAACCTAACCCCCTCCTTACTCACGGTGGCGTAAGCCCACTGCCGCCACCTTGTGGTCCTTCGTAGTTAGGACTACTCTATTTCCTTCCTTTTTAATTTCATTTGACTTCTCTTTTATTTCAACCTTCCCGCTTGCTATTTTATTTTTATTTTTAGTCTTTTGGACTACTATCTGGGTTTTTCCCTTTTTATATTTTCATTCCTTGCACTTCTTTTATTTCATTTTTATTACCATTCGGTAACTTTTATTTCAGCCTTCCTTACGATGCACGCTTGCTTAGTTAGAATTAAAGCCAAGTTTAAGTAAGATTTAAATCAGGCTTCTGTGTTGTCCATTAGTGCCTCCCTCTTAGTAGGACTTCTCCTCAGGACATTCACAGATAGAGAAGGCTTCCTTCTCTTTTCTCCTTTTAAGTCGTACCTCAAATTTTCATGTACGGTTCATTATCACTTTATTTCTATATTTCTACCTTTTCCATTAATTGAGTGAGTCTGACTACTATAGGTATCAGCTTTATCTCTTACCCTACACCTGCTTTAATTTAGATTTAATTTAAACAAGGTTTAAATTGAAATGTTAAATTAATATCAAGTTACATTTGTTCAGCCATTTGTATACTTGCAGGTAATGCTCCCCCTAGTACTCTGCGGAGAAGCGACGGTTGTCCCCAGGTTGAATTCGGTGAATGAAGTTGCCTGGACTGGCGGAACCAGCGCTGGCTGTGGGTGTGCACGACGGACGCCTCGGCCCTCGTACCATTGGTAGGCGGCACGCAGTTGACATCAGCACTTGAGCACTCCAGGTGAAAAGGCAGACGAGGCCAACTGACCACCAGAGCAGCTGGGTTACGTACTCACAGTAAGGCTCCGTACCGACGGACCTGCCCGTCTGGTACAGCTTGCCACCGAGGCAGCTGGCCCCAAAAAGGGTTTTAGGAGGAAACCCGATTCTGGCTCTGCAGCCTGACAGTTGACATGCCTCACCTGACCGCCGCCCAATTGTGCTAAAGGTCATAACTGTTTGAGTGGTCGCACCGTGGTATGGGAAAGTGAGGGGCCCTGAGTCACACTGCAGTTGAGTGTTTGGGGACCGTCAGGTAGGTTGGCTTCACCACTGATTCTCATCTGAGCAACCTCAATTCACCCTAAATTGCACCTCATATCTAAAGGGCAAATGGCCCATCCACTTAGTATAAGCCATGGCATCTCTGATTATTTAAGTGTTTGGCCCAGCTCTCTCTCTCTCTTAAGCCATACCGTCTCCATAGGGCTTATGACTCAACAGCGCCCCCACTCCAGCAGGCCTGTCATAAACCCTATGCATGATAGCTAACTTAGGTCTTCTATTTTCCTTTATCTATACCTGTTTTTCATTTGCATCCTATTTTATGTTTCCCTCCTCTAATTATTTCAATTTTGTTTTCTTTTGTTTTAGCTGCTGTTCAGTTGTGACTTATCTCTCAAAGTTCACATACAGGCAGAGCCTATGAGAACCAGCAAGGAAAAAGCTAAATGCTAGATTGACGACCCAGGCAGCCAGTGTCTTTAAGATGACCCACTAGGCTACTGCCTGCCCAAATCTCTATTTAGATCCGGCGTTTACCCACGCAAATTGGCCCTCCCTGGCCACTTATGGCCAAAAACCATAAGTATCTGGCCTACGTACTACTAACTGTCTACACCAGTTAGCCAAATTTGTATACTCCCTGCATACCAAATTCAGTATCACTGTAGCTCATTAATCCTGCGCAGACTTGTATGGCCTTTGGTGTTCTTTCTCTCTCGCCAACAGTGAGCCACCGTGTCACAATCATCCAGTCCCACCACCCACTGGGACCACCTCGAGACCTGGCTGTGTGTCGTAACGACTGCGTTCCTGCTCCAAGCTGCTGGCGACCTACAGCACCTAAGCAGCAAGCAGCTGGACGACGATGTGAGAGGACAGAAGGCCTACAATCTGATCCAGAACCCCAAAGGATGGGCAGAGATCATCGGGAGCCTCACACACAACCTCGTCGCCCAGACACGACTCAGCGAAACGAGCAACATCCACCTGGAGCAAGAAGCAGCAGCACGCTCAAGCTCCAGAACGAGGAGGCCTGAAGGAACCAAGCCCACGCTCAAAGCTGCCTAGATCAGCATACTCCTCAAGACCCAGAACCGGCGCTGGACAGAAGGTGGAATGGACCCAGAGCTCCGAGAGGCAGTGGAAAGACTACAAAGGGCGCTGGCCGAACCTCATGCAGAGACAGAGCACAGAGAGCAGTTGGAGAGAGAATCCAGAGAGAAACTCATCAGGAAACTCCAACAAGTGAAGCTCTTCTAACCAGAGCAGAAAGTGAACTGAAAAGAAAAGAACGTTAAGGTCAAGGCCTGCAAAACCACCTGCTGGCGACCCGAGCTGAAATCCATACTTCAGCACAACCAGGGTACACATTCACAGATGGACTTAACACCGTTCACAGAAAACTGAACTGGTCATACCTTCTGCAAAATGACCAGAGAAGGTAAACTTTCACCACAGAGTTTTCCTTGACCAGTGGGCGCAAGCCTCCCAGCCACCACTCCCTAATTCCAAAAGGGGGGTGGAAGCCCACTGCTCAATGTGTCACCAGGCAGAATCCACAAGGCCTACGCAAAGCAGAGGACTGCTGCTGAAAAGGCTGTGGAAGAAACCACCCATATACCCTGTCTTCAGACACACACACACACACACACACAAAGCACACACACGCACGCGCACACAAAAAGCTTACCTACACACACACACGCACACACACGATGGGAAAATCTCTTTTGAAGGTAACATGTAATTATATGTAATTATTCGATGTCCAAATAGTGTGATGTTTTCTTATTTGCATATATTGTGTGTTTATGTAACATAACTATAATGATTTTAGATAGCTTAACTTAGGACATGATTTTAAATGTCTGTAACCATGTTTTACCTGTAATATCCTTTATAAGTCCATCGAATTTGGTATGTAGTTAATCGTCTCGAGATACCCTGATTGATTATGCATATCATATTGCAATGGGATACATTATTTCATGCTTTTTCTTAATTTCACACATAATACCGGCTCCTCCCTGGACATGCAAATTCAGGTCTGAGACCAGACAAAGAGAGTTTATCCCGCCAACAAATCCAACTTCCTGATTGGCCCATAGCCCAAAGAGGCGTGTGCGTTGGTGTTGTCTTTAAAACAACAACACGCTTTGAAACTGCTGCTTCATTTTCACTCACTTACTCTTCACTTCAACTTCACTTCTACACTCCTTCCGGTTTCTCTCCCCCGGTGCCACGTGCCCTGGGAAGAGGAAGCCAGAATCTCTCTCTCTCCCCTGGACAAAGGATGCAACCGCCTCACGGCCCACGCCTTTTCAAACGGCACGGCGAACCAGCGAACTCGACACGACCTCACGCGAACTTTCAAACCGAAGCCATGCAAGTATAGTTAATGGATCTATATCTGCGTTAAGATTGTACCCCTGTTTACAGGAGATTTAAGTTCGTTGCTGGTTTTGAAAAAGGCTAATTAATTGTGTTTTTGTCTGCCATTCCCTTTTATTTCATTACTTTCTCTCTATACCTTTTCTTTCCTTGTATATAGATGTATATATGTATGGTTTGCTTAGAGTTTGTTGTGTGTATCCATAGTTATACCTAGTTATTAAAATCTATTATCCCATGCTTGATTGTCTCTGTTTGGTCACGTGATAGAGTCCCTTCTTCACTGCATAAGAAGCTCACTACCCGCTCTATCTTTAATAACAAACTTCCTTTGTTAATCCTTCCTGGCCAGAAGGATAAACTCCCTCTTTAGAGCTCATAATTCCAAACTAGACTACAGCTAATCCTAAAAGCTGATCTAGACCACATACATAGTCATAATTAATTATATTCCGTTGTAGTTAATTATCTATATGTATATGTACACATACATGAATTCCCTTTCATGGCTGATGTATATTTATAACTGGTCACAACACACGTTGATTAGATATATAGATATATTTCACGCCATTCGAGCTAATTCCTTATATATAATTGGAGAATACATTTAAACGTGTTAAACATCTTTTAATTTGTTACATAAATTGTAACTGGTGGAGAATATTTTTAAACATTGCAGATTCATCCGAGTTACTACATATTCTGGTAGATAATGCGGGCACGCTTTAAAATTCCTCCCCTTTAAAAAGGTGCTTCGAATCCAAGCGTGCGCTTCTGTTTCGTTTTTCATGTTTAAAGTTGATCCATTACATTACTCTGGTGGAAAAGAATAATGCTAGTAATGATTGATTCGTTACAGTCTGTAATACAAAATACTGGGGGTACCAGGAGACGCCATCATAGGCAGTAGGAGGAGGAAGATAGGCCCGAAAAGAAATTGAGTCCAGTGGGGGAACAAAAAATTTGGCGCGGCTAGCCAAAAGTTTCCCCGATGCATCCATGTTGGGCGGAATATTCTGTTACGACACAGGGAGGGCAGGATGCAATCGCTGGGAAAACGGTAAGTTTATTTAGGAAAAGGGGAAACACAAAAGAACAGCAGGGCCCAAAAAACAAACAATAATCCACAGGAAAGGTATGAATCCACATGAACACAGAAGGTAATCCAACAGGAACATAAACAATCCAAAATAAGCAAGGCATAAATCCACAGAGAATAGAAACAACACAAGGAATGAGGCTATGGTCTATGAGCAAGAACTATGGTCTATGAACTATGGGCGAGAGAGCACGAGAAGGTTGCAGGCGTACAGCACATGCATGACTTACTCTAATACTCTGTGTCGAGGCGGAAATGGGAAGAGGTTTAAATAGACAGAATTAACTAGGACTAACACAAAGTAGCTGAAACTAATAATGAGACAATAAACAGAAAACCAATGAACATGAGGAGGCGGAGACATGACGTAAACCCAAAAAATAAAGAACCAATGAACATAAGGAGGCGGAGACATGACGTGAACCAAAACAGAAGCCCATGGTGATGTAAACAAAACAAGAGTCATTGAATGAGCAGTCCAACAGAGTTGGTGAATGAAGCTCGCGCTACTCGGCAGTAGCGAGGAGATCGGAATGCAGAAGTGAGTCGCTTCGCGAGCGACTCAGAGTGCAAGGGGTTCTCTAACAGACCCCCCCTCCCCCCCAAAGGCGGTTCTCCCGATGTGCTGAAAGTTCCAAACGCTCTGGCGGACCTGGGCCCCTGGGCCTAATGTCTGCCCCCCAGGACCCGAGGCTGGTAATGTCCAGTGTTCCAGAGTCAGAGCGGAGCGTGTCTGGTTGTCCCTTCGGCCACGGTCAAGAACTTGGTCGAGAACTTGGCTTGGAACTTGGCTTGGAGCTTGGCTTGGAGCTTGGCTTGGTGCTTAGCGTGGTGCTTGACCTGGTGCTTGGCTTGGAGCTTGGTGTGGTGCTTGACCTGGTGCTTGGCTTGGAGCTTGGCTTGGCTTGGAATCGGAATGCTTGGAATCGGAATGTGGAAGTGAGTCACTTCATGAGCGACTCTGAGTGCGAGGGGTTCTCTAACAGGCTTGTGCAGAATGCAGGTGGTTGTTGCAGGTATGGATCTGCTGTGAATGCTAGATAGTGTGGTCAGTTATAGTTTAGTTCAGTAGTAGTTCAGTAGTCTTGTACTACCATACATTTTGATATATTTTTTATAGTTCAAATGAAAGAAGGCAGCAGGCTATGTTTAGCAGCAGGCCTTGTGTCTGACATGAGCATTAGAGCACCTTACCATTAGATGCTCTTCTTCCTGGCCTTGTGAGAGGTGAAATCTTTGATAATACATATCTCTAACCATTCCAGGGACATGCAAGTCAAGTGGCTCAGTCCAATAACAGCAATTTTTGTTTTAATTTAAAGGCAGAAAAGGAGTGTTCTCCTTATGCATTAGTAACAGGCAATTGGCAACATGGCTATATATCAACATCTGGAAAAATTATTCTAAAAATCGTGTTTTGTGTGGAAAGCAGATCAATGTCAATATGTAGACACTACATGGTTCTTTATCTGTATTCACGCTTTCTTGTGCTATAATTAGGCTACTTCTTATTTGTCAATCATGCAACTTACATGAATGACAACCAATCAGGGGCCCCCTCCAAGCTTCACAGCACTGTGGTGGAATTTTGGCCCACTCTTCTTTGCAGAACTGCTTCAGTTCAGCCACATTGGGGGGTTTTCGAGCATGAACTGCATGTTTAAGGTCCTGCCACAGCATCTCAATTGGTTCAAGTCAGGACTTTGATTAGAAACCTTAGGGTGACTTTCAATGACAACTTGACCTTTACAGACCACATTTCAACAACTACACAGTCCTGTAGGTACATTCTGTACAACATCAAGAAAATCAGACATTATCTCACTGAACAGTCTACACAGCTACAAGTCCAGGCTCTTGTTATCTCAAACCTCGACTATTGCAACATACTACTCCCGGGCCTCCCAGCCAGCTCCATCAGACCCCTTCAGATCATTCAGAATGCAGCAGCATGCCTTTTTTTCAACCAGCCCAAAAGAACCCATGTTACATTCCTCTTCATCTCCCTCCACTGGCTTCCTGTAGCTGCTCACGTACAAGACCTTGTCTGGACCAGCACCTCCCTACCTCAACACTATCCTTGAAGTTTATGTTCCCTTATGCAACCTGCAATCACTTAATGACCGATGCCTGGTAGTGCCTACTCAGTGAGGCAAGAGGTCCCTTTCCAGAACCTTTAAATTGATTGTCCCTCAGTGGTGGAATGAACTTCCAACCTCAATTCAGACAGCAGAATCTGTCACTATCTTCAAAAAAAGACCTACCTCGTCCATGTACACTTAACTAACCCCAAACTTGCCCCCTCACCCCCACTTATTAAAAAAAATTCTGCACTTACACTGGCTCTTACACCTCTACTCTGCGCACTTTGCTTCTCTAGAACTCAATTAAAAATATTGTATGGTAGCACTACTTGTATTGTTCTCCACCTGATATATAGCTTTGCTTTTATTTCCTCATTTGTAAGTTGCTTTGGATAAAAGCATCTGCTAAATGAATAAAAGGTAAAGTAAATATTTAGGTAATATTAGCCCATTTCATGGCACAGTGGCATAGTAGTTTGCCTTGCACCTCCAGGGTTGGGGGTTAGAATCCTTCCTCCACCCTGTGTTCACGGAGTTTGCATGTTCACCCTGCTTCAGGGGTTTCCTCCAGGTACTATCAAAGTATCTGGGCATATCATTCTCTGTCAAGGATTAGTGTCAATTACAGTGGGGGAAAAAAGTATTTGATCCCCTGCTGATTTTGTACGTTTGCCCACTGACAAAGAAATTATCAATCTATAATTTTAATGGTAGGTGTATTTTAACAGTGGGAGACAGAATAACAACAAAAAAATCCAGAAAAATGCATTTTAAAAAAGCTATCAATTGATTTGCATTTTAATGAGGGAAATAAGAATTTGACCCCTTCGACTTAGTACTTGGTGGCAAAACCCTTGTTGGCAATCACAGAGGTCAGACGTTTCTTGTAGTTGGCCACCAGGTTTGCACACATCTCAGGAGGGATTTTGTCCCACTCCTCTTTGCAGATCCTCTCCAAGTCATTAAGGTCATTTTCAATGCCCTGGCTGAGGGAAGGAGGTTCTCACCCAAGATTTGACGGTACATGGCCCCGTCCATCATCCCTTTGATGCGGTGCAGTTGTCCTGTCCCCTTAGCAGAAAAACACCCCCAAAGCATAATGTTCCCACCTCCATGTTTGACGGTGGGGATTGTGTTATGACTTGGGGTCATAGGCAACATTTCTCCTCCTCCAAACGCAGCGAGTTGAGATGCCAAAGAGATCTGACCACACCTGACCACAACACTTTCACCCAGTTCTCCTCTGAATCATTCAGGCAAACGTCATACAGGCCTGTACATGTGCTTTCTTGAGCAGGGGGACCTTGCGGGCGCTGCAGGATTTCAGTCCTTCACGGCGTAGTGTGTTACCAATTGTTTTCTTGGTGACTATGGTCCCAGCTGCCTTGAGATCATTAACAAGATCCTCCCGTGTAGTTCTGGGCTGATTCCTCACTGTTCTCATGATCACTCCACGAGGTGAGATCTTGCATGGAGCCCCAGACCGAGGGAGACTGACAGTTTCTTCCATTTGTGAATAATCGCACCAACTGTTGTCACCTTCTCACCAAGCTGCTTGGCGATGGTCTTGTAGCCCATTCCAGCCTTGTGTAGGTCTACAATCTTGTCCCTGACATCCTTGGACAGCTCTTTGGTCTTGGCCATGGTGGAGAGTTTGGAATCTGATTGATTGATTGCTTCTGTGGACAGGTGTCTTTTTACAGGTAACAAACTGAGATTAGGAGCACTCCCTTTAAGAGAGTGCTCCTAATCTCAGCTTGTTACCTGTGTAAAAGACACCTGGGAGCCAGAAATCTTGCTGATTGATAGGGGATCAAATACTTATTTCCCTCATTAAAATGCAAATCAATTTATAACTTTTTTGAAATGCATTTTTCTGGATTTTTTTGTTGCTATTCTCTCTCTCACTGTTAAAATACACCTACCATTAAAATTCTAGACTGATCATTTCTTTGTCAGTGGGCAAACATACAAAATCAGCAGGGGATCAAATACTTTTTTCCCCTACTGTATGTGTTAGATATCATCAATGTCCAATTACAGTCATGTGAAAAAAATAAGTATACCCCATGGAAATTGTTGCCTTTTTTGGCTTTTATTTTTTTATTTTTTTTTACAAGCAAACATCTGATTATCTTTGAAACAGTACCTATTAATAAAGTTGATATACTTGAACAAAACTATAAGGAAAATTAGTTTGAAAATTATCATTTTCAATCATTTATTCAACAAAAATATCAATAGATGTGATATTCTTCTGTGGAAGAAGTAAGTACACCCTTGGCCTCAGAAGCTAGTATTGCCCCCTTAAGCAGAAGTAAGTTCTTGTAGGCATTCTGCATAATTATCCACTAGGCTTGCTGGAATTTTTTACCACCCTTCCATACAATATTCTTTCAGTTGCAAAATGTTTCAGGGTTTTCTTGCATGTACTGCCTATTTCACATCCCACCATAACATTTCAATGGGATTCAAATCCAGGCTTTGACTAGGCCATTCCATAACCCTCCATTTGGTACTGTGTTTCGGATCATTATCCTGTCCACTTTCATTTCAACGTCAACTTTTGGACAGATGGCCTCACATTATCTTCAAGCACTCTTCGATATGATGCAGAATTCATAGTTGAATCAATAAATGCAAGCTGTCCAGTCCCTGAGGCAGTGAAGCAACCCCAAACCATAACATTTCCACCACAGTGCTTTACAGTTGGTATGAGGTGCTTCTCCTGAAAAGCTGTCTTTGGTCAGCACAAAAGATGTCTGCTGTTACTCTATCTTTGATTCATCTGTCCAGAGCACATTATTCCACAAGGCCTGGTCTTTGTCTATATGCTCATTGGCAAACTGTAGTCTTGCAAAGGCTTTTTCCTGGCATACCTCCCATGCAGGTCAAATTTGTGCAATCTCTTTCTGGTTGTAGAAGTATGCACTTTGACACCAACAGTTGCAAGACATACTAGCAGATCCTGTGATGTGTTATGTCCCTGGGGACGAATGTGCTTATTATTATATTATTTTTATCATTGTTAGTGATGTTGTGTGACATTTTGCTTGTTTCTGTGCGTGTTTCTTTGTTGCTCCTCCCACTGTCCATTTTACAGGATCATGAGTGCCACCTGATCAGTGTTTCAGCTCATTAAGGGGGTGACTGGAAGAGTATAAAAGAAACCAGTGTTCTCCAAACAAGGAGAACAACTGTACTGGGCAGTAAGCTCTCAAGCTAGCTACAAGAAAGGTAGACTCTACCTTCTGAGTAAGCGATGATCCCTCAATGTCTGTAGTGCTATGCTGTGAATGTTCTACCAATCTGTGGCAGCCAATGTGTTCTTCTATACAGTGGTGTGCTGGAGCATTAAGATCAGGGCAGCTGATGGTAATAGGGCAAAAAAGTTCACCGGAAAGAATGGATCCATATTAGGGATGCAACCAGATTTTTTCGAGGAAGTTACTAAGAGAAGAATGTTGCAGAATCTCCTCAGCATCACAGACACCATCACAACCCCACTTACCTACTGGATCATAGTACTCAGTCACAATAAAACTTTCAGCAAGAGACTCAGACCACCAAAAAGCAACACTGAATGCCACAGAGGATATTTTCCCCTTCTGGCAGGAAGGGGTTCTCTAAAGCCTTAATGCTGCTCACTGATAAGGCAGACAGTTTTTTAAAATAATATTTCCATTTACATTTTTTATTTACACATATATTTACACACTTGAGCAACAAGCACAATAATTTCCTTTGAAATCAATAAAGTTTATCCCATCCTATAATATTTTATGATATCTTGACTTATTATATCTTATCTGATACCTTTGAACCACATTCTGGATTGACAAATAAATTCATAACCTGGCATGAGAGGCTTAAGATCATTGCCCAGAGTAATGTTGGAAAATTCTGCCTTGGTTAAATTACTGGTTAAATGCTCTATTTTACTATTTTTAAACTACATTACCACACACAACTGAACTTTTTTATACTCTTCTTATAGTTATTACTAGCTACAAATATGTTTTCTGTTGCCAGCATATTTTTTAGATTATGCATATATAGCCTTGGAATTGGCATTTTATTATTTTTAATTTAAAATCTTAAATTCTTTTTTTTTAAAGTATAAACATGGTACTGAGCCATGTATGTATTCCTTTCGATCCCATAGCTTCAGTACACCATCTAGTGTCATACCTTGGTAAACAATATAACAAACAAAAAAAAAACATTTACACCTCTGATAAAATTGCAGGGTTTTGTGATGTGTTAGAAAATTTCCACCTTTAATTTGATATACTGTAGCAACCAACAAAATTCAAGTGAAAAACAGATAGAAACATTTTAGCGGGGCATGTAACTGTGCTCAGAATTAACCAATCACACTCATGTTCAAAAGTAATTATCATACATGTGTCATCAATAAAGTGATTCTGAATAACCCCAAATAAAGATCAGCTGTTTCTGTAAGATTTTGTTGACATTTTCTTGGTTTCATCTGACTGCTGAAGCCATGATCCACACAGAGCTTACAAAACATGTATGACATCACATTGTCAAAAGGTATAGCTCAGGAGAGGGGTACAAAAGAATTTCCAAAACAGCTCATCACCCAAAGAACACTATACCCACAGTGAAGCATGGTGGTAGCAGGATCATTCTATGGGGCTGCTTCTCTTCAGTTGGGACTGGGGCTTTATTCAAGATAGGGGGAATCATGGATAGCTACTGAAACCATGGTCCTCAAAGAGCTTATAAAGCATGTATGGCATCTCATTGTCAAAAGGTATCGACCAGGAGAGGAGTACAAAAGAATTTCCAAAACATTAGATGTCCTAAGGCAGTCCGTGAAAAAGAAGACCATAACGAGATGGTCACAAGAGGCAGAGGAGGCTCTTCAGGTCTGCTTTGAGACCACAGACTGGGAAGTGTTATGCGAACCAGCTGGCGAAAACATTAACAACATGATGGACTGCATAATGGACTACGTCATTTTCTGCATGGACATTATAGTTCCCAGTCAGGAGGGGGCGATTTTTTCCTAATAACAAACCGTGGATCACCAAAGACCTGAAGGAACTACTGAACAAAAAGAACCAGGCTTTCAGGCAGAAGGACAAGGAAAAGATGAGGAGGGTGCTCGGTCTTGGGCTGCTCTCTGAACAGTTTTGAGGTGGTGGTGGAAAATAGGACACTCAGTAACTCACAGCCATTCTGGACAATGAACATCAAGTTTCAAGTTTATTTGTCATTTGTACAGATGTCAGTGACAGTTGTACATTGAAATGCTTAAAGTGAGGTACAGGTATTCCACAATGTTACGAAACACACGGGAGGGCTGGATGAAAGTGCAGGGGGAAAAGTCACTTTAATAGGGATAACTATAAATAAAGGAACATATACAAAATTATCAGAACAGGGAAAAGAGCAAAGCAACAGCAGGGTCAGTAATCAACAAACAGTAACCCACAAAAAATGGCAAGGCTGTAACTCAAAAAATAGCGAGGCAATAATCCACAAAAAGGCAAGGTAATAATCCACCAAATAGCAAGACAATGTCTGCAATTATCCACAGAATAACGAGGCAATAATCCAATGTCCAGGAAACGCAAGATGAGTGCAAACGCACCGAACATTCATTCATTCAATTCAGTTCAATACTCCGTGTTTTTGCGGAGAAACAAAGGGGTTTAAATAATAGAAACGAAACAAGGGCAAACACAAAACACCTGAAACTCATAATGCAATGTAAAACAGAGAACCAATGAGCAAACGGGGGCGGAGACATAACGTGAGCCAAAAACAAACAAGCACATGGTTAAATCAATAAAGTGAAAGTCTATGAATGAGAAATGCACTACTCGCTGGGCTCAGCGAGCAGCGCGAGGGGAATGCAGAAGTGTGCTACTCTCTAGCCTCAGCGAGCAGCGCGAAGGGGAAGACCCTAACAGAGCCCCCCGCAAAGGTGCTTCTCCCAAAGCACCAGAAGTTCCGTCTGCTCTGGCGGACCTGGGCCTATGGGCACGATAATAATGTCTGCTCCCCAGGTCCCGAGACAGGAATAGTCCATAGTTCCGAGGCCAGAGCAGAGTGTGGTTGGCCGTCCCATCGGCCACAGACGTGAGCAGGGCTTGGCACTTGGCTTGGAACTGGGCTTGGAACTGGGCATGAGACCTGGCTTGAGACGTGGCTTAAGACGTGGCGTGAGACTTGGCGTGAGACTTGGCGTGAGACTTGGACTGGAAACTGGATGGGAACTTGAAATCGAACTCGGCTTGGTGCTTGACTTGGTGCTTGTCTTGGTGCTTGGACTGGAACTGGAACGTGGACTGGAATGTGGACTGGAACGTGGACTGGAACTTGACTCTGGGCATAGACTGAGGCATGGACTGGGACATGAATCTGGGCATGAATCTGGACATGAACTGGGGCATAAATCTAGGCATGACTCTGGGCATGGACTGAGGCATGGACTGGGACATGACTCTGGATATGACTCTAGGCATGAACTAAGGCATGGACTGAGGCATGGACTGGAGCATGGACTGGGACATGAATCTGGACATGAATCTGGACATGAACTGGGGCATGAATCTAGGCATGACTCTGGGCATGAACTGAGGCATGGACTGGGACATGAATCTGGGCATGAATCTGGACATGAACTGGGGCATGAATCTAGGCATGACGCTGGGCATGGACTGAGGCATGGACTGGGACATGACTCTGGATATGACTCTGGGCATGAACTAAGGCATGGACTGAGGCATGGACTGGAGCATGGACTGGGACATGAATCTGGGCATGAATCTGGACATGAACTGGGGCATGAATCTAGGCATGACTCTGGGCATGAACTGAGGCATGGACTGGGACATGAATCTGGACATGAACTGGGGCATGAATCTAGGCATGACGCTGGGCATGGACTGGGACATGACTCTGGATATGACTCTGGGCATGAACTAAGGCATGAACTTGGACTGGAATCTAAACAGGCACTAGGACAGTAACCTGAACTGGGGTCTGGACTGGAACTTGGACATGGACTTGGACATGGGCTTGGACAGGGACCTGGACTGGGGTCTGGACCAGAACCTGGACCTGGACTTGGACTTGGACATGGACATGGCTAGGACAGGAACCTGGACATGGACTTGGACAGGGACATGGACAGGGACTAGGGCAGGAACCTGGACGTGGACTAGGACTTGGACATGGACTTGGACATGGACTTGGACAGGAGGTCATCCCATGGACCTCTGACATGAACTTGGCTTGGGAGGAGGTCATCCTGTGGACCTCCAACATGGACTTGGCTTGGGAGGTCATCCCGTGGACCTCTGGCAGGAATGTGGCTTGAACGGAGCTCCCCTTGTGGACCTCTGGCATGAACTTGGCTTGGGAGAAGGTCATCCCGTGGACCCCTGGCAGGAACGTGGCTTGAGCAGAGGTCCCCTCGTGGACCCCCGGCAGGAATGTGGCTTGAGCAGAGGTCCCCTCGTGGACCTCGGGCAGGACCAGGACTGGAGCGGAGGTCCCTTCGTGGACCTCCAGTAGGAGCATGGCTTGAACGCCGGTCTCCTCGTGGACCTCTGGCAGGAACGTGGCTTGAGTGGAGGTCCCCTCGTGGACCTCCAGTAGGAACAGGGCTGGAGCAGAGGTCTCCTCGTGGACCTCCGGCAGGAACAGGGCTGGAGCGGAGGTCTCCTCGTTGACCCCCGGTCTGAGCTCCACTGAGGAGACCTTCTGCTGGGTCTCCGCCTGGAGCTCAGGGCTGGAGGTTGCCTGGTTAACCTCCAGTCGGAACTCCACTGGGGAGACCTCCTGCTGGGTCTCCGGCTGGAGCTCGGGGTTGACATGCCATAAACAGGCTGAACGCAAGGTGGCTGGTGTCAGCTGTGATTTTGTGAGCTTTCCTCAGACATTGTGTGTGGAAGACATCCTGTAGGGTAGGGAGTTTGTTACCAGTAATGAGTTCAGCTGCTCTTACGACTCTCTGAAGAGCCTTTCAGTCAAGAAGGGAGCAGCTACCATACCAGACAGACAAGCACCCAGTCAGGATGTGCTCAATGGTGCAGCTGTAAAAGTTGATGAGTATTTTGGAGGGGAGACCAAACTTCTTTAGCCTCCATAGAAAGTAGAGCCGCTGATGAGCAGATTTAACTACTGATGTGGTGTGCAGGGACCAGGAGAGGTCATCAGAGGGGTTCACCCCAAGGAATTTGATGCTCCTGACTCTTTCTACTGTTGCCCCATTGGTGTGTAAGGGGGCATGGCTGTCCTTCTGTGTCCTCCTGAAGTCCACGATCATCTCTTTGGTTTTGCTGACGTTGAGGCAGAGTTTGCTATCATTGCACCACTGTGATAGCATTCTCACCTCATCTCTGTAGGCTGTCTCATCTCCGTTTGTGATGAGGCCCAGGATGGATGTGTCATCAGCAAACTTAAAGATGAAAACTTAAACATCATCCCTTCCATGACCTACTGGTTAAACAGCAGGGCTCCTTTAGTAGGAGACTAATTCAGCTCTGCTGTAGAAAGGAACGGTACAGGAGATCGTTTGTACCAACAGCGATCACAACATGCAACAGCTCATCACTGTGATAGTTGAGCTTAACCACTAACAACTATTCATATACAATATGCACTGCAACTTTATTTCTATTCATTTTTCTTTTTTCTTTCTTTATCCCATATTCACTCTATACAATATTGTATATCTATATTGTACATACATTTATCACTGTGTACAATGTTTACACTTTTGACAATGTTGATAATACAAGTTTATTCTTTAGGATAAATCCCTTGAGGTGAACCATTTCATTTTCAAGGGGGTCCTAACATACAATACAAACAAAAATGAAAAACAAAATCAGTAACATAATAAAAAAAAAAAAAAAAACAACAATCAGCAATTCAACAAACACACTACAAATAAGACACACAAACATCAAAAGAATAAATATATTGGTGAACACAAACAAGGCTGTTACCAAATGAACAAATGTTTGCCCAGCAATGATATAATATTATATTTTATGTTATATAATACATAATATATTACTAACCCCATTTCCATAAAAGTTGGGATTTTTACTAAAATGCAATAAAAAAAAAAATGTGTGATTTGTCAAGTCTCTTAAAACTTTAATTAACTGACAAAAGTACAAAGAAAAGATATTCAGTGTTTTCACTGACCAACTTAATTGTATTTTGTAAATATAAACAAATTTAGAATTTGATACCTTCAACACAGGCAAAATAAGACTGAAAAGTTTATAGACTATTCAAGTAACACTATTTTGGAGGATTTAATTGGTAGAAGTTAATTGGTAACAGGGGAGGGTATCAGGATTGGACATAAAAGGAGCATCCACCAAAAGCTCAGTCTTTGCAAGCAAGGATGGGTCGTGGCTCATCACTTTGTGCCAAACTTCATGAGAGAATTGCCAGTCAGTTCAAAAAGAATATTGCTCAACGCAAGATTGCAAAGAATTTAGGTCTTTCACCATCTACAGTGCATAATATTGTGAAAAGATTCAGGGAATCCAGAGAAATCTCATTGCATAAAGGGTAAGGCCAGAAACCACTGTTGAATGTGCGTGACCTTCAAGCCATTAGGTGGCATTGCCTGAGAAATCATCATGCTACTGTGATAAATATAACCACATGGGCTTGGGAGTACTTCAGAAAATGTTGTCACTTAACACAGTCCACCACTGCATCCAGAAATGCAACCCGAAACTCTATTACGCAAGGAGGAAGCCAAACATCAACTCTATGCAGAAACACCGCCGAATTCTCTGGGCCCGAGCTTATCTCAGATGGACTGAAAGGCAGTGGAAACGTGTGCTGTGATCAGATGAGTCCACGTTTCAGCTTGTTTTCGGGAAAAAAGGACCATGCATCATTTGCATCAAGAGAAGCAGGTGTGCTCTTTGCCATTGCAGCCACCTTCGTCTAAGCTAATTCGTGCTTCCAAAACAGCCCCAATGGCAAAGAGCACACCTGCTTCTCTTTCATCTCAGTTCTTCTACTCCAGTGCTCACTACTTCTGCAAGCGAGCACTGGAGGCTACGGATCACGTGTGCTGTGTTCTACTGTCTTCACTCCCATTGGTAGTCGCTCCAAATTTGCAACTTTTGTCAAAAGTTAAACTAGTTGCCAATGGTCAAGCCGCTCGGTGTCCTTGACATCATTTGGGACCTTCAAACAGTAAAAATAAAATTCAGTACATTCTTGACCTGAGGGCAAAACTCCACACCTTAAGCCACATAACAAGTGGGGCGGCTGTGGCTCAGGTGGTAGAGTGGGTTGGTAGAGTGTCCTCGGGCAAGACACTGAATCCCATGTTGCTCCCAACGTCAGGCAAGTGCATTGCATGGTAGCTCTGCTGCCATTGGTGTGTGAGTATGTGTGTGAATGGGTGAATGAAACACAGTGTAAAGGTTAAAAGGTGCTATATAAGTGCATACCATTTACATAACACAGGAGAATTTGCTACAGGTGCAAGAACATCGGTCCCGGCTGTATAACAGCTCAACTACGAGAGTTCACACCGGGAGATAAAGTGCTCGTTTACCCATGTCGAGCTCTAAATTACTCGTGGCAAGTGGCAAGGGCCCTTAGAGGTCACACGCCGAATCATAACAGGCTTCTATAATAACTTAAATCGTTATGCAACAGTTTAAGTTAGTAGTAGGTTAGTTAAAAAAAAAAGTGTAACTCTGCCATTTTTACATTACTGTATATAATTCAATAGAAAAGGGAGAGAACTGAAACAAAATCATCTATAATATATAAGTATATATTATATACTGTGTGCTATGTGCTATACTGTGTATATGCAATACAATATACACTAAACACAATTTGCAATATTTAAATAATACAGTGCAATATACAATATAACATGCAAGTACAGAATCATAAATTTCATATTAAGCCAATTAATGCAAGAAGAGATAAAACCCACATAACCCAAATAAAAATCACATTTTCCCCCATTCTGATGGATGATGTGAATATTTTCTGAAGCTGCTGGCCTGTATCTGCATGATTTCATGCATTGGACTGCTGCCACACAATTGATTGATTAGATAACTGCATGAATGTTTAGGTGTACAGGTGTTTCTAATAAAGTGTGAGTGTAAATCTTATCGAAAACCTGTAGAATGACTTGAAGAGGGCAGTGCACAGGAGCTCCCCGCACAGTATGATTTTTATAGAACCAGCAAAATTGACAGAATTTTGTTGGTTGCTATAGCACATTAAAGGATTTATCTTTTTAATTTTACGTCACAAAAACATGCAATTTTTACAGGGGTTTGCAGACTTTTTATATTCATTGTATCTAGTAATTAGTTCCATCTTTAGTGATTCTAATTTTACTTTATTTCTAGAGGTATTTTCCACACACAATATGATATTATTACTGTGTTTTTGTCAGTGAAGTGCAAAGTGTTGGTGAACTGCTCTAAGGTGCTCCTAAATGAAACTCTGCTTAAGACACCCCAAAAGGCTCTAAATGTAACAGTATTTTTAAGACTTTGCTTAAAATAAGTCTTGGCCAATGTAAACTAATGTTAAAAAATAATGAAATAATGTCAGCTAATTGAAAAGCTTTCCTAGATGTAGAGTCCTGCGCAAAAGTCTTGAAATGCTGTAAAGAGTAAAGATGCCTTCAAAATAATGAAATGAAATGTTTCTACATTTAAAAGAAAATACAGTAAAGAGCAGTAAACAGTAATAATGAAACAAAGTCAGTATTTGGTGTGACAAAAAAAAATAAAAATAAAAATAGTAGTGTCCGGTAAAATTTGTGCAGTTTTATAAGGAAAAGAGCTGGTAAGTTTTATTGAGCATCTTGCAGCAAAACCCAGCAGCCTTCATTGTGTTTTTTGTCTGAAAAGTGGTCTCTTACATAATATGCTGCTTTCTTTAATGACATACAAACATTTTTCTGTAACATATAATTTTGTGCTAGAAAACTAATGTTTGAGAATCTAAAATGTTTTTTGTACTGGCTTGATAATGTAGAAGTCATAAAATAAAAAAGCTATAACAAAGTTTGTACTAAAAATAAATAGGGTGCCTAAAACCTTTGCACATAAGCAGGAAGCACTGTCATGTACTGCTTATGAAAGATATAACTAATTTTTGTGATCCTCAGAAACACTGGAAAGAAAACCAGTGGTGGAGGAAAAGTGATTTATAACAATGAATAGTAATGTGCAGAATTTCTGCAACACCTGTACCCATATAGCTCCTCCGCTATTTAACTCAAGTTAATAATTGGTTGTAACCAGATGCCCTGTGGAACCTTTTGGCAAGGTTTCTATCTAATGTGACTGAGTAAGCTAGGGAACTGCAACCCCAATTCCAATGGGGTTATTTACATTCCAAAATGTAAATAAAAACAGAATGCAATGATTTGGAATTGTTATAAACCCATATTTTATTCACAATAGAACATAGAAATCATATCAAATGTTTAAACTGAGGAAATGTACCATTTTAAGGAAAAAATAAGGTAATTTTGAATTTGATGGCAGCAACATGTCTCAAAAAAGTTGGGACAGGGCCATGTTTACCACTGTGTAGCATCCCCTCTTCTTTTAACAATAGTCTGGGAACTGAGGAGACCAGTTGCTGGAGTTTTGGGAGAGGAATGTTGTCCCATTTGTGTCTGATATAGGATTCTAGCTGCTCAACAGTCCTGGGTCTTCTTTGTTGTATTTTTCGTTTCATGATGCGCCAAATGTTTTCAATTGGTGAAATGTCTGGACTGCAGGCAGGCCAGTTCAGCACCCGGACTCTTCTACTACAAAGCCATGCTGTTGTAATAGATGCAGTATGTGGTTTAGCATTGTCTTGCTGAAATAAGCAAGGCCTTCCATGAAAAAGACGCTGTCTGTATGGAAGCATATGTTGCTCTAAGACCTGTATATACCTTTCATCATTGATGGTGCCTTTCCAGATGTGTAAGCTACCCATTCTATAGGCACTAATGCACCCCCATAACATCAGAGATGCAGGTTTTTGAACTGAGCACCGATAACAAGCGGATGGTCCCTCTTCTCTTTCGTCCAGAGGACGCCGCGTCCATGGTTTCCAAAAAGAATTTCAAATTTTGATTAATCTGACCACAGAACAGTTTTCCACTTTGCCTCAGTCCATTTTAAATGAGCTTTGGCCCAGAGAAGACAGCGGCATTTCTGGATCATGTTCACATATGGCTTCTTCTTTGCATGATAGAGCTTTAACCTGCATTTGTGGATGGCACGGTGAACTGTGTTCATAGACAATGAGTTCTGGAGGTGTTTCTGAGCCCATGCAGTGATTTCCATTACAGAATCATGCCTGTTTTTAATGCAGTGCCACCTGAGGGCCTGAAGATCATGGGCATGCAATATTGATTTTCGCCCTTGTCCCTTGCGCACAGAGATTTCTCCAGATTCTTGGAATCTTTTGATGGTATTATGTATTGTAGATGATGAGATATTCAAAGTCTTTGCAATTTTACATTGAGGAATATTATTCTGATATTGTTAAACAATTTGTAGATTTTTAGATGCACAGTTTTTCGCAGATTGGTGAACCTCTGCCCATCTTTATTTCTGATAGACTCTGCCTCTCTGAGATACTCTTTTTATACTCGATCATGTTACTGACCTGTTGCCAATTAACCTCCAGCTGTTTCTTTTTAGTAACACTTACTTTTCCAGCCTTTTGTTGCCCCTGTCCCAACTTTTTTGAGATGTGTTGCTGCCATCAATTCAAAATGACCTCATTGTTTTCTTAAAATGATACATTTCCTCAGTTTAAACATTTGATATGTTTTCTGTGTTCTATTGTAAATAGCATATGGGTTTATGAGATTTGCAAATCATTGCATTCTGTTTTTATTTACATTTTACACAGCATCCCAACTTTTTTGGAATTGGGGTTGTATTTATCAAGCCCTAAATAACAATTATGTGGTCCTCATCAACTTATATGAACAAACAAATAACCTCATGTGACAACAAAAAACACAAAAGATTTCAATATTTAGTCATTTTTTCCAAACCCTAGAACTCTTTTAAGAAACATTTTCATTGACATTGTGTCGGCCTTCAGGGGGCCCACTCAAAACTTGGGGTACCAAACAGTTGCCTGTTTTGCCTGTTCTGTAGCTATTGTTCTGGTTAGAACATTTGCTACACCAGTCAAAACACTAGCAACAATCCATACAGGATTATACAGGATTGCAAAATCATAAGAGTAGATAAATTATGGTAAACACTAGAGAAAATACATTTTGTACATTTTGAACATTCAACCGGTAAGATACAAAACAAACAAATAGCAAATATGAATGGTAGAAACAATGTCAGGGAATGATTAAGCTGTTAAAAAAATGTTTGCTGTTCATATTGAGACATTGAGTCCTCCAAAGTCCTCCAAAGAGATATGATGGAGATGATCAAAACATGTGATCATGGGATTGAATTTTATTTAACACACCTTGCTCACTGTGTTCATAAGGTATGCAAAATTTGCTAACTACAGCCATCCATGACTTATTGGGCCAGTAATCTAGCCATAGTTTCTCCTAGATGACAATAATTAAACAAAGACATTGCCGGCTAGTTTAGTGCTGTCTGAATATTGAATTTGAGAGTAACCTCTAGTAGGGAAAGCAGTAGACCGCCTTTAACACACCATGCTTGTTTTATGCATTAACCACAGTATGATCATTATTGTTATAAACTATGAAGTATTTCATAACAATTGCCAGCCAAAGCCTAGTCTGAGACCCCTATCATATTATGCCCATTATATTTCATAACTTTAGACACCCAAAATCGGTTATAGATGTCTGTAATTAATTGCTAAATCCAGTGTTTAAAGTGGAATGTCTCTGGCTATTGACAACAAAATGGTCTAAAATGAATTTTGGAAACAGTGCTGGACCTCCTCTATTATATAAAACTCATCCATACTGCTTATCCTACACAGGGCCATGGGGGAGCCTGAAGCCTATTCCAGGGAACTCAGGGCACAGGGCAGGAGATATTCTGGGCGGGGGGCCAACCCATCTGAGGGCACAATCGCACACACATTCACACACTACGGACAATTTGGAATCAGCCTACAACACGTCTTTGGAGAGGGGAGGAAACCGGAGTACCTGGAAGAAACATGCAAACTCTGCGCACACAGGACAGAAGTTGGATTCAAACACCCAGAAGTGTGAAGCAAACGTGCTAACCACTTAGCCACCATGCCCTCCTATATAATATATATAGGTATATATTTTATAGGTATAAACAATGGAATATTTATTAAGATAACCCAAAGTTAGTTAATGAGTTCAACCTCACAGTCCCACACCCAGGCTGGGTGGGATGCCCAAGAGGGTTTAGTTGACATTACACTGACATGCAGACTAAAACCATCTTAAATACATGTATTTGATCTAAATTTTATGGCCAAAGAGGTAGGGCTCATCAGATAAGTCAATAGCTCCCAATTTTGGTATCTGGTGTGCTTTTTTCACAGTAATCAAAAGCTTATGCCACATCCACTGAAACTTTTGTGGCAAATTACAGACATTTTCTCATATGTAGGGGATCTTTGGCTATTTGTTAATTTAATTCATGCAAGTTTGCTAAAAATCAGGTGCACACAAAAATAGAAAAGGGAAGATGGACTTGTTAACTTAAGGGAATATATAACAAAGTTCTTGTATAATATATAGCAAAGTGTATGGGTGTCTCTTGTCCCAACCTGCTTAAAATCTAGCTTGATCTGACAAGCTATCAGCTGTCAAAACTGTCTGAGCTAGTTAATCCAGTAGACCATCTTTAGCGGTGTAAAATTTTTTCTTTAGCCCCAAATAATTTTGCACTTGGAGCAGTTTATCACTACGTAACTGAATGTCAGTAAAATAAGACAGCAGTGTTGTAAATTTGTATCTTCAGTAAACAAAGGTAAGTCCAATCAGACAGGGTTTACAGACAAATACGAGGAAATACTTGTGTCTTATTAGCTGACAGGTCTCAATTCTGCCAAATGCTAGCTCACACAGTCAGTTAGTGTGAGGGGAAAATGGACATACAGTGATTTTTATTTTTTATTTTTTACCAGTAAAGGGGTTGAAACTGAAACACTAGCATGTCTCATGCTAATAAATGAAATAGAAAACCAGGAAGATGGAGTTGAAGAATATAATTAAAAAATAAGTAGTGTAATACATAAAACACAGGCATAAGCTAAAGTTAGGAAAACTATTAGAGCAGCAAAAAGGAAATATCGGAGGGAGTACTGTAATAATATTGGATGGGACATATAAAATGTGGGGTATGATTAGGAAAATGGGAGGAAATAACAAGAGAATGGAGAAGAAATTGCAATTTCAAATTTCAGTTGCAAAACTGTCAGATTTTGCACTATTAAGTATACTGAAATTATAAGAGAAACTTCCAGCAACATGGAAACATTCAATAATAATCCCTATAGAAAAGCGAGGAAAAGGCGGATCTGAAGCAACAAATTACAGACAGATAGCGTTAACTTCAAAAGTGTAAAATAATGGAAAGAATGATCACAAATTAGACTTGCACATGTATTAGAAAGTAGAGGCCTTCTTTCACACTATCAAGGTGAATTCCGTAAGGGAAAAACAACAATGGACTCAATATTAAGTTTGGAATCAGAGATAAGAAAAGCACAAATAAGTAAAGAATCTGTAATCTGTTTTCATCGACGTGGGAAAAGCACATGACATGCTTTGGAAGGAGGGATTACTTATAAAACTCAAGAAGTTGTGTATCCTGTTTTAGGAGTTACTGTACTGTCTTGTGTTGTTTGCACGTGCACTTATGCAGAATGTGTAGATCTTTAGTTCTGTGTCGTCTCATGTGGTTTAGTGTGTTGTTTTATGTAGCACCATGGTCCTGGAGGAACGTTGTTTCGTTTCACTGTGTACTGTACCAGCTGTATATGGTTGAAATGACAATAAAACCACTTGAACTTGAAGTGGAAAAATGTATAACTGGGTGTTAGATTTTTTTTATTTGAGAGAACGATTCAGGTTAGAGTGGGAACATCTTGCTCTACGGTTTATGCAGTTGAAAATGGAACACCACAAGGGAGTGTGTGCAGTACACTTTTGTTCAACATAATGATAAATGATATATTCAATGAAGTAGAACAGGGTATGGGTAGATCATAGATATGCAGACGACGGGGCACTTTGGAACAGAGGCCGAAATATACCATATACAGTTAGGAAAGTTCAAGCAACAATAAATATAGTTGAAGAGTGGGCTCAAAATGGGGTTTCGTATATCAGAAGCCAAAATGCAGGTAATATGTTTTACAAAACAGAGAAATGTTTGCATTAAATTATCACTCTATGGACAGCTTCTGGAACAGGTGTCAGTGGTAAAATTTCTTGGAGTCTGGTTGGATGAAAAACTGACATTTAATACACATGTGGAAAAACTGTTGACAAAGTGTAAGAAAGCACTAAACGTTATGAGATGTTTAGCAGGACGTGAATGGGGTGCAAGCCGCAGCTCTCTTAGAAATATATATCTGGCTAGTATTAAATCAGCCATAGATTATGGGTGTATGGTATATGGTGCGGCGAGCAAATCTATGCTGAAAAAGATTGAGGTGGTGTAGACACATGCTTTAAGATTATGCTGCGGCGCATTTAGAGCATCCCCCAAAGCTGCCCTGCAAGTAGAAATGGGAGAAATGCCATTAGAAGAAAGACGCAAACAACTGAAAATTGTATATTGGGTATCCCTGGAGGGACATAATAAAGGACATCCAACTAAAGCAGTATTTACAAAATGTTGGGAACACAGAAGAGGAAATATAAAAAGTATAGGATGGGTAGCGGAAGAAATGGTGAAATCTATAGGCTTAAACAAGATGAAATATAGTCATACAGTCCCAATGTCTGCAATCCCACCTTGGATGTTTGTAATGCCTATAGTAGAGCTTAAATTAGTAGAAGAAGTAAAGAAACAGAATAATGACCCAATAAATGTACAAGTTCATCACTATATTGCCCAGACATATTATGATGTGACACAAATTTATATGGATGGTTCAAAGGATCCAGAAACTAATAAAACAGGAATAGCAGTATTTGTACCATAACATGAAATAGTTATTAAGAAAAGAGCTCCAGATTTTTTATCTGTATTTAGAGCAGAGCTAGTAGCTATTGTTATGGCCCTCCAGTGGTAGAGGAAAAACGTAAGCAGTAATATGCTCAGATTCATTGGCAGCATTAAAGAGCATTCAGCATGGCTAATCAAAGTATAGACAAGCCCTTATTCTTGAAATAATGGAGAGCATATTGAGATTTAAAAATCAGGGCACTGCTGTTTCATTTATCTGGATCCCAGCTCATGTTGGAGTGGAAGGAAATGAGGTAGCAGATAAGAATGCTAAGAATGCATTGAAGCTGAATAATATAGGAATTGACATAAAAATCAGTAAAACAGAAGCAAAGACAATTATTAGAAAAGCTCTAATAGAATCATGGCAAAACCAGTGGGATAAGGAGAAGAGAGGCCGGCATCTGTATAAAATTCAAAGGGAAGTAGGAATATGAAATAATGATACTGATTAGATTTAGATTAGACTGATTTAGAAGAAGAGAAGAAGCATAATAACAAGACTCAGAATAGGCCATACAGCATTGAATGGAAATCTGCATAAAATAAAATAAAAAACAACATCCTAATGGATTATGTAGGCACTGTGAAATGAATGAAAATGTTGAACACGTTTTATTGCAGTGTACAGCATACAACAGAGAACGACAAATACTGGAAACAAAAGTACAGAAAGAATATGAAAAGAATATGACTTTAGAACATTTAGAGTAAGCAGCAAGGGGATAAAAAAAATATTAAAATAGCTTTGATAAGATATAATCTAGCCACAGGAGGTCACAAGCCAGTGTACGTTTTGTGCCGGTCCCAAGCCTGGATAAATAGAGAGGGTTGTGTCAGGAAGGGCATCCAACGTAAAACTTTTGCCAAATTCAACATGCGAGTCACGAACATGACTTCCATACCGGATCAGTCGGGGCCCGGGTTAACAATGACCACCATCGGTGCCGTTGACCTACAGGGCACTGGTGGAAATTGGGCTACTGTTGGTCGAAGAAGGAGAGGAGGAAGGTGTGTTAGAGGAGGAAGGCATGTCCGTAGGCAGAGAGAGAAGAGGAAAGGCAGGAGTTTAGGATTGAAAGTAGGGACTTTGAATGTTGGTACGATGACAGGTAAAGGCAGAGAGCTGGTAGATATGATGCAGAAGAGGAAAGTCGACATTCTGTGTGTCCAGGAGACCAGGTGGAAAGGGAGCAAGGCTAGAAGCATTGGAGCAGGGTTTAAACTGTTTTATCATGGGGTGGACAGGAAGAGAAATGGAGTAGAAGTGATCCTGAAGGAGGAGTTTGTGAAGAATGTTCTGGAGATAATGTAGCGTATGATCTATGCTCAAACTGATTTCTAAATTAACCCAAACTAAACATAGAAAGTTTCACCACTCAGGCGACCGAAAATAACCCCGAGAGGCCTCCTGCGGCCAGATGCCCTTTGGAATGCAAAAAGTCTCTCTGGGACCCACACAGGACTTACCCCTGCAATAAAAGAAACCTTTGATGACTGAACGTCTGGGAAACTTCATGATTACAGGTGCATCTCAATAAATTAGAATGTCGTGGAAAAGTTCGTTTATTTCAGTAATTCAACTCAAATTGTGAAACTCGTGTATTAAATAAATTCAACGCCACAGACTGAAGTAGTTTAAGTCTTTGGTTCTTTTAATTGTGATGATTTTGGCTCACATTTAACAAAAACCCACCAATTCACTATCTCAACAAATTAGAATATGGTGACATGCCAATCAGCACACCTGCAAAGGTTTCCTGAGCCTTCAAAATGGTCTCTCAGTCTGGATCACTAGTTAAGCCACAAACATTCATTGCCAAAGAAGCTGGCTGTTCACAGAGTGCTGTATCCAAGCATGTTAACAGAAAGTTGAGTGGAAGGAAAAATTGTGGAAGAAAAAGATGCACAACCAACCGAGAGAACCGCAGCCTTATGAGGATTGTCAAGCAAAATCGATTCAAGAATTTGAGTGAACTTCACAAGGAATGGACTGAGGCTGGGGTCAAGGCATCAAGAGCCACCACACACAGACGTGCCAAGGAATTTGGCTACAGTTGTCGTATTCCTCTTGTTAAGCCACTCCTGAACCACAGACAACGTCAGAGGCGTCTTACCTGGGCTAACGAGAAGAAGAACTGGACTGTTGACCAGTGGTCCAATATCCTCTTTTCAGATGGGAGCAAGTTTTGTATTTCATTTGGAAACCAAGGTCCTAGAGTCTGGAGGAAGGGTGGAGAAGCTCATAGCCCAAGTTGCTTGAAGTCCAGTGTTCAGTTTCCACAGTCTGTGATGATTTGGGGTGCAATGTCATCTGCTGGTGTTGGTCCATTGTGTTTTTTTGAAAACCAAAGTCACTGCACCCGTTTACCAAGAAATTTTGGAGCACTTCATGCTTCCTTCAGCTGACCAGCATTTTGAAGATGCTGATTTCATTTTCCAGCAGGATTTGGCACCTGCCCACTCTGCCAAAAGCACCAAAAGTTGGTTAAATGACCATGGTGTTGGTGTGCTTGACTGGCCAGCAAACTCACCACACCTGAACCCCATAGAGAATCTATGGGGTATTGTCAAGAGGAAAATGAGAAACAAGAGACCAAAAAATGCAGATGAGCTGAAGGCCACTGTCAAAGAAACCTGGGCTTCCATACCACCTCAGCAGTGCCACAAACTGATCACCTCCATGCCACGCCGAATTGAGGCAGCAATTAAAGCAAAAGGAGCCCCTACCAAATATTGAGTACATGTACAGTAAATGAACATACTTTCCAGAAAGCCAACAATTCACTAAAAATGTTTTTTTTTTATTGGTCTTATGAAGTATTCTAATTTGTTGAGATAGTGAATTGGTGGGTTTTTGTTAAATGTGAGCCAAAATCATCACAATTAAAAGAACCAAAGACTTAAACTACTTCAGTCTGTGGCATTGAATTTATTTAATACACGAGTTTCACAATTTGAGTTGAATTACTGAAATAAACGAACTTTTCCACGACATTCTAATTTATTGAGATGCACCTGTATGTATGTATATATATATATATATATATATATATATATATATATATATATATATATATATATATATATATATATATATATATATATATATATATATATATAAAATGTGTATGTTTTGCTTAGAGTTAGTCGTGTGTATCCATAGTCACATATAGCTATTAAAATCTATTATCCCACGCTTGATTTTCTCTGTTTTGTTGACGGGATGAGTCAATTAAATACTGCATAAGATCGATTACCCGCTCTATCTTTAATAACAAACTTCGTGAGTTAATTCTTCCTGGCCAGAAGGATAAACTCACTCTTTAGAGTTCATAAAGCTGATCTAGGCTACATACATAGTCATAATTAATTATAATCCGTTGTAGTTAATTATCTATATGTATATGTGCACCTACATGAATTCCCTTTCATGGCTGATGTATATTTATAACTGGTCACAACACGCGTTGATTAGATATATAGATATATTTCACGCCAGTCGAGCTAATTCCTTACATAAATTGGAGAATATATTTAAACGTGTTAAACATCTTTTAATTTGTTACATAGATTGTAACTGGTGGAGAATATTATTTTAAACGTTGCAGATTCATCCGAGTTACTACACATTCCTGTAGATAACGCGGGCACGCTTTAAAACTCGTCTCCTTTGAAAAGGTGCGTTGAATCCAAGCGTGCGCTTCTGTTTCATTTCATGTTTAAAGTTGATCCATTGCATTATTCTGGTGGAAAAGAATAATGCATAATAATGCTCCTTTTGTAAATTTTGCTACAGTAAAGAGAGTGTCAGATAGGTTGATGAGTCTGAAACTGGAAATTGAAGGTGTGATGTTGAATGTTGTTAGTGCTTACGCTCCACAAGTAGGTTGTGAGCAAGAGGAGAAAGATCGGTTCTGGAGTGAGCTTGAGGAAGTGATGCAGAGTGTTCCCAGATGTGAGAGAGTGGTGATAGGGGCAGACTTTAATGGACATGTTGGTGAAGAGAATAGTGGGAATGAGGAAGTGATGGGCAGGTTTGGTCTTCAGGTAAGGAACCCAGAAGGACAGAGGTTGGTAGACTTTGCTAAAAGTATGGAGATGGCTGTGGTGAACACATACATTCAGAAGAGGCAGGAACACAGGGTGACATATAAGAGTGGTGGCAGGAGCACACAGGTGGACTATATTTTATGTAGACACTGTAATCTGATGGAGATTAGCGATTGCAAAGTAGTGGTAGGAGAGAGTGTAGCTAGACAGCATAGGATGGTGGTGTGTAAGATGACTCTGGTGGTGAGGAAGATGAAGAGAGCAAAGGCAGAGCAGAAGACAAAGTGGTGGAAGTTGGAAAAGGAAGAGTGCTGTGCAGTTTTCAGGGAGGAGTTGAGACAGGCTTTAGGTGGTCAGGAGGTGCTTCCAGATGACTGGACTACTACAGCCAAAGTGATCAGGGAGACAGGTAGGAAGGTGCTAGGTGTGTCATCTGGAAGGAGGAAAGAAGACAAGGAGACTTGGTGGTGGAATGAGGAAGTTCAGGAGTGTATCCAGAAGAAGAGGTTAGCTAGGAAGAAGTGGGACAGTGAGAGGACGGAGGAAAGTGGACAGGAATATAGGGAGATGCAGCATGAGGTTAAGATAGAGGTGGCAAAGGCCAAACAGAAAGCTTATGAGGACATGTATGCAAGGTTAGACAGTAAGAAAAGTGAGAGGGATTTGTATCGGTTGGCGAGGCAGAGGGATAGAGATGGTAAGGATGTGCAGCAGGATAGAGATGGAAATGTGTTGACAGGTGACAGGAGGGTGAGGGAAAGATGGAAGGAGTACTTTGAGGAACTGATAGAGAGAAGAGTAGTAGAGGCAAATATTGTTGAGCAGGAAGTAGAAAGGATTAGCAAGGGTGAAGTTAGGAGAGCTTTGAAGAGGATGCAGAGAGGAAAGGCGGTTGGTCCTGATGACATACCAGTGGAGGTATGGAAGTGTCTAGGAGAGATGGCAGTAGAGTTTTTAACTTGGTTGTTCAACGAGGTCTTAGAGAGTAATGACTGAGAGGATGCCTGAGGATAATATATCGGTAAAAGGATGCTGAGGTTAGCGCTGCCAGGCAGGAGGCCGAGATTAAGACCAAAGAGGAGGTTTATGGATGTAGTGAAGGAGGACATGAAGGTAGTCGGTCTGAGAGAAGAGGATGCAGGGGATAGGGCTAGATGGAGGCAGATGATTCGCTGTGGCGACCCCTGAAGGGAACAGCCAAAAGGAAAAGAAGAAGAAGAAGCTTTGATAAGATATCTAAAAAAAAAAGGAAATTATACAAGAGTATAAAATATTTAATAGTATTTAATGTCATTATTATTGTAAGTTTTTTTTCTTTCCTAAGCATTGACGCACCACACTCCAGCTCAGTAGGTGGCGGTAATGCACCTAAAGCTGGTTTGCCAACCGCCAATAAACAGTACAAGAAGAAGAAGACGAAATAGAAGACGACCCTTTGGGCTTTCCATAGTCACAGGTTCGCTTTGCGTCCACTACTTCCTATCATTTGCACTGGTACCTGGCCATTGAGACCAAAATTCATCTCTCCTCAGGATAGCTGGATATTCCTATAAAACAATTTCATTTTAACTGTTTAATATCTTTTAATAGTTTATTCTTTAAGACATGAGGAAAACCTGTTTAAGCAATGAAATCACGTTTTGATGGCTAGTAACATATGCTTGTCTCGATGTCTTCCTGATGTGGAGCTGACGCCAACAGCGAGACCAAGGAATTGAGTATCTGATGGCGAGACCACAGCCTCTGTATAAGCCCCGCCTCAGTCAAACGCAAATGCATCTTCAAATAGATGCACGTGTTATACCGCTCCCGCAGACTTGATTATGGACTAAATCGAGGACAGAGCAGAAAGGAGAGACAGGCGGTTAATGCGAATATACCAAGCAAAGTCAGCTGTTATTTCAGCTCTTTTGTGCCCAGCCAAACTCGTCCAACAGTGGCTTCCTAGATTTCTGAACGACTGTCTCCATCAGGTACCACTATTTTTTCTCTTTCGCTCGTTACTCACCACTTATTCAGGTAGCTGTAAGAAAACAGCCTAGATTTGGGGGCATTTTTTTTGTCCCGCGTCACTTAAGGAAGTGAATTGTAGCCTATTGTCGTGCGTGTCTCTGTGCCCATAATATGTAGGCTAAAGGGCACGGGGACGGCACAGTTACTCATTGTGTTTCTTCCTGGGTTTTATAATACCGCGATCATACCTAAACTGACAACAGATTACACATTATCTAAATAGCGTGTTGTTAAGGGTCACGTAGGTGCATTTCGAGTGAGTCGAGTGTTTGATAAACCTGTACCTTTCACTAGGGGGGGGGGAGTCTCTCTTTTTTTTGTAAATTCGACATTGTGTTTAGTTGTGGTTCGAGCAATTCCGCGTCCTTGCACAAACTGTTCAGTGACATACGAATGTGTCACTTTAGATAACAAGTAAGCTATGAAGTCGTCATAGTATAATTTAAACGCCTTGTCAGCTAGTTTATTTCAGTATGAATATGGAATGCTAAACGAGATAACAGTGGTTAATGATAATATGTCAAGTGATAATGGAAATGCGTCATACAATGATTATTTGTTATTTAACCTTAACATTTAATTAATTAATGTTTGTTATTTAATGATAAATGGTGATTATTTAACCTTACATAAAGCCATTAACCACTAATCACCAAAATACGATTTCCTTTCTATAATCACCCACAGCACCCATAAGCTATATGCTATTATAGCTTATCCCACAGCGCTGCTGAATTCTCAAATCAGAAAATGTGGGTTTTCTGTAACGTTATCGTTAAAAAGTTTCTATAAAAGTTATCGATTCTGTTGTAACCACTTGCACATGGGCGCTATGGTGGATGCTCCACATAATACAAGACTTATAAACGGATAAAAAAAATTATATAGAACTATTTAACGAATTAAACATGAATCTTTCCTTTAAGAGGCGTTTATTTAACACGGCAGGAATCTCGGGTGTCAGAGCTTTGTATAATGGTTCTGCCACTGGTGAGTCTGTGTGAGTCTTCAGGACAGACAAATAGGTGCATCTAAAAAAATAAAAAATAGAATAACGTGTAAAAGTTCTTTTTTTTCCATAATTTAATCCAAAAAGTGGAACTTTCATATATTCTAGATTCATTACACATAAAGTGAAATATTTCAAGCCTTTTTTTTGGTTTGTTTTAATCTTGATGATTACGGCTCTTGGAAAGCCAGTATCTCAAAATATTAGAATAAAGAATTTATAATCCAGAAATGTCGACCTTCTGAAAAGTATGTTAATTTATGCACTCGATACTTGGTCAGGGCTCCTTTTGCACGAATTACTGCATCAGTGTGGCATGGCATGGAGGCAATCAGCCTGTGGCACTGCTGAGGTGTTATGGAAGTCCAGGTTGTTTTGATAACGGCCTTCAGCTCGTCTGTATTGTTGGGTCTGGTGTCTCTCATCTTCCTCTTGACAAAATTCAGGTCAGGCGAGTTGGCTGGCCAATCAAGCACAGTAATACCATGGTCAGCAAACCAGTTACTAGTAGTTTTGGCACTGTGGGTAGGTGCCAAGTCCTGCTGGAAAAGTAAATCAGCATCTCCATAAAGCTTGTCAGTAGATGGAAGCATGAAGTGCTCTAAAATCTCCTGGTAGACGGCTGCAAATGAAATGCAAAATTTACTTCCATCTGAAAAGAGGACTTTGGACCACTGAGCAACAGTGTTTTGAGTAAAAAGGTGTTTTGAGTTAATTAGCTGATTAGAGCTCTTCTCAGGCTTACATTGCTGTATTATAAATTCTTTATTCTAATATTTTTTCTTTCCATGAGCTGTAAGCCGTAATCATCAAGATTAAAACAAAAAAGGCTTGAAATATTTCACTTTATGTGTAATGAATCTAGAATATAAGTTCCACTTTTTAAATTAAATTACGGAACAAAATGAACTTTTTCACAATATTCAAATTTTTTGAGATGCACCTGTATTTGCGGTTTCTAGGTGAAATGACAAGCTGAGGTTTTTTTTTTTTTTGGTTTTGTTTAGTTTTCTCTTGTGAGAGAACCACTATTTCCATCCATCCATTCATCCATTTTCCATATCGCTTATCCTACACAGGGTTGTGGGAAGCCTGGAGCCTTTCCCAGGGAACTCTGGGCACAAGGCAGGGGACACATTGCAGGGCACAATTGCACACACATTATGGACAATTTGGAAATGTCAACCAGATTACAACACGTCATAGGACTGGGGGTGGAAACCGGAGTACACGGAGGAAACCCCCAAAGCGCAGGGAGAACATGCTGACATGCAGAATAAAACCATCGAATACAGTGCAGAGATGGGATTTGAACCCCCATCCCTGGCAGCACGAGGCTAACCACTAAGCCACCATGTCCCTTACAACTCTTTATAGCTGCTATAGCATAAGTTATAACAGGAACAGACTTGTCTCGAGGATGTTGTTATTATCTATAATATATATAAATATCATAATTGTAGTTATAATAATTATCATAGTTGTCAAATTGAAATTAATGCAAAATCAAGCAAACTCCACAATATCCTGAGGAGCTTGCGATTTTTAAAAAATTACTGCAGATTTTCTGCAGATTTGGGCCAAGATGTGCCATGTCTCGTTACAAAGCGCATTAAGCCAAAGCCATCTTTGAGTCATGTGCATCGAACATGAGTACAGCTAATGAGTACAGTCTCATTTGCCAACAAACATCACTGCAAAAATACCATGCAAAAAAAAATTCATGAATTTGCGATTTCACCAATTCAGCAAAGTTTTCCACAAAAAAAGCACAAACAAGTACACAAGTTGCATCACAAATTTTTAAGAAAGCTGCAGCAAAAGCAAGCATTTATGGCTGCAACAATCACAAAAAACTCTGTACGGACTGATTTTAGGAGGTGCTATTATTAGGAAATGGTCAACTTCAGGGTGGTAACAGAAACTCTGCTTTGCATTGCACCTCCCCATCAAGGATTATTTTCCTATGACACCACTCCCTGTTTTGGTTTATTCATTACATAAGATTGGCTTTTTGCTAACTCGATAGCTTGACAAAGCCTGTAGGACCTCTAAATTGTCATTACACGCATTCAGTGAGAGTGCAGTTTTTGAATGCTCTCATGCCAGTGCCAGAGGGGAAAGCAATCAAATGTGACTAAAAATGCTTACAGCTCACAGCAGAGCCTATGAGTTATGATATAAAATTTCTTAGGGTGCTTTCACATATGCAGTGGTTAGTCTTTTTGATTAAAACCCTGGTGTGTTTCCTTCGGGTATGGTTACTTTGTGCAGGTGAGGACATAGCAATCAAACATGGGTGTGGACCAAAACCTGCAGTTCATTTGTATTGAGAAGGTGATTAGACTTTGAATCAATTCAACTGCAGGAATTGAACCAAGCATGCCATGTATTTTGGATTGTGTGCAGCATTTTGCAGGAGAAAGCTAAACTGCTCCACAATGGGCAAACTGAGTCAAAGGACAGAGCTGTAGCACTGCAGAAATGTGATGTGTGCTGGATATTTGGGCCAGCAAACAAAAAGAGAACATAAAGAGTGGCTGCAATATACAATTTTTTTACTAGTTATTTATACAATTATCTGGTAAATATTTGATTGGCAGCGCTGTGTTCTTCATGCTCAGGGGTTTTTTGTGATCTCTATGTGCACAGGCAAAGGTTTGATTACCTTTTTCTGTCACCTTATTTCTGATAAATTAAAGAATTTTACTAATATGTTTTTAGAGATACACAACCTCAGCCAATGTGTTTTTACTTTTTTTGGTTCATTTAATTATGTGCAGTGTAAAATCAAGCCAAGCCCAATAGCAGTAAAACAAAAAGTATATATTATTTTCCTGAGTCAGCAAATAGGTGTGAAAGCAGGAGTAGGATAAACATTTATCAGTTAAATTGTGCTGGTTGTCCTGTTGGTTTCTGTTGGTATGTGTATAGGTGTGTATATATATATTTTTTTTTTTTTATAATTTATTTATTTGTGCATGTAACACAGTGGGTATAGAAAAGAATCACCACCCTTTAAAATAATCACATTTTGTTGCTTTTCAGCCTGAAATGAAGACAGACACAGTTTTTGTTTTATCCAGCTGTATTTACTCAGTGCAACTTTATAACATCCAAGTGAAAGATATAACACCAACTTGTGAGAGAAATTTTTTTTTTTTAAATAAAAGACCAGAATCACTGAGTTGGAAAAAGGATCACCCCCCTCCTAAAAATGACTTATAAACTCAATCAGTTGTAGCTAATCACCTTCTCAATGGCACACAAAGCCATTTGACTTTCACCTGTGATCAGCTGTGGTCATTTTGATTAGCTCAGCATGAAAAGAGCTTTCCTGGAGCATTTTGTAGTGCAACTGAAGCCAACAATCTACTATGGGTGGCAAGGCACTGTCAAAAGATCTCTGGGATAAAGTTGTGGACAGGCACAAGTCAGAGATGGATACAAAAAATTTCAAAGGCTTTATCAATGCATATAAGCACAGTGAAGTCTATTATTAAGAAGTGGAAGGTATTTGGTAAAGCACAGACCCTCCCTGGATCAGGACGTCGCTCTAAACTGGATGAAAGAGCCAGGAGGAAACTGGTCAGAGAGGCTACCAAGAGGCCTAAAGCAACTCTGAAGCAGTTGCAGGAATTTATGACAGAGTGGTCATTCTGTGCATGTGACAACAATATCACAAATACTCCACAAATGTGGCTTGTATGGGAGGGTTGCAAGAAAAAAGCCACCCACGATTCCCAAGATTCTGAGGCCACATGGAAAAAGGTGTTATGGTCAGATGAATTATTTGGCCTCAACACCAAATGATATGTCTGGTGGAAATCCAATACAGCTCACCATCTAAATAACACCATTCCTACAGTAAAGCATGGAGGTGGTAATATCCTGTTATGGAGGTGTTTCTCTGCAGCAGGGACTGGAGCACTTGTCAGGATAGAAGGAAAATGGATGGGGCAAAATACTGTCAAATTCTTGAGTAAAATCTGCTGCCCTCTGCCAGAAAGTTGTCAATGGGAAGAAGGATTACCTTCCAACATGACAATGACCCAAAGCACACAGCAAAACTGACCACACAGTGGTTGAAGAAGAAAAAGGTGAATGTCCTTGCATGGCCTAGTCAGAGCCCAGACTTAAACCCCGCTGAAAATCTGTGGAATGATTTGAAGACTGCTGTCTACAAACAGTCACCATCAAATTTAACTGAACTTGAGCAGTTCTACAAAGAAGAGTGGGCAAATATTGCAAAGTCTAGATGTGCAAAGTTAGTAGAGACATATCCCAACAGACTAAAGGCTGTAATTAAAAAAATAAAGCAAGGGGGTGATCCTTTTTCCAACTCAGTGATTCTGTTTTTTATTTTTTATTTTATTTTTTCTGACATGTTGGTGTTGTACCTTTCACTTGGATGTTATAAGTTACACTGAGTAAATACAGCTGGATAAAACAAAAACTGTCTCTGTCTTCTTTTCAGGCTGAAAAGCAACAAAATTTGATTATTTTAAGGGGGGGTGATTTCCTATACCCACTGTATATATTCTGCAACAGTGAGTGCCGCTGATAGAGTGGGTGATTACAGAGAGGGAAAAACAGGAAAATAGTCTGGTGATCGTGAATAGATAAGGCAAACTGTGGGTTCTCATGACTCTGCTGGTTAGAGGAATGCCACTAATGTTCCTACACTGTGAATATACAGTTTTGCTTCCAAAGGTACAAACAGTTTAAATGGAAACTTGGTGTAATTAAGTGTTAAAATATTGCGTGACTGTAAGCCAAGCAAATTATCTAGACCCACAATTGCCAGATATTTATATGTTGCATATCAGTGGAACATATAAGGCATAACGCAGATTATTACACATTGTCAAGGTTTTGTTTGAAATTAAATCTGACTACAGTCTTTTTAAAAACAGAAATCTGTTAAGACATACAGCCGTGGCCAAAAGTTTTGAGAATGACACACATATTAATTTTCACAAAGTCTACTGCTTCAGTGTTTTTAGATCTTTTTGTCAGATGTTACTAACTGTTACTGAAGTATAATCACAAGCATTTCATAAGTGTCAATGGCTTTTATTGACAATTACATGAAGTTTATGCAAAGAGTCAATATTTGGAGTGTTGACCCTTCTTTTTCAAGACGTCTGCAATTCGCCCTGGCATGCTGTCAATCAACTTCTGGGCCACATCCTGACTGATGGCAGCCCATTCTTGCATAATCAATGCTTGGAGTTTGTGGGTTTTGTTTGTCCACCCGCCTCTTGAGGATTGACCACAAATTCTCAATGGGATTAAGGTCTGGGGAGTTTCCTGGCCATGGACCCAAAATGTCGATGTTTTGTTCCCCGAGCCACTTCATTATCACTTTTGTCTTGTGGCAAGGTGCCCCATCATGCTGGAAAAGGCATTGTTCGTCACCAAACTGTTCTTGGATGGTTGGAAGAATTTGATCTCTGAGGATGTTTTTGTACCATTCTTTATTCATGGCTGTGTTCTTAGGCAAAATTGTGAGTGAGCCCACTCCCTTGGCTGAGAAGCAACCCCACACATGAGTGGTCTCAGGATGCTTTACTGTTGGCATGACACAGGACTGATGGTAGCGCTCACCTTTTCTTCTCCGGACAAGCTTTTTTCCAGATGCCCCAAACAATCGGAAAGGGGATTCATCAGAGAAAATGACATTACCCCAATCCTCAGCAGTCCGATCCCTGTACTTTTTGCAGAATAGCAGTCTGTCCCTGATGTTTTTCCTGGAGAGAAGTGGCTTCTTTGCTGCCCTTCTTGACACCAGGCCATCCTCCAAAAGTCTTCACCTTACTGTGCGTGCAGACGCACTCACACCTGCCTGTTGCCATTCCTGAGCAAGCTCTGCACTGGTGGTGCCCCGATCCCGCAGCTGAATCAACTTTAGGAGACAGTCCTGGCGCTTGCTGGACTTTCTTGGGCGCCCTGAAGCCTTCTTCACAACAGTTGAACCTCTCTCCTTGAAGGTCTTGATGATCCGATAAATGGTTGATTTAGGTGCAATCTTACTAGCAGCAATATCCTTGCCTGTGAATCCCTTTTTGTGCAAAGCAATGATGGCTGCACATGTTTCCTTGCAGGTAACCATAGTTAACAGAGGAAGAACAATAATTTCAAGCACCACCCTCCTTTTAAAGCTTCCAGTCTGTTATTCTAACTCAATCAGCATGACAGAGTGATCTCCAGCCTTGTCCTCGTTAACACTCTCACCTGTGTTAACGAGAGAATCACTGACATGATGTCAGCTGGTCCTTTTGTGGAAGGGCTGAAATGCAGTGGACATGTTTTTTTGGGATTAAGTTCATTTTCATGGCAAAGAGGGACTTTGAAATTAATTGCAATTCATCTGATCACTCTTCATAACATTCTGGAGTATATGCAAATTGCCATCATAAAAACTGAGGCAGCAGACTTTGTAAAAATTAATATTTGTCATTCTCAAAACTTTTGGCCACGGCTGTACAGTTTGACTATGAATGAATTATTAACATATTGCAGTGGGTGCTGAAGTTCAAGAAGAAGCCATCTATTTGACCTGATCTCCATAATCTATATCACAATGTAAAAGCAAAGGTCATGTTGCTGTGTGTTTTGCAGAGCTATAAGAAACTTTATACATCTCAAATTCTGTACTGTTTTTTTTGTTGAATGTTTGCATCGACATCTAAAATACTGGCTGCTACTCTAACCACATACTGCTAAAGCAGGGTGTAATTTGGTTGGCAGGCAATGTGTGTCACTGAATAGACTCTTTATATAAAACAGTATTTATTAAAAATATTTATAAGTAGTGTCAAAAACTTTTCTTAGAAAATCTAAGAAAAAGTCTGATGAATGCTTTCTTATTTAAAGCTGTTTACAGGGACAGTGTTGGGAGCTGTTTATAAAGACAGAACGCTTTGTTCATGGCTTAATTAGCATCATCCACGGAAGTCTTCAAACATCCCCCAAGTTAATATTAACTTTTGAGGAGTTTTAACACTGGCTTTTCCTTAAAGGTAACTCAGCTAAAAGGTGTCACTACACCTAAGAATCATGAAATGATTGCAACCTGAGAGAGTTCAGTCACTGGGGCTTCTCTTTTCTCCAATTTGTTTTAGTTTATATGCTTGTGTAGCCATAACAATGGAGATATCTAACGTTTTACCTTCTTTCAGTGATATGGAGATGAACTATGATCCAGAGTTGCAGTTAAAATTGTCTTGTCCAGAATCAGGAAAAGTTGATACAAAGGGAAAAACTCAAGAGAGAGGCCAGTGGTCAAATAAAGTTGAATTTCTCCTGGCTGTTGCTGGGCAAATCATCGGCCTAGGAAATGTGTGGAGGTTCCCATACCTGTGCTACAAGAATGGAGGAGGTAAGTGTACAGAATGAACAATTCTTCATGCAATATTCAAATCAACAAGAAATCAGAAAGTAGTTCCTTTATGATGTGTATAATACATACCTCAAATTACATTATTTAATTTAAAAAAAAGTTATTTAGTTTTTAGTTGGGCTTTCAGTCTCATTACAGAAGAGAGACTGCACTTATAAAAGGTTTTAAATGATTTCTGTGTGAACCATCTTTGGCAAGACACTAGTGCTGGTGCTACTGGATCTCAGTGCTGCATTTGACACCATAGATAATAAAATAATCTTAGACCAAGGGTGTGAAACTCATTTTAGGTAACATGGCACATTACACTTAGTCCAATTTCAAGTTGCATTGTTGTTTGCATAAATGTGATCACCCCCAAGTCCCCTCATAGGCTGTGAAACCTCTAAATTTGTTCTTTTGGAAAGAGACGGTCACAATTTTAGCTTGCTAATGAAGAATTGCATATTATTAGCACATTTTGTCAGTAAAGTAATTTACGGCCCTGAGTTTATTGCTCTATTTTTGTCTCCTAGTGGAAAAACGGAGACTAGGTCATTTCCTGCCAGGAAATGCTTTTCCATCACATAGTCCATTTCTATTGGTTGGGCATTTGTGGCGATGTACGCAGGCGGTGTGTGGCATGGCGTGAATGTCAGTTGGTGAATCCTCCAGCCAAAGGAAACATTTGTTTACTTTTTCAATTCCTTAGGCTGGTTTGGTAGGCTAAATCATGCAATCGCTTGGGACCAAAATCACAGAAATACTTGGAAGAATCACTAGGGACATGCCAACTAGCAGTGCCAAAAGCTGGACCCATTGTCCGGAAGATCTCAGATATGATACACATTTGGCCGTTTTTTTCCCCATTTTGGTCACCTGCGAATTCCCACTCACCTGCCAGCTCTCCTCTATAATATGGGAGCTTCTTTCAAGCCAACTGCATCTTTTTGAACAGCTGCTTATGCTGTATCAGAGGGCAGCCTAACACATTCAGAGCAAAGCCCAATCTGCCCTCTTCTGCATGCTTGAGATCACATGATTGGCTAATGTCACTGTGACTGACAGAGTAGAGAGCACGGCCAATTTTCTCCCTTGGCTTCCGGCTGTGGTAATGTCAGGGTTCTAACTCCTGATCTCCAACGATCGAGTGAATGCGTTTTTCGGTTGCGACACTCTGTAGCTAATTTGGCCATCTTTAAGTACAAACATGAAATACTTCTATTTTCCCATACCTTAAACTTGGCAGTTTCTGCCTACATTTTATTATTTTTATTTTTTACATATCTCTTTCATAAGAGCAAGTCTTTCATATCCTCTTTTATTTTTATTTTAGTTATGTTAATGACTTTGAAAAGCATTTGTGTATGAAATGCACTGTATAAATAAACTTGCCTTGCCTAAAATTGTGACTTTGTTCTTTAGGAGCGTTTTTTATTCCGTATTTGGTCTTCCTATTTGCCTGTGGCATTCCACTGTTTCTCATGGAGTTATCATTGGGTCAGTACACCAGTCAGGGTAGCATAACCTGCTGGAGGAAAATCTGCCCCCTGTTTGAAGGTGAGCCTTTATGCTTTTACAGCTTTTTCCATAACTATGGGATTATTAGCGGAAATCTGTAGGTGTAGAACAATTTTTACAGCAAAGTTTGTTGTAGTTCTTACTAAGGCATCTGCAGTGGTCCAAGACAGCCTTGCAGGATATCGTAATTTTAATGGATAGAAATGTGTATTCTAAATGTGTATTCTAATGTATTAAGAGGTAGTATATGTGAGTACCTTGTACATGTGTATATTATTTTTCAGTCATCAACTTGAAACTTGAAATATTTTAGTAGTTATGTTTATTGATTACTGTATGTCAATTTGTACATTCTAGTGACGTACACTCATTGACCTCGTTATTATTAGAACAGAAAATCCTCCAAAACAATTCTCAAAAACCTACAATGAGTGAAACTCATTGGCCAGTTTAAGTACATCTAACATATAGAATCTTATCTACAAAGGACTGTATGAGGCTGCAGGTTTTCAATCAAACCATGCAAGAGCCACACCTGACTGTACTTGCTGGTCTTTGTCTTCAGTCAATGAGCAGGCATGGCTCTGATTTGGTTGGAATTAGGGTTGTCAAAAGTACCGGTACTTCAGTACCAAGACGTTACTAAAAAAAAAATTTGACGGTAACAGATTTTCACAAGTACCGAGTACCGGGTCAACCTGGTACTGATGCGCTGTTTGACAGGTAGTCAGTCGGGAACTTATCACAGGTGCACCATGCAATTATGGTAGCGGTTGCATTATGGATGTTGTAGCATAGTTTAATTCAAGTGTAGGACTGCAAACAAACATCCTTGTTTTTGCTTACTTAATGGTTAGCATACGCGTGTGTAACGCTAATACGGTCATGTGTCCTTGTTAACCATTTAATTCTTTTAAAAACATCCACAGCCCAGCAGTGGACCACCGCATTGTTAAGTGTAAAACTATGCTATGTACACAGCTGCTGTGTGTATGTAGGTACTCATGCGATATATCTTTGGAAAGCTAAGATTCTTGTGCTTTGATTGATATAAACCAACACTTACAAAACTGAGGCAACTCACATATGAAGCCTCATAGTAGTCCACTGATCCATAAAATCACCACAAAAACTTGTCTCTAAAAGTGTCTTGTTACACTGGCAAAGGTCCAAATGATTCGATTAAGTAAAAATATTTAGTCCAAAACAAATTATTACATAAATACCCACGGACTATTGCTGAGTCATTTCAGATTATAGGCAGATGTGCCTAATCTCACATTTTCTCTGTTATAACTCCGGTTCACTTTCAGCACGTCAATTTAAATGTCTGTGCATAAAGATATCTAACGAGAGTGGCAAGTGTTTCGTTTCAGAAATTTTTTTTTTTTTTTTTACATAGTTTGTAT
Source organism: Cranoglanis bouderius (assembly GCA_023630585.1). NCBI lineage: Eukaryota > Metazoa > Chordata > Actinopteri > Siluriformes > Cranoglanididae > Cranoglanis > Cranoglanis bouderius. The sequence continues at coordinate 22,962,796 of CM042537.1, forward strand.
TTTTTTGCTTGTAATTTATTTAGTTATTATTTACTTGAAGGGAAAAAACCTAAGGCCAAAACTTAAAGCATTTTTCAGAAATACTTGAAATATACATTTATTTTAATTTATTTAAATATTTAACTTTATAAATAATGTGTTTTGTTCAATTATGGCATATGTTTGTGATTTGCATGCATTTATTTTTACATTGCATGTATTTTTTTTTTTTGTACCTTTAATTACTTGTGGAAAAAAGACTTTGAAATACTTGAATTATACAGAATGTAATTTTTTTTTAATACATTTTATATTGATATTTAACTTTATTAATAAAATAGTGTGTTGTTCAATTAGCATGTTTTTGTGTTTTGCTTTGGTATTGAAATTGGTACCAAGTACTGTGGAATTTTACTGGTATTGGTACCAACTACTGAAATTTTGGTACCGTGACAACCCTAGTTGGAATGATAGCCTGCAGCCATATTGTGGAGGAGATTGAAGACTCTTTGTAGAGGTGCTAGGTGTAAGTGTACAATTGCTATAATAGGCTAATGCTATGCACAATTTATCATCACTCCTTATATCAGTTCATCAGTAGATAGGACCACAGTAGATATAACCATCACTGTGCAGATATTATTTGGGTGGTGGTCTATTTAATCTATCTAAATTATCCAATATTACATATCTGTGAGTGGCAAAAGTATGTGAACCTTTGCTTTCAGTATCTGGTGTGACCCCCTTGTGCAACAATACCTGCAACTAAAGGTTTCTGGTAAATGTTGATCAGTCCTGCACATTGGCTTGGAGGAATTTTAGCCCATTCCTCAGTACAGAACAGCTTCAGCTCCGGGATGTTGGTGGGTTTCCTCAATGAACTGCTTGCTTCAGGTCCTTCCACAACATTTCTTTTGGATTAATTCTATTTATTCTTCTTTAACTATTTTTGGTAGAACGGCTTGTGTGCTTAGGGTCATTGTCTTGCGGCATGACCCACTTTCTCTTGAGATTCAGTTCATGGACAGATGTCCTGACATTTCCTTGTAGAATTCACTGGTATAATTCAGAATTCATTGTTCCATCAACGATGGCAAGCTGTCCTGGCCCAGATGCAGCAAAACAGGTCCAAACCATGATACTATCACCACTATGTTTCACAGATGGGGTAAGGTTCTTATGCATACATAACCCTACTTATTTAAACCAAAAGTTCTACTTTGGTCTCATCTGTCCACAAAACATTTTTTTCCAATAACCTTCTGGCTTGTCCACATGACCATTGCAGACAGGCAGCAATATTTTTTATTTTATTTTTTTTGTTGCAAACAAAGACTTTCTCCTTGCAACCCACCATGCTCACCATTATTGTTCAGTGTTCTCCTGATGGTGGACATTAGTCAATGTGAGAGAGGGCTTTAGTTGCTTAGAATTTACTCTGGGTTCCTTTGTGACCTTGCAGACTCTTACACATCTTGCTCTTGGAGTGATCTTTGTTGGTCGACCACTCCTGGGGAGGGTAACAATGGTCTTCAATTTCCTCCATTTGTACATGTGTCTGACTGTGGATTGGTGGAGTCCAAACACTCTAGAGATGGTTTTTTAACCTTTTCCAGCATCAACAACTCTCTTTCTGAGGTCCTCAAAAAACTGCCATGATACACTTCCACAAACATTTGTTGTGAAGAGCAAACTTTGATAGATCTCTGTTCTTTAATAAAATGGGGCCTTTAGTCACACCTGATTGTCATCCCATTGATTGAAATAACCTGACTCTAATTTCACCTTCAAATTAACTGCCAATCCTAGGGGTTCACATACATTTGCCATTCACAAATATGAAATACTGGATCATTTTCCTCAATAAATAAATTACCAAGTATAATATTTTTGTCTCGTTTGTTCAGTTGGGTTCTTTTTGTCTACTTTTAGGGTTTGTGTGAAAATTTGATGTTTTAGGTCATAATTATGCAGAAATATAGAAAATTCTAAAGGGTTCACAAACTTTCAAGCCCCACTGAATCTATATGTAGGGTGGTGGGGAAAAAAATGTCAGATGATGCGTTTTGTTTTGTTTTTTGTAGGCTTGGGATATGGATCTCAGGTGGTCGTGTTGTATTCCAGCATCTACTACATCATAATTTTGGCCTGGGCATTCTTCTATCTTTTTTCTTCCTTTAGTGCTGTGGTTCCATGGGCTACGTGCAGCAATACCTGGAATACCGGTATTTTTTATTATTAACATATACCACTCATAATTAATGTCAAATTGTAACTAATAAAATAACCGTGGGTTGTATTAAGAGTTGGCAATTTAAGTTTTTTTTTCTTAGGACTCGGAAAGGATCCTGGTCATAATTCTCATGTTATTTCATTACAAATGTGTCAGGTTATCAATGTATGTTCCACCAACATTAGTTGTCTGCCAACCGTGATGTAGAAGAAGAAATAGCCTAATATTTCTATAATAATATATAATAAGTGTGAAAGGTGTTGTATCTGATGTTGAGTTGCAGGAGACATGGAGTTTTTGGAAAATGGCCCTATGTGCATGTGCTGCATTAGAAAAACGTCATGAATGTTTAGCTGTGTCTTCTCTCCTCAACAGAAACATGCACTGAATTTGACAAAATTGGCAACTCTAGTATACCAGAGAATGCAACTTCACCTGTTAAAGAGTTCTGGGAGTGAGTTGTTTTTAAACTGTAGTTAAAATAAATCTACTGTATCGTTACATGTATCAGAAGGTAATCGTTCAAGTATGGTTTGTGTTTCCCAGGAGGAGAGTGCTAAATCTCACAGGTAGTGTGTATGAGCTGGGCAATGTGAGGTGGGAGCTGGCTCTGTGTCTCCTCTTGGCTTGGATCATCTGCTACTTCTGTGTGTGGAAGGGAGTGAGGTCTACAGGCAAGGTGTGAGCCTCATTGCACATTTTCAGAAAATTCAGATGTTCATTAAGGCTTTAGTAACTTTTATAAATTTGTGGCGTGTTCTTTTATTTAGTTTGACTGAGAGATATCTCTTACTTTCTCAGGTGGTCTATTTCACTGCTACCTTTCCTTATGTAATATTGGCAGTGCTTTTGGTGCGTGGCCTCACGCTGCCTGGGGCTGTCAAAGGCATCATTTTTTACCTCTATCCAGATCCTACACGCCTCACAGACCCACAGGTATGTGGAGAAGCTGAGCTAGAGATAAAATACACTGGATGGAGAAAAACATAAATATTCCCTTTCTTACTCTTCTCAGCAATTAACATTTCATAAAAAAGAGCATTGTTGTTATTATTATAGTTATAGTTATAAGGCTGTTTTGTGATAAATTATGAATAAGAAGGTTTTGGACTCCAAATGCACATAAAATTAACACTTAATGATTAGGAATTCATTGAGTCATTAAAGAGTTTGCAGCTGTTGCTTTATCAGATGGTCATTGAGTACTGAAGGCTCTTTCTTTCTTTCATGTAGGTGTGGATGGATGCTGGAACGCAGATTTTTTACTCCTACGCTCTCTGCATTGGGTGCCTCACTGCTCTGGGAAGCTACAACAAGTACAATAATAACTGCTACAAGTGAGTGAACTAAGCTTAGAAAAAAATATATATATATAATTAAAAAAGAGAGAGAGTGAGTGTGATAAATACATATTATATGCGTATCTTTCCAGGGACTGTATTTATCTGTGCCTGTTGAACAGTGGGACCAGTTTTGTGGCTGGCTTTGCCATCTTCTCTGTGCTGGGCTTTATGGCCCACGAACAGGAGACAGACATCTCAACAGTGGCAGAGTCAGGTGACTGAAGATCTAACATATCTGTTATGTTCCAACGATTATGCATAGCCAAGAAGTTTGATGAGTCGAGCAAAGTGTAAAAAATTTAGTTTTTTTTCCCAGGTCCAGGGTTGGCCTTCATTGCATACCCCAGGGCAGTTGCGATGATGCCTGTTCCACAACTATGGGCCATTTGTTTCTTTCTTATGATTATTCTGCTAGGACTGGACAGTGAGGTGAATTCAACAAAGCAAGCCCTATGCACATCTTACCATGGTTTAACTTCAGTTCATCTGAGTGTAAATTCAAACAAGTACTTTTGTTCTGTCTAACACTCCTTTACAGTTTGTCTGTCTGGAGGCACTGATGACTGCTGTAACCGACATGTATCCCTCATTCTTCCTCTTTGGTCATCGACGCAAATTATTCCTGCTCATCATTTGTATTGGGTGTTTCTTTATTGGCCTGGTTATGGTAACAGAGGTGATTACTCATTCCTGCCCTGGGCTGAGAAGCCATCTTGACTTTTCCTTTTTAAACACAATGGAGGCTTCTTATAAAACCCTTAGTATTATATTTTAACAGTCATTATAAAAGCATATTGCAGTGATATTAGATTAATATTAAAGTGAATGGTATCATTTCTTTTTTTGCCTATAAAAAGCATTTCCTGTGCCATAATCCCTTTTCTTTATTCTCACTCTCGGTTTCAACCTCTAGGGTGGCTTGTATATTTTCCAGTTGTTTGATTACTATTGCTGCAGTGGGATGACGCTTCTATTATTTGCCATTCTGCAGTCAGTATGTATAGGATGGGTGTATGGTGAGTACTCTACATAAAGCATTTACAGTTTTGAGTTAGGGACACCTTTGTGAAAGGGATCCTTATAAAAGTAAAGACTTCTCCCCTACTTTGAACTAAACCAAAGTGTCTAGCACAAATCTTGGTTAAATGTAGCACAGTGGCTACACTCATGTTTATTTACATGATTTACATGTTTATTTAGGCTAGATGGCATCAGTCATCTAGCCTACCCTGTGCCTTAGTTTCAGTACTACTTGCATTTACTTTAAGAGCGCCAAATGAGAGGTATTCAAGGCAAAATAGTCGACTCGGTAAGATGTAGCTTGTATGTAGTCTGATAAGCACCAGCAGCTTACTTTCTTGATTGAAACAACCTCCATGAACAAAGTTTAAAATCTCTATGACCCCTTTTTTCATTATATATAGAGAGTGAGTGTCTGAAATTACCACGCACCCAGACCCAGGGGATCACACACATTCCACCCAACTTCAAATGTCTTGTTGTTCTAGTTGTTGATCTAGTTGTCAAACAGCATCCCAGTTCATCATAAAATGTTCAGACAGGGTCTTAACCAAACTGTCACCACATAATAGGAGAAACAAAACCTGTAGCAATGAATAACAAACCATTAAAGGCATTCCTTATCAGTTGCCTTTGCATGTTCAGGCATGTGGTGTTCTCCAGGTATTCACAAGATTCAAGGTTTGTTATACCAGACTGTCAAGTGTGGTGTGATTTTTCTCTTGACAATAAATTTCCTGCCTCTGACATTTTTTCAGAGGCGGCAGTTTCAGTTGATTTTTACACACTGCATACTGTGGGCTTAACCTCTGGGGTTACATGTCACCCCCCTTTGCAGTAGAGTTGTACCATTAGACATTTCTACTTTATAATGGCATTGTTTGCAGATTAGTTCAGAAATTTGATGAGCAGGATTACTAAAAAAAGAGCCTTCTTGGAGATTACATAGCTGTGCAAACTGTTTAACATCTGTGTTACCAAGGAGTATGCTTCAACCCTTAAATGCATGGGTATTTCACCATTAGTGGTCACAGTTGGTTATCATTATACTTTCAGTCACTTCTCTAACAGTGATTTTCACTATTTGGTACATCAGCATGGTAAAAAATTGTGTGTGGGCCTGGCTCTAAAAAAACTTGTGCTGATTAATGAGCCAAATTCACTTTCTAGAAGCAATTTCTGAATACTTTTGGACTTGTATGAAAGCTGGGATTCTCAAACTTTTTCAATGGTAAAATAATTTCAAAGGATCTTAGATACAGTGCAAATTTGATGTTACAATAAGGCAAATGTATATCCACATACAGGTGCATTTCAATAAATTAGAATGTCGTGGAAAAGTTCTTTTATTTCAGTAATTCAACTCAAATTGTGAAACTTGTGTATTAAATAAATTCAATGCACACAGACTGAAGTAGTTTAAGTCTTTGGTTCTTTTAACTGTGATGATTTTGGCTCACATTTAACAAAAACCCACCAATTCACTATCTCAACAAATTAGGATATGGTGACATGCCAATCAGCTAATCAACTCAAAACACCTGCAAAGGTTTCCTGAGCCTTCAAAATGGTCTCTCAGTTTGGTTCACTAGGTAAGCCACAAACATTCATTGCCAAAGAAGCTGGCTGTTCACAGAGTGCTGTATCCAAGCATGTTAACAGAAAGTTTAGTGGAAGGAAAAAGTGTGGAAGAAAAAGATGCACAACCAACCGAGAGAACCGCAGCCTTATGAGGATTGTCAAGCAAAATCGATTCAAGAATTTGAGTGAACTTCACAAGGAATGGACTGAGGCTGGGGTCAAGGCATCAAGAGCCACCACACACAGACATGTCAAGGAATTTGGCTACAGTTGTCGTATTCCTCTTGTTAAGCCACTCCTGAACCACAGACAACGTCAGAGGCGTCTTACCTGGGCTAAGGAGAAGAAGAACTGGACTGTTGCCCAGTGGTCCAAAGTCCTCTTTTCAGATGAGAGCAAGTTTTGTATTTCATTTGGAAACCAAGGTCCTAGAGTCTGGAGGAAGGGTGGAGAAGCTCATAGCCCAAGTTGCTTGAAGTCCAGTGTTAAGTTTCCACAGTCTGTGATGATTTGGGGTGCAATGTCTTCTGCTGGTGTTGGTCCATTGTGTTTTTTGAAAACCAAAGTCACTGCACCCGTTTACCAAGAAACTTTGGAGCACTTCATGCTTCCTTCTGCTGACCAGCTTTTTGAAGATGCTGATTTCATTTTCCAGCAGGATTTGGCACCTGCCCACACTGCCAAAAGCACCAAAAGTTGGTTAAATGACCATGGTGTTGGTGTGCTTGACTGGCCAGCAAACTCACCACACCTGAACCCCATAGAGAATCTATGGGGTATTGTCAAAAGGAAAATGAGAAACAAGAGACCAAAAAATGCACATGAGCTGAAGGCCACTGTCAAAGAAACCTGGGCTTCCATACCATCTCAGCAGTGCCACAAACTGATCACCTCTATGCCACGCTGAATTGAGGCAGTAATTAAAGCAAAAGGAGCCCCTACCAAGTATTGAGTACATGTACAATAAATGAACATACTTTCCAGAAGGCCAACAATTCACTAAAAATGTTTTCTTTATTGGTCTTATGAAGTATTCTAATTTGTTGAGATAGTGAATTGGTGGGTTTTTGTTAAATGTGAGCCAAAATCATCACAATTAAAAGAACCAAAGACTTAAACTACTTCAGTCTGTGTGCATTGAATTTATTTAATACACGAGTTTCACAATTTGAGTTGAATTACTGAAATAAATGAACTTTTCCACGACAGTCTAATTTATTGAGATGCACCTGTATTAGCTGCATGTTATTTTAATTGAGCCTTTAAAACATTTTATTCCTTAACTAGATAAACCCCTTTTATTTCATGTGACCAGTCATATGATTATAACTATGATAACTAAACAATAACCATAATACTAGTTGATCTGACTAGTAATCTCAACCAGTGTCATGCGATTTTAATAAAAGTAATACAGTTAGGGACCCCCTTGATTTACATCAGACTCCACTTTGAGAACCAGGGCCTACAGTATGGTAGTGTGTATGTACAGTACTGTGCAAAAGTTTTAGGCAGGTGTGAAAAAATGCTGTAAAGTAAGAATGCTTTCAAAAATAACAGACATGTTAATAGTTTATATTTATCAATTAACAAAATGCAAAGTGAGTGAACAGAAGAAAAATCTACCCCCTTTGAAGGCAAAGGGTGGTCACACCAAATATTGATTTGATGTAGTTTTTTTTTCTTTTTGTTAACTGATAAATATAAACTAATAACGTCTATTTTTGAAAGCATTCTTACTTTACAGCATTTTTTCATACCTGCCTAAAACTTTTGCAAGTACTGTAGTCTGTTTATGATTGCCATAGTTTTGAGGAACATGTTAAATAAGTTTTTAAAGTACTGTCAAATTTCTCGTAGGTGCTGATCGTCTTTGTGATAATATTGAGGACATGATTGGCTATAAGCCACTGTTCTTAATAAAGTATTGTTGGAAGTACCTCACCCCTCTATTCTGCATAGTGAGTATCTCTGTTATAGAACATAGGTTCTTGCTTTTTGTATGTTTGTAATTCTGGTATGACTGATACAATCTTCTGAAAGTTACAGGACCAGTTACTGGACCCAGACTTACTCAGACTAGTAAATTACATGCTCTGTTAGTTTTACTGAGTAATTCATAGCTGTTATTGCATAATATGCAAATTTATGAAGTTACATATGCAATCTTGCACTCTTTCGATTGTCCTGCAACAGTATCCCTACAAGAAAGGTTTCCAAATATAACCTTTTTGGAACTTGTAATAATTTAATGAACTCTTAAAGAACCATTTGAAGGTTTTTTTTGTTTTGTTTTTTTTTAATATGCATCTTTTTGTCTTTAGGGTACATTTGTCTTCTCTCTGATCAAATTCACTCCTCTGAAGTTTAACAATGTTATTGAATACCCCTGGTGGGGCTATGCTATTGGTTGGTGGTTCACACTCTCTTCAACTCTGTTGGTTCCTCTTTGGATGATCTATGTGCTGCTCACTTCTAGTGGCTCGCTGAGACAGGTATGTGCCATTCAGACAGAATGCTGCATGATTTGGTAATTTGCAACTAAAAGAACACAACTTGAATTTTTATAGTAATTAGTTTTATATATATATATATATATATATATATATATATATATATATATATATATATATATATATATATATATATATATATATATATATTATATTTTACACACACACACAGTCAGGTCCATGAATATTTTGCCTCTGTATACCACAAAATATTGGAAATGAAGCAATCAAGATGTGATTAAAGTGTAGACTCTCAGCTTTAATTCAAGGGGTTTAACAAAAATATTCCATTAACCGTTTAGGAATTGCAGACATTTTTTACATAGTTCCTCCATTTTCACAGGCTCAAAAGTAATTGGACAGTTGACTGATAAGCAGTCTCGTGGCCAGGTATGGGATGTTATCTCGTTATTTAATGACAAATTAGGTAGATAAAAGGAGTTGATTCTAAGCGTTTGGTAGCTTTTCATTGGAACTGTCAGTATGCGGCCCAAAGAGGTGTCGATGCAAGTGAAGGAGGAAATCATTAGGCTGAAAAAACAAAACAGATCTATCCAAGAGAGAGCAGGATCTTTAGAAGTGGCCAAATCAACAATTTGGAACATTCTTAAAAAGAAGGAATGCACTGGCAAGTTCAGCAACACCAAAAGGCCTGGAAGATCACAGAATTCAACTAAAGTGGATGAATGCAGAATTCCTTCCTTGTTGAAGCAAAATCCTTCATTTGTGGCATTTGGCAGACGCCCTTATCCAGATCGACTTACATTTATCTCATTTATACAACTGAGCAGTTGAGGGTTAAGGGCCGTGCTCAAGGGCCCAGCAGTGGCAAGTTAGCAGTAGATGGTGTGCGTATCATTGTCAAAGTTTACAATTAAGAGACACCTTCATAAATGTAAATAAAGACGGTTTACCTCAATGCCACACTAACTCTAGACCTTTAATATGCTTACTTGTAAGTAAAATGAGGGAATAACACACACCTGGCCATGGGACAGCTGAGCAGGCAATTGTTCAATCACATTTGGTCCCTTAAAATCTGGGGGACCCACATATAAAAGTGCTATAATTTCTACGCCTTTTACCCAATCTGGATTTAAATACCCTCAAGGTGAAAGTATTATATGAAATTAAATTTATTATTTAATTTCAACTCCAGTAAACTGTTGTAGACAGGTAAAATAGCAATAACTTTGTCCATGTATACAATAACCTGCCTGGTTCTCTGTACATTGAAATTTTTTGACTTATTGTAATATTTGACCTTCCTTAGAGACTACGTGCTCTCTGCACCCCAGCAAGTGACCTTAGGTAAATACTATGCAACTGGAAGCTATGGAGGACTTCTTGCTCTATTGCAACAGCAAGGACATCCCTGAAGCATTAGTTAAGGCAATAATAATAATAATCAACTATGCATATTTCAAAAATGCACTTTTATATTGGCCTTTGGCCTCTCCTCAACTAGAAATGCTGTGAAGTTGGTGTACATACGCACAATTTAATAATTGTAACTGTCAGTCTGTAAAAAAGAAACATGAATTTTAGACAAATCACTATTTGTAAATGTGTAGAGTATGTTTTGCAAATTAAAACAATAAGGGTTTGGTAGGCGTGAGTGCACACGTTATAAGAAATATGTATCAGAAGGAGAAGAACACCATTATAAGCACATATGTGGTTTACATTCTCAAATAATCGTATTGGAGAAGTTTTTTTTTTTTTTTTTTTGGCTTCAGTCATTATAAAATTAATCATTCCTTTGGCAAAAATTCAAAGCCATATTGTTTATTACATATAAATTTGAAAGTGAAGTCATGCAGTACATGAAAACCAGTTAAAAGATTGTACACCTTAAACTGTGGACCTGCATTTTTGTGTGTCAAGTATATTGCCATGGCATCTTTTCTTGATAGCATTATTTTGCTATTTGTTTGTATATGAAGGTCTCTTCTTACTGATTTGAAAAACAACTTCTCAAAAATTATGATTATTTGTTTGTAAATTGTGCTGCCAAATGACCAGGGCTGCATTTCCTGAAAACGATTAATCTTAATGAATATCAAACGGTGTAACAAAGGATGTATGATTGAGCATGTGAATATGTGTATGCATAATGCCCTGCAATGGATTGGCAGGTTCTGCCTTGTTGAATTAGAACTGCACTCAAGATCCAAATAGAGAACTACCTTGTGAAGTACTTAGTAAGGTTACTTGTTAATATCTGAATGACTTCACATGGTACTCTGGTTAAGAGGGGTTTCGGTAAATACTCATTAATTTAAGAACAGTCTAAGTTAACAAACTACTTAGCATTGTGATCTTTCACTATAGATTTTTGTTTTTCCTTCCAAGATTTACAAGTATAAATAGCCATTATATTTACAGATCAGAATTTATAATTACAAAAAGTACTCTACATATTTGCAAATATTTATTTACAATTACAAATCTCAAGTTCCTAAAACAAAACCTATGTGCTGTAACAGTTTAGAGCTCTTTAATCACCTACTCAGTGACAGAACAGCAAATAGCAATATCATTGAGATTCAAAGTGCCTTATCTAGCCTAATTTGGTTCTACTTGATTTCCACATTCCACTTTGTTCAGAGAATCTGTATAACCAGATTCCAAAAAAGCAGAACATCTGCAGTAATAAATCAACAATTCCAGACAGATAATGCAGAGATTTCACAAGAGAATTCCAGTCATATTTGGCATTCAAGGTGCTTGCTAATCTTAATGGAGAATGTGTTTTCTCACATAAAGATTCAAATTCAGAAGTTGTGTCATCTCATTATTGTATGGTTTCTCGTTCCTCTCTTTTGGGTCCTAGTTGAAAAATGTTGATTGTCTGTCTAAAAATTTATAGAAAGGCACAGCTATTCGTTTTATGAACTGAGAACTGAGTGTGACCAATTTTCAGTGTAACGATTCTGAATAACTGTATAATACAGTTTATTAATATGCAGCTTTCAAATGTTACTTAATCAGAACTTGTAAAGCATCAGTACAATCTGGCATCATGCAAAGTAAGCTTTAAAGGTCCCATACTGTGAAAAATGGATCATCAGATTATTTTATTATTACTCAACATACAGAAGCTGGATATGTTTTCGAAACACTGTGAAGCTTTGAAAATGGCCCCCACTTCAAGCAGTGCAATGCAGATGATGACACTTCTGAAACTAATTTCACAAAATAACACCAAATCATTTTGGAACTATAGTTTACCCTACACAAAGTGGTAAGCGTTGAAATCAGTGGCCCACTGAGAAAAGCTCACACTGCGCCACCAAATCCACCCTCCTAAATTGTGTGAACTGTGTGACACTTTAAATAAATAAATAAATAAATAAATAAAATAAAATTTATTTTAGGCAGTATTGTTTGGTGTTGGAGGCTGACAAGTGAACTGACTGCTTTGATATTAATGAAAAACACACATCAGGCATTCTTTATAGTTAACTGGGGTCAAAAACTGGATATTTCCAGTTAAAATCCTCAAAGTAAAATACGCTTCCTTTCATCATTATTTTTCCTTCTTACTTTTGCTTGCGTCTCTGGAATAAGGTTTGGTGGCTGGGCTTGATTATTGGTTGTATTGTGTGATTGACTAGTGAGGATAAAATTGTGCTTGTACAGCACACTGAGAATTGTAACAGTAGCCCGGTGGCCAGTCCATCTCTGTGAAATAATTCAAGGACAATGATTGAAATGATTCAGTGCAACTCTCAAAAACTCATATACAGTATTTAGGTGAATGTAAGTGTAACTTGTAAATGTCTTATATTAAATATAGAATTATAATATAGAATTGTGAGAAGTCTAGCTAGGTGTTGATTGTTGCACTTTGTAAATTTCACTGTCCTAGTACACATCCTCTGAGCTCCTCGAAAAGCACATGAGAAATGTGACACAAAGTGGCCAGTGTGATTCATTACAATGCATTCTAACTGGAAAGATGATTTTTCTATGTTAAAATATGTGTGGAATTTTTTATAACTACATGACTATATGGAATTATTTTTGAAACATTAAATCTTAGAAATGTCTTTGGAAAATAGGTGTTTTTAATAAATATTTGTTGTAAATTGTGATGTACATGATTGCTAAAATATTAGATGTCAATGTCAGATGTTTAGATGTCCATTTAGTATTCAGATTTTGTGTAATGATGGTTATTATGCTATTTACTTTATTGTGCTGCAATGTATTATAGAGTTTTACATTATAGAGTTTTGTATTGATCTAAATCTGACACCATCAGTGCATTACACTGTCTTTCATGTAGTATGATGTATATGGCAACACTGTTATGTAATTAAAGGTTATTCTCCAACAATTTAAACTATGACTTGTTGTTTTAAGAGTCCAGAATCATTCCAAGCCACTAACGTTTTACCACATTATGGAATACACATTATACAATATCAACTTTTATTCTTATCATTGAATCTTTACATCGAACAAATGCCTTGCTAGATTCAGATGTACAATGGAGTCCAAAAGTCTGAGAGCACTAGTGAAAAAGCTTCTATTTTGCATTCTTTTCTAATTTAATACAACAATTTTCATTACAAATTATATTATTGACAACAACTTGAGTGAAAAGTAGAATCATGGAATATTGACATGAATTTCAGAGTTTCTTAGTATTTTGTATGTGTATTTTGTATTTTTTGCTCTAATGACGGTGTGCACTGGAGCTGGCATGGTCTCAGATCCAATGGAGTGTTGTCTGAACACATGCTTCAATAGAAGACATTAGGCATGAGGAAAATCTGACCTTTTGTACAAAGCAGTTAACATGGTCAGTATCACAAATTTGCTTCTATTTCAATAGGGACCGAGAAATTGTGGATAATCTTGAATATTAAATATTCACGATATCGATCATTTACATTCTTTGTTTAAATTTTTCCAATTTCAATTCAATGTAATTTTATTTGTATAGCGCTTTTAGCAATGGACATTGTCACAAAGCAGCTTTCCAGAAATAAATACATTCAGGATATAAATTTTAAATGTATGAATTTATCCCTAATTTGCAAGCCAGAGGTGATGGTGGCAAGGAAAAACTATAATATGAGGAAGAAACCTTGAGAGGAACCAGACTGAAAAGGGTTTCCCAGATCCTCATCTGGGTGACAACAGCTAGTGCAATTATAAATAATCTTTTTCTACGGTGTACTACATGGTCAAATAGTGCAGTTGTCTAACCAGGAAAATCATTACAGTCACATGAAGTCAGTTTTGTTGAATTTATCCACTGTTCACTGATGGAGACTTCAGTTAACAAACCAGAATCAGAGGAGCGAAGGACACGTTTTGGAATGTAAGGAGTTAAAAGTTCAGACAAATACATAGGGGCCAAACCATGTAAAACCTTATAGGTAAGCATGAGAATTTTAAAATCTACACGAAACATGACAGGAAGCCAGTGCAAGGATTCCAAAATAGGAGTTATGTGATCACCTGTCCTGGTCCTAGTCAAGATTCTAGTGGCAGAGTTTTGCACATACTGCAATTTATTTAATGTGGATTTAGAGACCCCAACAAGTAAAGCATTACAATAATTAATTCTGGAGAATACAAAATTATTGCTCAGTTTTTCAGCCACAGAGAAAGATAACATGGGGCACAGTCTTTCTGAGATGAAAGAATGATGTTTTAACCAAATTCTTGACATGAGGATCAAATGTTACTTGTGCTGGTATTTGTTTTAGAAATGCAAATTACTAGGTGATTCCATATTTTTTTCCTTTACTTGATCTGGATAAAACATGGTATTAATTAAAATAATTTCAATAATTTCAACTTGTTTGAGGTATGTTTCATGAAGCCAGAATGTTCAGCTATTAAACAAAAATTGTTTTGTCATATCTGATTTGTTTATTTGCTACAAAGCAAAAAAGCCAAGTGAACATCCTCTAAGTGTGGTGATTCCATAATTTTTGCCAGGGGTTGTATGATGAGGCCTAAATCCTGACTGATACATTTCATGAATGTTAGTCCTATGTAGGTATGAGCATAGCTGCTGTGCTACAAACATTTCTAAGGTAAAGGGGAAATTTATATTTTCGTCTATAGTTGGACAGTTGACAGGGGTTGAGGTCAGGTTTTTTTAATTAGGGCTTTGATAGCTGCTAGTTAAAATGATTTAGGTACATAGCCAGTGCTAAGGGAAGAACTGATTATTTTTAGAAGAGGTTTGATTGCATCTGGAATCATCTGTTTGAAGAAACATGTAGGTAAGGGATCTAGTCTACAAGTTGATGATTTTTTTTTTATGAGGAAATTAGTGAAATTAGTTCAGTCTCTTGAAGGGGAGTAAAACATTCTAATTGTTCATCTGATATTGTTATATTATTATCTACATGGTTAGTTATAAAACTGTCTTCATGAAAAATTCATGAAGTCATTGCTGCTATATAATGTTTGTGTGCATGTTTCTATTGTGGTCTTAGTCCTAGTTAATTTTGCTACAGTATTAAATAAGAATCTAGGATTATTTTTGTCATCTTCAATTAGGGTGGGGAGATAGAAGTGGAGCTACCTTATCTAGTGTGTAACAGAAAATTGACTCTAATCATTCAGTCACCTGATCAAGTTCTTTGGGATCAGACAGTGACCCAATCATAGTTGATAACTGGGAAATTATTGATAAAACTCTGTGCAGTAGCTGACGTGAATGTAGTGGGTGGCAAGGTGCATATATTATGATTAAGACACATTTTAAATGAGATGAGCTAATGATCGGCGAAAGCTTCAGACTGCAGAAATGTGACTATATATTCTATATTTAATTTGAATGTTAGTATACTCAGCATCAAAAGAAACTAATAGGTTCTAAAAGACCTATTTCAATATAATTTTATTGGTAATAAGCTAATGTTTTGGTTGTTTTGATTGCTCTGAGGTCCAGGTAAGTTTGTTGACTCTTTAATTGGCCAGGTCATGCCTTGTTAGCTCTGTCTGATTGAGTGAGGTTATTTGAGCTTAAGGCTGATTTCTGTCCTAACATTTAATTGACGAATGAACAGTGCCTACTGGCAATTGGTATGCTGGAGTCTGGTGTCAGTCAGACTGCTGTTGCACAAAGACTTAGCTGTAGTCAAGGTGCAGTATCCAATCTTGTGAGACGATATGCTCAAACTGGTACAGTAAGAGATCGACCAAGGTCTGGGAGACCACGTGTAACCACTGCTTGACAGAATAGGTGGATAGTGTTGCAGCATCTCAGAGACCGCTTCCGTCATGCAACCCAGACTGCTGCAGATACTGCTGGAAGGAACAACCCCAGAATAAGCAGTTCAACTGTATGTAGGCGTTTGGCAACTTACCAGCTGCAGGCAAGACGGCCATAGAGAGGCCCTATACTCAGTGCCACTCACTGTCACAACAGGCTCAGGTGGTGTCAGCAACACCACAGGTGGACTCGCATCCTGTGGGGACAAGTCCTTTTCTCTGACGAGTCCAGATTTTGTCTTGATACCATTGATGGTCGGGAAAGAGTGTGGCGCAGACTAGCTGAGCGATTCAGACTATGTTGCATACGTCAGTGGAACCGATGGGGTGGTGCAAGTGTAATGGTCTGGGCAGGAATTACAGCTCGTTACAGGACACCATTGGTCATTGTCAGTGGAACTCTTACTGCCAGACGTTATGTTGATGAGATGCTCAGACCACATCTCTTGCCGTTTTTGCAAGAGCACAATGACGTCACAATATTCCAGCAAGATAATGCATGACCTCATGCAGCTCATCTGACTAGACAGTTCCTGGAGGCTCATAATGTGCAGGTCATGCAATGGATGCCGTATTCACCTGACTTGAACCCGATTGAACATCTTTGGGATGAATTGGGACGACGTGTTGCTGCCAGACGACCAAGACCCATCAACAGGCAAATGCTTGCACAAGCTTTGCAGCAGGAATGGGCACAAATACCGCAACAGCGCATCCAAAACTTGGTTTACAGTATGTGACAGCGGTGCTTGTCCTGCATTGCAAGTCATGGTGGTCACACCCGTTACTGAGAACTGTTCATGAGCTGTTGTGGTGGAGTTCATCCATGCTGATTCTTGTTAACTTGGGACAATAAAGCTCCTTGAACTGTTTTTCCAAGTTGTTTTGTGTATTTTATCTTCAGATCATTTTTAGGAAGTTTCTGAAAATATTATTTGTTTCTTTTGATGCTGAGTTTATTAGATCAAGAGTGTGACTACCATTATGAGTGGGTCCTATTACATTCTGATTGACCTCTAGTGAATCTAGAATGGACACAACCGCTGTTCTCAGAGGGTAATATTCAAAATGAATATTAAAGTCTCCAACAATTAATGCTTTGTTTAAAGAAACAACCAGGTTAGAGATGAAATCTGCAAATTCACAAAGGAATTCAGAATATGGTCCTGGGGATCTGTAAAAAATAATTAGCAGAATCAACTGGGTAGACTTATTTTTTTATTATTTTTTTCCTTTTTCAAAACACAGCAAGACAAAATCCGGTGTGGCAGAAGTCTGAAGTACAGGTGAGTTAGATTTTACACGGTTGTATTACAAGTAAGCTACCCAGCATCTTGATAGTTATTCGCTAGTTAAAACATTAGTTCTGACTGATAATATGGTGTTTTTTTAATGCTGTGTTGCAGCTGTTTTAACACACAGACCTAAAAAACAGACATCAGACATCTTTATTAACATTAACTCTCCAAATGAGAGGTATTCAAGGCAAAATAGTTGACTCTGTAAGATGGAGCTTGTATGTAGTCTGATAAGCACCAGCAGCTTACTTTCTTTATTGAAACAACCTCTATGAACACAGTTTAAAATCTCTATGACCCCTTTTTTCATTACATATAGAGAGTGGGTGTCTGAAATTGTCAGAAACAGCAGACTCCTTCTCGTTCTCAATCGGGCTATGGAACTGCCAATCTGCTGTCAACAAGGCTGATTTCATTCCTGCCTTTGCCACCCACTCCAACCTCAGTGTGCTGGCTCTGACTGAGACCTGGATCCATGCAGAGAACACTGCAACACCCGCTGCCCTAGTCTCCAACTTCAACTTCTCCCATATCGCGCGCCCAAGCAGACGAGGGGGTGGCACAGGTTTGCTTCTCTCCAAAACATGGAAATTTACATGTTTCTCTCCCCGTTGCTCCAACACCTCCTTTGAATTTCATACTGTTACAGTTACTGACCCTGCCAAAATGCACTTTCTTGTAATTTATGGTCCTCCAGGTCAACTGGGCAAGTTCAACGAAGAATTTGACATGCTGCTGTCCACCATCCCGGATGATGAAACTCCTCTTGTGGTCCTTGGTGACTTCAACATTCACCTAGACAAGCCGCATGCAGCTGATTTTCTCGCCCTCCTGCCCGCCCTCTCCTTCTCGTCATCCCTGCCTTCCCCTCAGTCAACCGCAACCTCACCATACAGCTTGGTTCAACCACACTCAAGCCAACCAGGACAGCCAGAAACCTTAGGGTGACTCTTGATGACAACTTGACCTTCATAGACCACATTTCAACAACTGCACAGTCCTGTAGGTTCATTCTGTACAACATCAAGAAAATCAGACCCTGTCTCACCGAACAGTCTACACAGCTACTAGTCCAGGCTCTTGTTATCTCAAAACTGGACTATTGCAATGCACTGCTCCCAGGCCTCCCAGCCAGCTCCGTCAAACCCATTCAGATGATTCAAAATGCAGCAGCACGCCTCGTCTCCAACCAGCCCAAAAGAACCCATGTCACACCCCTCTTCATCTCCCTCCACTGGCTTGTGATGCTCACGTACAAGACCCTGTCTGGAACAGCACCTCCATACCTCAACACTCTCCTTGAGGTTTATGTTCCCTCACGTAACCTGTGATCGGTTAACGACTGACGCCTGGTAGTGCCTACTCAGCGAGGCACTAGGTCCCTTTCCAGAACCTTCAAACTAACTGTCCCTCAGTGGTGGAATGAAATTCCAACCTCAATCTGGACAGCAGAATCTGAAATTACCACACACCCAGACCCAGGGAATCACACTCCATTCCACCCAACTTCAAATGTCTTGTTGTTCAGACACTGATCTAGTTGTCAAACAGCATTCAAGTTCATTATAAAATGTTCAGACAGGGTCTTAACCAAGCTGTCACCACATAATAGGAGAAACAAAGCATGTAGCAATGAATAACAAACCATTAAAGGCATTCCTTGTCAGTTGCCTTTGCATATTCAGGCATGCAGTGTTCTCTAGGTATTCACAAAATTCAAGGTTTGTTATACCAGACTATCAAGTTTATTTCAGAGGCAGTTGTTTCAGTTGATTTTTACACACTGCACACTGTGGTCCTAACCTCTGGGTTTGCATGTCATCCCCCTTTGCAGTACCATTAGACGTTTCTACTTTATAATGGCATTGTTTGCAATGTTTAGGTTAGTGCTAAAATGTGATGAGCAAGATTACTAAAAAAGAGCTTTCTTGGAGATTACATAGCTGTGCAAACTGTTCAACACCTGTGTCACCAATGTGTGTTTCAACCATATAAATGCATGGTTATTTCATCATTAGTGGTCACAAAACAAATTGATCAACAAACTGCCAAATGTGAAATCGTCAAAGCATTTTATTGAGAACAAAATATTATTATATTTAGATACTTTGACTGTCATTTGTCTAAGAAAATGTTACAAAATACAGACTGTAGTTAATAACTACTTGTTCACCATATCCAATACATTTTAGCCTCACATTACAGAATTATGTTTACAGTTGGTTATCATTGTTCTTTCAGTCACTTGTCTAACAGTGATTTTCACTATATGGCATTTCAGCATGGTAAAAAATTATTTTGTGGGGTGTGTGGGCCTGGCTCTAAAAAAACGTATGACTAGTGAATAAAGACTAATGGGCCAAATTCACTTTCTAGAAGCAGAATACTTTTGGACATATTTGTATGCTGCATACAGCAGGGATTCTCAAACTTTTTCCAGAACTTATTCCTGAAACACTGTATATCATATTAACAGCACTTCCTGGTTCGAAAACTGCAGTTAATAAATTATCTTTATTTATACTTGTTTTTTAGTTGCTGAGTTTTAGATTAACCCCTTTTATTTCATGTGACCAGTCATAGGATTATAACTATGATAATATAATAACAATTACAATATAATATAATATATAATTACAATATAATAATAATAATAACTAAATAATAACCATAATAATAGTTGATAGGACTAGTAATCTCAATCAGTGTCATGCGATTTTAATAAAAGGTAATACTGTTAGGGACCCCTTTGATAGAACCAGGGGCCTACAGTATGGTAGTGTGTACATAGTCTGTTTATGATTGCCATAGTTTTGAGGAACAAGTTTTGAAAATACTATCCATTTCTCGTAGGTGCTGATCAACTTTATAATGAATACTGAGGACATGATTGGCTATAAGCCACTGTTCTTAATAAAGTATTGTTGGAAGTACCTCAACCCTCTATTCTGCACAGTGAGTATCTCTGTTACAGAACGTAGGTTCTTACTTTTTGTAAGTTTGTAATTCTGATATGACTTATTATGATCTTCTGAAAGTTACAGGACCCTTTACTGGATCCAGACTCACACCAGTAAATTACATGTTCTGTTAGTTTTACTTTTAATTCCTAGCTTTTATTGCATATGTTTTATTATTAAAGTACTACATTTGTGTTTAGTGTTATTTGTTAAGATAATAAAATTGTACAAACATATGCAATCGTAGACTCTTTGGATTATTCTTAAACCCTTAAAGGTTCTAGGTAGATCCCTACAACAAAGAACATCTACAGTAATAAATCAACAATTCCAGACAGATAATGCAGAGATTTCACAAGAGAATTCCAGTCATATTTGGCATTCAAGGTGCTTGCTAATCTTAATGGAGAATGTGTTTTCTCACATAAAGATTCAAATACAGAAGTTGTGTTATCTCATTATTGTAATGTTTCTCATTCCTCTGTTTTGGGTCATAATTGAAAAATGTTGATTGTCTGTCTAAAAATTTATTAAAAAGCACAGCTATTCATTTTATGAACTGAGAACTGATTGTGACCAATTTTATCAGTGTAACGATTCTGAATAACTATATAATACAGTGTATTAATATGCAATTTTCAAATGTTACTTAATCAGAACTTGTAAAGTATCGGTACAATCTGGCATCATGTAAAGTAAGCTTTAAAGGTCCCATACTGTGAAAGGATTATCAGATTATTTTTGTACATACAGAAGCTTGATATGATTTCGAAACACTGTGAAGCTTTGAAAATGACCCCCACTTCAAGCACTACAATGTAGATGATGACACTTCTGAAACTAATTTCACAAAATAACACCAAATCATTTTGGAACTATAGTTTACCCTACACAAAGTGGTAAACGTTGAAATCAATGTAACTTGTAAATGTCTTTGCTTATGTTAAATATAGAATTAGAATATAGAATTGTGAGACGTCTTGCTAGGTGTTTATTGTTGATTTTGGATTGTTTGAAATTTCACTGTCTTAGTACACATCTTTAGAGCTCCTCTAAAAGCACATGAGAAATGTGACACAAAGTGGCCAGTGTGATTCATCACAATGCATTCTAACTGGAAAGATGATTTTTCTATGTTAAAATATATGTATGTGTTAATTTTTTTTTTTAATAACCACATGACTATATGAAATTTTTTTTTGAAACATTAAATCTTAGAAATGTCTTGGGAACAAATAGGTGTTTTTAATAAGTAATTGATGTAAATTATGTACATAATTGCTAAAATATAAGATGTCAATATCAGTTGTTTAAATGTCCATTTAGTATTCGGCAGATTTTGCCTAATGATAGTTATGCTATTTACTTTATTGTGCTGCAATTTATTATAGAGTTTTACATTATTATAGTTTTGTATTGATTTAAATCTAATATCATCAGTACATTACACGGTCTTTCATGTAGTATGATGTATATGGTAACACTGTTGTGTAATTAAAGGTACTTCAACGATTTTAACTATAACTTGTTGTTTTAAGAGTCCAAAAGATAGGATTTTGTCTTTTGATAAGCTTGGCAGTATATCATACCATCATAAATGCTGTGATAATGATTCTTTATCAGCTAAAATGCAGTTTTAATATTGTGAGTATTCTGTTTGAGGTTTTATCAACACTGTGTGAATTTAACAGTAGTGCCTAAATTAATGGACAAAAAAGCACTTTAAAGGGCTGTAATGTACAAAAAGTAGTCTCTCAGAAATCTCTCATTCAATAGTGATATTAATATTAAAGCTAGGATTTTCAAAAAATATTTCCAAGATAATTGTTTAATTAAAAATGAGGAAAATAAAATAAAATGGGGGGGGGGGGGGGATAGAATAGAAATGAGGAGGTCTGCAGTGTCTGAATGTGCTTGAGGAGACATTTGCATGACAGCCAGTATTTTTTTTTTCCAGATTGTGGAGATACTGCCCACTACTGATGATCTTTTTTCCCCCCGATTGTGGAGATACTGCCCTCTACTGACTAAATATTTTTCTCCGGATTGTGGAGATACTGTCCTCTATTGACTAAGAGTTATGTCTATTACACCTAAATATACTGTATACTGTACATGGTGGCATAGTGGTGTTGTACATATATCGTTGCAGCTTCACAGCTCCAATATACAGGTAAGTGGATTGGCTATGCTAAATTGCCCTTACAGTAAGTGTGGATCTGTATGTATGTGTCTAGTGCCTGGCACTGTGTTCTCAATATTATAATTAACATGCCCATTTTTAAGAATTTGTCCTCTTAAAAAGATCCTTTGTGAATACAGTCCCAGATCTTGATTGCCACCTCACACCAGGAGATGGCAGACATGGAGAGTCCAAGCATGGAGACTTGCAGACATTTTATTCATCCAACAGGGAGTGTGCAAAAAAAAAAAAAAAAAAAAAAAATTTAAATTTAAATTTAAAGCCTTTCAGTTGGCCAGATAGTCACTAGTCCATGTTCCCATAGGGAAGGCTGCATTCTGTGTCAACTGATTAGGAAAGATAAAGCTGGCTAGACAGGCAGTACAGTATTTGAGTCCAGCAATCCAATGCAGTTATTTGTCTAAACACAAACATGGTGACAAACCTCCCCACAACATCTATCTCAAGACTAATATTGAAATCATTCCAAGCCACTAATGTTTTACCACATTATGGAATACACATTATACAGTACCAACTTTTATTCTTATCATTGACTCTTTACATCAAACAAATGCCTTGCTAGGTTCAGATATACAGTGGAGTCCAAAAGTCTGAGAGCACTAGTGAAAATGGTTCTATTTTGCATTCTTTTCTAATTTAATACAACAATTTTCATTACAAATTATATTATTGACAACAACTTGAGTGAAAAGTAGAATCATGGAATATTGACATGAATTTCAGAGTTTCTTAGTATTTTGCACGTCCCCTTTTTTTGCTTTAATGACAGCGTACACTGGAGCTGGCATGGACTCTACAAGTTTGTGCAAAAATGTATGATCCATTTTAAATCAAATGCAATGGAGTGTTGTCTGAACACATGCTTCAATAGAAGAGATTAGGCATGAGGAAAATCTGACCTTTTGTACAAAGCAGTTAACATGGTCAATATCACAAATTTGCTTACATTTAAATAGCAGTGCATAATCTTGAATATTAAATATTCGTGATATTGAACATTCACGTTGTACATTTTTCAATATTTAAAAATTCTGAAACCTTCTGTTTATTTCCAATATTACATTTTTAAAAATCACAGATTTTCAGTGTGCTCTTAAACTTTTGGATCATGCTGTATGTGATGGAGGTTAGATGTTGAATACCAGTGGTCATATGTGCATTGTCTGTTGGAATGCCATTTAAGTTTATAGCCTCTTCAGAGCCCCTTGCTCCTATGCCTAGTCTTGTCTGAGACTTCGTCTTTTGGGTTCTGAGAGATAGCAGTCATGTCACAGCGTGTGAAAAGAGGCTATCCATGCATATCAGTATTGCACTCAGCACAAAGTACATATGGTCAGAACCAGCCTGTAACTGCACAGCCTTACAGGCATCACAGGATGAGCTGTGGACTATTAGGGGCCATCCTGACTCCTCCGTGGCCTCTTCACAGCCTTGCAGTTTTGATCTAGTACGCCACAATCTTCTTTACTCCTTTTTAATCGGCTCACCTGTGGCAGCACAAACATATTACCTCATGACTATTCAGAAAATATTTCTTATCATTTAAAGATGTAAAGATATCTCAACATGATGTTGAGTTTTACAGTGCTTACACTGTAGCCAGTTCATTTTTTTAACTGGTCCCACAAAGCATAATGTCAAGTCAAATCAAGTATCTTTAGTGTTATTTTAAATTGTCTTGTACTTTTCAGACACATAATTTAGAAAAGTTTGACCTTGTTAGTTTTAGCTGAAATTATTTGCTTACTATTTATTTTCAATAGAAGTGAGCCGCAAAATAACTGAACTTAACTAAACATTTTAACAGCTCTGTGACACATTATAAAGAAATAGAGATCATGACAGTTTATGTACCTTGGCATCATGTTCAGCAAACCTCTGGAACATGTTGGCATAGATCTTTTTATCACGCTCATGGTATTCACGTATTTTGCGTTGGCAGACAGCAATCTGGCAACGGGCTGCACGGTTGGTGGGATTGACCTGCAGAACTTGCCGGAAGTCCACTAAAGCCAGACTGAATTCATTCCTCAACAGACGAGCCTCTCCACGCCGATACAGTGCCTTCTCATTCGCAGAGTCCAGCTCCACCACCTAGCAAAGGCCAAAGCAGTTCAAACAGTACACATTCACAAACAGTTATGGTTAAGACTTCACTGTGCAGCTACTCTGATGTTGAGGTATGTATAGAGGGCTATCCAGTGCTATACCTTGTTGCAGCTATCCACAGCTTGAGAGTATTCCCGCAGGCGTAGGTAACACAGAGCCAGGTTTAAATGGGCAACAAGTAGGAGGGCCTGAATAGCCTGCTGTTGCTCCTTTCCAGCTCCGCACTCCATCTCCAGCCATGTTACAATACGCTGATACTGAATGACAGCCTGGTAGTATCGCCCAGCCTGAAACAACAATGCAGGCATATTCAGGCATCATCAGAATTTGTGCAAATGCCACAGTGACATGCATATACAGTGATATTACTGCAAACCTAAAAATCATACCCAAGCATCATAATTAATATAGTGAATCCATGGCTCATGACTTGATCATCTACTGACAAATATTAAGTTTACATTCTGGCACATTTTTAAGTAGAGTTGCATGATAGGCCAGATCAACACTTATGCAGCCCATATAGAGTAATTAAGGAATAAAACACGATGGGACATGCTGTTATAGGAAAACAATCATTGATGGTGTAGTGTGTTGTGGCCTGGTGCAAAGCTTCTTAATTATGATTACAAAGCACTGACAGTGGAGACTCCTTCCATAAATGTTAAATAAACATCTCATTACAGAAAGTTTCACCATATAAACAAATATTCTTTTTCTCTGTGAAATAACACATTTTATCCGTTTTGTATTAGGTTTACATTATGCGGCGTGTCTGCAAGTTCCTGTGAATGAGTGTTTAATATAAAAACGTGCATTAAAGTAAACCAGTGATTGAAATTAAAGCTGGCACTACTTTGAGAGATGCTGTTATGGAAAAGATCCACACACACACATGTGCACACACACGCACACACACACATACAGTGGGTATAGAAAAGAATCACCCCCTTTAAAATAATCACATTTTGTTGCTTTCCAGCCTGAAATGAAGACGGACACAGTTTTTGTTTTATCCAGCTGTATTTACTCAGTACAACTTATAACATCCAAGTGAAAGATATAACACCAACAATTTTTTTTTAATCAGAAAAAAAATTTACAAAATAAAAACCCAGAATCACTGCATTGGAAAAAGGATCACCCCCTCCTAAAAATGACTTGTAAACTCAATAAGGTGTAGCTAATCACCTTCTCAATGGCACACAAAGCCATTTGACATTCAACTGTGATCAGCTGTGGTCATTTTGATTAGCTCAGAATGAAGCTAAGTCAGGAGATGGATACAAAAACAGTTCTTTATAAAAGGCTTTATCAATGCCTAGAAGCACAGTGAAATCTATTATTAAGAAGTGGAAGATATTTGGTACAACACAGATCCTCCCTGGATCAGGACGTCGCTCCAAACTGGATGAAAGAGCCAGGAGAAAACTGGTCAGAGAGGCTACCAAGAGTCCTACAGCAATTCTGAAGCAGTTGCAGGAATTTATGACAAAGAGTGGTCATTGTGTGAATGTGACAACAATATCACAAATTCTCCACAAATGTGGCTTGTAAGGGAGGGTTGCAAGAAAAAAGCCACCCACGACTGAGCTTTGCCAAAACACACCTTGAAGATTCTGAGGCCACATGGAAAAAGGTGTTATGGTCAGATGAATTATTTGACCTCAACAACAAACGATATGTCTGGCAGAAATCCAATACAACTCACCATCCAAATAACACCACTCCTACAGTAAAGCATGGAGGTGGTAATATCCTGTTATGGGGGTGTTTCTCTGCAGCAGGGACTGGAGCACTTGTCAGGATAGAAGGAAAATGGATGGGGCAAAATACCGTCAAATTCTTGAGGAAAATCTGCTGCCCTCTGCCAGAAAGTTGTCAATGGGAAGAAAGTTTATCTTACAACATGACAATGACCCAAAGCACATAGCAAAACTGACCACACAGTGGTTGAAGGAGAAAAATGTGAATGTCCTTGCATGGCCTAGTCAGAGTCCAGACTTAAATCCCATTGAAAATCTGTGGAATGACTTGAAGACTGCAGTCCACAAACGGTCACCATGAAATTTAACTGAACTTGAGCACTTCTGCAAAGAAGAGTGCGCAAATATTGCAAAGTCTAGATGTGCAAAGTTAGTAGAGACATATCCCAGACTAAAGGCTGTAATTGAAAAAAACAGAAACACTGAGTTGGAAAAAGGATCACCCCCTCGCTTTAATTTGCCTTAATTTTTTCATTTTTAAAAATATTTCTGACATGTTGGTGTTAGATCTTTCACTTGGATGTTATAAGTTGCACTGAGTAAATACAGCTGGATAAAACAAAAACTGTGTCTGTCTTCATTTCAGGCTACAAAGATTTATATACTGCCTGGCCTAAACAAAAGTCACACACTCTAAAATTTCATCGCACCACCTTTAGCTTTGAGTACAGCACACATTCATTGTGGCATTGTTTCGACAACCTTGCAACGTGACAACATTTATTTCCATCCAGAGTTGCATTAATTTTTGGCTGAGATCTTGTATTGAGGACGGGATAGACGAACCACTCCGTAAAGTCTTCTCCAGCACATCCCAAAGACTTTCAATGGGGTTAAGGTCAGGACTCTGTGGTGGCCAATTCAAGTGTGAAAATGATTCCTCATGCTCCCTGAACCACTCTTTCACAATTTGAGCCCGATGAATCTTGGCATTGTCATCCTGGAATATGCCTGTGCCATTAGGGAAGAAAAAAATCCATTGATAGGATAACCTGGTCATTCAGATCATTCAGGTACTCGGCTAACTTTATTTTATTGCCGCATAATGTTGCTGAGCCTAGACCTGACCAATTGAAGCAACCCAAGATCATAACACTGCCTCCAGAGGCTTCTACAGTAGGAACTATGCATGATGAGCGCATCGTTTCACGTGTTTCCCTTTTTACCCTGCTGCACCCATCGCTTTGGAATAGGGTAAATCTGGACTCATCAGACCACATGACCTTGTAAAGATCTCCGATCATGATCATTCAAGATTTTGAACATAAATTTTTCCAACCACATTTCCTCCTCAAAGGTGACAGTTCACCACTCTCCTTCCATGTTTTAATAATGCGTTGGACAGTTCTTAACCCAATTCCAGGGATTTCAGTAATTTCCTTAGTTGTTTTCTTTGCTTGATGCAGACCAATATTTTGCCCCTTCTGAAACAGTAACATCTTTTCCACGACCATGGGATACGTCTTCCAACATGGTTGTTTAAGAAATGAGAAGCTACACACTGCATCACTTAAGGTTAAAAGAATTGTTGCCAGCTGAAACATATTAATCACTGCAATAATGATCCAGTCATAGGCTCTTAATTATTTGCTTATTTAAAGACAAACAGCGACTGCTATATTGACTACTGGACACATACAGCTGCCACACATACAGTAAACAAAAATGTTTTAAAAAAAATAGAGTCCTCACCTTGAAGTACTGTGTTCCTTTCTGTTTGACCAGAACTGCTTGTTCTAGTTTCACGCTCAAGTCCATTTCCCAGGATTCTTTGGCCTGAGAAAAAAAGTCAGCTTGCTAAATCTTTGTTCTATAAACACTAGAGGGAGTGGTTTCTCTTTGATTGCCCCAGAACACTGCCAGTGTTCTATAACAATTTTAATTCCATACTAGTACAAATCGAGGTCCTGGAATTTGATCTAAATTTATATTTGCTTGCATGCAAACCCCTATGATAGAAGGTTAGCTAAAGTTCTGTTGGATTAATTTGCAAGTAAATTGATACACTATTCAAGCTGATATTGATATGAACTCGCTTTCGATAAATAACCTAAATAGTTATTCAGTTCAAGTCCCCACCTTTTGAAAATCTTTGAGCGTCACTTCATACAAAAGTTCTGCATTTGGTCCAATGTCCAATTCTGGTTTTCCTTCTTTACCATAGCCATATCTGCAAAATACAAGACACATCATGTCAACATTGGAACAACTGCAAATAGATAAAAAGGCACACATGGTTATATTACAATATACAGTAATGTGAAAAAATACACCCCATGGAAATTGTTGGCTTTTTTGACATATTTGGACAAGCAAACATTTGATCCTCTTTGAAACAGTGCCTATTAATGAAGTTGACATACTTGAACAAAACCACAAGGAAAATTAGCATTTCAATTATTTATTCAACAGAACTATCAACACATGTATATATCTCATACTAAATAGTTTTAGATCTTTAAACGAAATGCAAAATAAAACATTGGCAACCTGAGTAAACACACAATACAGATTTTTATTTGTTTAACTTTTTTATTGAAGCAAAAGTTATCCAACACCTATCACCCATGTGAAAAACTAATTGCCCCCTTAAAATCTGTTTGTGTCACCTTTAGCAGCAATAACTGCAACCAAACGCTTTCGATAACTGGAGGTCAGTCTTTCACTTACTTCTAGGACTAGGATTTACTCCTATGCTTTGGATCATTGTCTTGCTACATGAACCAGTTGTGCTTGAGTTTCAACTTACAGACTGAAGACTACACATTCTCCTTTAGGATTTTCTGGTAGAGAGCAGAATTCATGTTTCCCTCAATTATTGCAAGTTGCCCAGGCCCTGAAGCAGCAAATAATCCCCACACCATCACACTGCCATCACCATGCTTGACCATAGGAATTCTGTGTTTGGTTTACACCAGATGTAATGGGACTCCTGTCTTCCAAACAGTTCCACTTTCGACTCATCAGTCCATAGAACATTGTCCCAAAGGTTTGAGGATCTTCAAGGTGTGTTTTGGCAAAATTCAGACGAGCCTTAATGTTCTTCTAGGTTTGCAGTGGTTTTTGCCTCGCCACTCTTCCATGGATGCCATATTTGCCCAGTGTCTTTCTGATAGTGGAGTCATGAACAGTGACCTTTATTGATGCAAGAGAGGTCTGTAGGTCCTTTGATGTTGTCCTTAGTTCTTTTGTGACTTGGTGGATGAGTCATTGCTGTGCTCTTGGAGGAATTTTGGAAGGTCGGCCACTTCTGAAAAGTACTGTGCTGAGTTTTTCCATTTGGAGATAATTGCTCTCACTGTGGTCCTTTAGAGTCCCAGAGCCTTTGATATACAGGTGCATCTCAATAAATTAGAATATCGTAGAAAAGTTCATTTATTTCAGTAATTCAACTCAAATTGTGAAACTCGTGTATTAAATAAATTTAATGCACACAGACTGAAGTAGTTTAAGTCTTTGGTTCTTTTAACTGTGATGATTTTGGCTCACATTTAACAAAAACCCACCAATTCACTATCTCAATAAATTAGAATATGGTGACATGCCAATAAGCTAATCAACTCAAAACACCTGCAAAGGTTTCCTGAACCTTCAAAATGGTCTCTCAGTTTGGTTCACTAGGCTACACAATCATGGGGAAGACTGCTGACCTGAGAGTTGTCCAGAAGACAATCATTGACACCCTTCACAAGGAGGGTAAGCCACAAACATTCATTGCCAAAGAAGCTGGCTGTTCACAGAGTGCTGTATCCAAGCATGTTAACAGAAAGTTGAGTGGAAGGAAAAAGTGTGGAAGGAAAAGATGCACAACCAACCGAGAGAACCGCAGCCTTATGAGGATTGTCAAGCAAAATCGATTCAAGAATTTGAGTGAACTTCACAAGGAATGGACTGAGGCTGGGGTCAAGGCATCAACAGCCACCACACACAGACATCTCAAGGAATTTGGCTACAGTTGTCGTATTCCTCTTGTTAAGCCACTCCTGAACCACAGACAACGTCAGAGGCATCTTACCTGGGCTAAGGAGAAGAAGAACTGGACTGTTGCCCAGTGGTCCAAAGTCTTCTTTTCAGATGAGAGCGAGTTTTGTATTTCATTTGGAAACCAAGGTCCTAGAGTCTGGAGGAAGGGTGGAGAAGCTCATAGCCCAAGTTGCTTGAAGTCCAGTGTTCAGTTTCCACAGTCTGTGATGATTTGGGGTGCAATGTCATCTGCTTGGGTTGGTCCATTGTGTTTTTTGAAAACCAAAGTCACTGCACCCGTTTACCAAGAAATTTTGGAGCACTTCATGCTTCCTTCTGCTGACCAGCTTTTTGAAGATGCTGATTTCATTTTCCAGCAGGATTTGGCACCTGCCCACACTGCCAAAAGCACCAAAAGTTGCTTAAATGACCATGGTGTTGGTGTGCTTGACTGGCCAGCAAACTCACCACACCTGAACCCCATAGAGAATCTATGGGGTATTGTCAAGAGGAAAATGAGAAACAAGAGACCAAAAAATGCAGATGAGCTGAAGGCCACTGTCAAAGAAACCTCAGCAGTGCCACAAACTGATCACCTCCATGCCATGCCGAATTGAGGCAGTAATTAAAGCAAAAGGAGCCCCTACCAAGTATTGAGTACATGTACAGTAAATGAACATACTTTCCAGAAGGCCAACAATTCACTAAAAATGTTTTTTTTTTTTTATTGGTCTTATGAAGTATTCTAATTTGTTGAGATAGTGAATTGGTGGGTTTTTGTTACATGTGAGCCACAATCATCACAATTAAAAGAACCAAAGACTTAAACTACTTCAGTCTGTGTGCATTGAATTTATTTAATACACGAGTTTCACAATTTGAGTTAAATTACTGAAATAAATGAACTTTTCCACGACATTCTAATTTATTGAGATGCACCTGTAGCTTTGTAACCCTTCCCAGACTTCTGTATTTCAGTCATTTTTCTTCTTCATCATTTCTGAAATTTCTTTCAATTTTGGCATAGTGTGTTACTGGGTAAGACCATTTAACCAACTTCATGCTATTGAAAAAGTTCTATTTAAGTGTTGATTTGATTGAACAGGGCTGGCAGTAAAAAGGCCTAGTCCAGCTGAACCCCATTATGAATGCAGTTTCACAGATTTGGGGAATTAGTAACTATGGGGGCAAATACATTTTCACACAGGCCCAGTTGGTATTGGATAACTTTTTTGCTTCCATAAATAACATTATCATTTAAAACCTGCCTTTTATGTTTATTCAGGTTGCCTTTGTTTTATCTTAGATTTTGTGTTAATTTCTAAAACAATTTAGTATGAGATTTACACAAAAACAGAAGAAATCAAATACTTTTTCACAGCAGCATATATAGCCATTTTAATGTATGATGAGCAGTATATTGTTGTTAAAAGGCAGAAAGGGGGTTGGATGCATGCGCAGGGGGAAAAGTCACTTTATTAGGTACACAGGCAAAAGTAACGGAACAGGGGAAAACGTAACGTAAATAGCAAAGTCAAAAAAGCACACAATAATCCAGAAAAGGGCAAGGCAGTAATCCAGAATCCGAGGGGCATAGCAGAGTTCCAAAAACCAGTGATAACAGTCCGTAACAATCCGCTTGGCAATAGACAACGAAACAAAGTTACTGAGCTAGTCTAATACTTCGCGACGAGGCGAAGAGACAAAGGGCTTAAATAACATGAATGAAACAAGGCTTAACAGAAAACACGGAAAACTCATAATGACACATGATCGCAGAACCAATGAGAACACAGGGGCGGAGACAAGACATGAAGCAAAACAAAGAACCAATAAACATCCATGGGCAGAGACATGACATGAACCAAAACAAAGAAACACATGGCAACGTAAACAGAACAAGAGTCTATGAAAGCGGAAGTGCGCTACTCGCTAGCCTCAGCGAGCAGCGCGGAGGGGGAAACCCCAACAGAGCACCCCCCCCAAAGGCGTTTCTCCCGAAGCGCCAAAGTCCTGACCCCTCTGGCGGACCTGGGCCCCTGGGCAGGATAAAAATCTCTGCCCCCCAGGTCCCGAGGCAGGCATGGTCCATAGTTCCCCAGCGTGAACTGGCCGTCTCGTTGGCCACAGGCGTGAGCAGAGCGTGGTTGGCCGTCCCGTCGGCCACAGGCGTGAGCGGAGCGTGGTTGGCCATCCTGTCGGCCACAGGCATGAGAGAAGCATGGCTGGCCGTCCCATCGGCGTCAGGCGTGAAAGGGGCTTGGAACTTGGCTTGAAACTTGGCTTGGAACCTGGAATGGAACCTGGCTTAGAACTTGGCTTGGAACTTGGAATGGAACCTGGCTTGAAACTTGGCTTGGAACTTGGCTTGGAACCTGGAATGGAACCTGGCTTGGAACTTGGCTTGGAACTTGGCTTGGAACCTGGAATGGAACCTGGCTTGGAACTTGGCTTGGAACTTGGCTTGGAACCTGGAATGGAACCTGGAATGGAGCTTGACTTGGAACTTGGACTGGAACTTGGTTTGGAACTTGGCTTGGAACTTGGCTTGGAACCTGGAATGGAACCTGGAATGGAACCTGGAATGGAGCTTGACTTGGAACTTGGCTTGGAACTTGGCATGGAACCTGGAATGGAACCTGGAATGGAGCTTGACTTGGAACTTTGAATGGAGCTTTGCATGGAGCTTGGACTGGAACTTGACTTGGAATTTGGAATGGAACTTGGAATGGAACTTGGAATGGAACCTGGATTGGAACTTGGATTGGAACCTGGATTGGAACTTGGGCTGGAACTTGGGCTGGAACTTGACTTGGAACTTGACTTGGAACTTGGAATGGAACCTGGATTGGAACTTGGACTGGAACTTGACTTGGAACTTGACTTGGAACTTGACTTGGAACTTGGAATGGAACTTGGACCTGGGCATGAATCTGGGCATGAATCTGGACATGAACTTGGACATGGACTGGGACTCGGGCATGGACTAGGGCATGGAAAGGAGGTCATCCCGTGGACCTCCGGCATGAACGTGGCTTGGGAGGAGGTCATCCCGTGGACCTCTGACATGAACTTGGCTTGGGAGGAGGTCATCCCGTGGACCTCCGGCAGGAACGTGGCTTGAGCAAAGGTCTCCTCGTGGACCTCTGGCAGAAACGTGGCTTGAGCGGAGGTCTCCTCGTGGACCTCCGGCAGGAACGTGGCTTGAGCGGAGGTCTCCTCGTGGACCTCTGGCAGGGACAGGGCTGGAGCAGAGGTCTCCTCGTGGACCTCCTGCTGGGTCTCCGGCTGGAGCGGAGGTCTCCTCGTGGACCTCCTGCTGGGTCTCCGGCTGGAGCTCGGAGCTGGAGGTCGCCAGGTTAACTTCCAGGGGGAGCTCTGCTGAGGAGACCTCCTGCTGGGTCTCCGGCTGGAGCTCTGGGCTGGAGGTCGCCAGGTTAACCTCCAGAGGGAGCTCTGCTGAGGAGAACGTCGGCTGGATCTCCGGCTGGAGCTCTGGGCTGGAGGTCGCCAGGTTAACCTCCAGAGGGAGCTCTGCTGAGGAGAATGTCGGCTGGATCTCCGGCTGGAGCTCTGGGAGTGCTCGCTTGTGGAGCCGTTTGTGGACACGCCAGCTGCCCTTAAAACACTCCTGCAAGCAAAAGTAGGAATTCTCTCTCCCTTGTTTTATACAGTTGGGGCATCGTAGTTTGGCCTGTCGGATGCAGCCCTCGGTCGCGCACTCCTGGGTCAGGGGCTGAGAGGAGCAGGCCGCCACGTCGGCCAGCTCCGCCCCATAGTGCGCGATGAATGGCCGGCTGGGCCAATCAGACAGGCGGTCCCTCCCCAAGAAAATATTGAGGTCGGGCACGAATTCAGGACTCCCGAACACCTGAATTAGTACTTCCACAAAGCCAGAGACAGTATTTAGCTTCTTGGACCCCTGGGCGAGGTGAAGCTCCGCCCACTGGCAAGCTGAGCCGACTAAACGAGAGAGGAGGAACCCCAACCACTGTTTCTCGTCGGGCTTGGGGTCCTCCAAACTGAGAAAATAAATCTGTGCCTGCAGGAGACAACACTGTGGGTAAACAGAAAAACCATCGAAGGCGGAAGAGAGATAAATAAAGGTCCACTGGGGAAATGAAATAAAATCTAAAGCAGGAACAAAAAAATTTTTTGCCCTCAATTTCCCTGCTGCATCCATGTTTGGCGAAGTATTCTTTTAGAAGGCAGAAAGAGGGGCTGGATGCATGCGCAAGGGAAAAAGTCACTTTATTAGGTACACAGGCAAACGTAACGGAACAGGGAAAAACGTAACGTAAATAGCAAAGTCAAAAAAGCACACAATAATCCAGAAAAGGGCAAGGCAGTAATCCAGAATCTGAGGGGCATAGCAGAGTTCCAAAAACCAGTGATAACAGTCCATAACAATCTGCTTGGCAATAGACAACGAAACAAAGTTACTGAGCTAGTCTAATACTTTGTGACGAGGCGAAGAGACAAAAGGGCTTAAATAACATGAATGAAACTAGGCTTAACAGAAAACACGTGAAACTCATAATGACACATGATCGCAGAACCAATGAGAACACAGGGGCGGAGACATGACATGAACCAAAACAAAGAAACACATGTCAACGTAAACAGAACAAGAGTCTATGAAAGCGGAAGTGCGCTACTCGCTAGCCTCAGTGAGCAGCGTGGAGGGGGGAACCCTAACAATTGTGATATAATCATGTGTGCCTTTTTATCTATTTGCAGTTGTAATATAATATAATCATAATCATAATCATTAGAATTCTGGTTGCATTCATGAGGACTTAAGGTGAATAATCATTTTTGGAACCTACTTGGGTTTTAAGTATAATAGACAGCATTCCCCTTTCTGCATCTTCTCCATGGCCCGATCCACTCCCAGAGGAACACCCATGTCCTCAGATTCTCCCACCACAAATGTGGCATCCCGTGAATCAAACAAACGGCCACAACACCTTCCCTCCAAGTGCACTGTAGCACATAAAAAATTTACAAGTTTGTCTTAAATTAACATACATCCAACAATACACAAATCAAGAATCCCAGAATTCTAATTAAATATATATACCATGAACTGTTGCTCCATCATTGGGATTGCTGTAGCCTTCACCTTTTACCTTTATTCTCCTTAAGATTCCGCCATCCTCTGTAAGCTCCTCCCCTCTAAAGCTCAAGAGCTCTACCTGAAAAGCAAGCGGGGGGGGGGGGGGGCATATATTAGCCAACTACTATTGACATGTTCCAGCATAAAAATCTTCTCAGCATTCTTTTTTTCCACACTCTTTTTCTGGTGGTGATAATATGTAACAAATCTCATCCTGTCTATCCAGATGGAAAATAAATAAAAAGAAAAGTCTTTCTATACAAATTGCACACCTCAAACAATAGTGTAGAGTTTGGAGGGATCTTTGGGGGGCTGCCAACAGAGCCATAGGCATATTCTGGCTTACACAGCAGAAGACACACCTCTCCTTTCTGCATGGAGCACACACCAATATCCCATGCTTTGATCACCTGACCTTTAAGACAGCAATAGAGAGGACACCATGAACATCTAATGCTATCTGATGGCACTAATGCCATCATAAAAAATGTAATAAAGACATTCCTGTGTGCCATTAGTGTTCCAGACATGAGTATTGTACCCGTACACAATGCACAAACATTAATAAATGCAGTCCAGGGAGGTGCAACTGAAACAAGTAGAACATGGTATGCAATCAGCATCATTTAATATGGGAGAAACTGCTTATGGCACAATAATACTATGTTCTATGTGACTTACATGACTAAGCGCATTAGCTTATGAGGTAACAGGAATTTCAACTCTGTCTTAATGCCTAGTACAAATGTGTGAGTGTTACAAAATAAACTACAAAAGTACAAAAAAGGAATAAAAAAACAAAAGGTCTAGTTTCCCAGACCAAAGAGAACATCCAATTCCCACAGGTATTAAGCAGAAACATGCAATGACATTGAGGTAGGCTAGTTCCCCACATTATTAATATGCAATTCATATACAGACGGACACAAACCAATATTTTAAGAGTACATTTAACACTGATGTAAACTGATGTAAACTGATGTAAACATTTCAACATCTCAGTTGAAATGTCTCTACTGCTTCACAGTAGTATCAGTTACATTTGTGGAAAAAGAGAAAAAAAGCTGGATAAAGGTTCATGTCTAACCAGTAATTTATATTTCGGGCAATTTATGGTCTGTGCTTATAATTATATGATTATAATATAATTGCATGTTTGTTGATTGTTGCTACAGGTATTTAAAAAAAACAACGCATACATAAAAAAAATATCATAGCTAAATTATTACCTAGTTAGTTTAAGAGAAATTGCTCAATATAACTGCAATACCTTTGCCTACGTTGAAGACAAACGGCTCCTTATGGTCAAAACTGGAGTCAAACTTCTTCCCATTAATCAATTTTCCAGTGTAGTGGACATGCACCTTGTCCCCAATCATAGGCCTCTCTCCCTCTGTACCATGCCGCTTCACAATCTATGGACATTGTGAAAGAGAGTCTTCATCATTATCACTGTTCATTTAAGAAATCAGGTAATTCAGATCTGAACACTTTAGCTGAACCTGCAAGGTAAAATCTGATGCCTGAAAATAAGTCATTGTGTTCACTTCGCTGCTGTAGAGAAAACAGACATTTTGGCTAAAGAGATATTTCATCACTATTTATTATTCTTCCATGTTTTTTACATATTTGTATTGGAGGTTTCAGTTAAAACAACTTGTAAACACTACCTTTTGGGGCTCTTTATATTTCTTACTTTTCAAAAGTTGGGATGTAGGGATGTTAAATTCAAAGAATATTTTTTTTCCAAAATTGACTGGAAAATATTAAATGGTTAAATAATATTTTTAAAAATGCTTTCATTGTGCATTCTACCGCCAACACACCAATCACAATGTTCCACTCTACATTAAATGCATAATTCACCTTGGTAAAATAGCACAGTTCATGTGGATTAATAATATCAAGGCTTAGGCAACAATTCTATAAATCCCCAAACCATATATTTGTGGTGGATGTTTGTCAGTATTAGTATCAGCAACAATCTACATACAGTCATTATGTACAAATTCATTTTTAAAAACTTCCAAAAAAAAAAAAGAATTTCTCAGTTTATTTCTTACAGGCTGAGTCATCATTCGGGTACAATGAAAATATTATGTCAGTTGAGAAATCCTGACTGAGATGGACAGAAAGAGTGATAGTGATATAATACAGTTTTACTAGCCTTGCACACTCCCCGGTCTTTGTTTTGAGTGATGTCTAAACCCTGTGAAGCAAATAGGGCAATAGGAGACTGAGCAGTCAGACACACATCCTCAAATTTGGCCATCTCCTCAAGACATCCCCTTGTTCCCCTAAAAAACAAATACACATACAAACACATTACCTTTACATGAAATATGAAATGTTCCCATATGTACTAAAACAGTATAATGGATTCTTACCACTATATTGTACAGTGAATTGATGTGAATTGATATAAAAAAAGGCTGCTGTGTTTTGTTTGGTATTTTGTTTTGACCAGAATCTCTATTAATACACCAATCAGCCATAACACTAAAATTACTGACAGGTGAAGTGAATAACATTGATTATCTTGCTACAGTGGCACCTGTCAAAGGGTGGGATATATTAGACAGCAAGTGAACAGTTAGTTCTCAAAGTTGATGTGCTGGAAGCAGGAAAAATGGGCAAGTGTAAGGATCTGAGCGACTTTGACGAGAGCCAAATTGTGATGGCTAGATTACTGAGCATCTCCAAAATAGCAGGTCGTATGGGGTGATCCCAGTATGCACTGGTTAGTACCTACGAAAAGTGGTCCAAGGAAGGACAACCGACGACAGGGTCATGGGCTCCCAAGGCTCACTGACGCACGTGGGGAGTTTAAGCTAGCCCGTCTGGTCCAATCCCACAGAAGAGCTACTGTAGCACAAATTGCTGAAAAAGTTAATACTGCTATGTTAGAAAGGTGTCAGAACACACAGTGCATCGCAGCTTCCATGCTGACCCGTGTCCATTGCCGAAAGCATCTACAATGGGCACATGAGCATCAGAACTGGACCATGGAGCAACGGAAGAAAATGGCCTGGTCTAATGAATAACGTTTTCTTTTACATCATGTGGCTGGCCAGGTGCGTGTGCATCGCTTACGTGGGGAAGAGATGGCACCAGGATGCACTATGGGAAGTAGGCAAGCTGGCAGAGGGAATGTGATGCTCCGGGCAATGTGCTGCTGGGAAACCTTGGGTCCTGGCATTCATGTGGATGTTACTTTGACACGTACCACCTACCTAAACATTGTTGCAGACCAAGTACACCACTTCATGGCAACAGTATTCCCTAATGGCAGTGGCCTCTTTCAGCAGGATAATGCGCCCTGCCACACTGCAAAAATTATTCAGGAATGGTTTGAGGAACATGACAAAGAGTTCAAGGTTTTGACTTGGCCTCCAAATTTCCCAGATCTCAGTCCGATCGCGCATCTGTGGGATGTGGTGGACAAACAAGTCTGATCCATGGAGGCCCAACCTCGCAACTTACAGGACTTAAAGGAGCTGCTGCTAACATCTTGGTGCCAGACAACACAGCACACCTTCAGAGGTCTTGTGGAGTCCATGCCTTGACAGGTCAATATTAGGTAGGTGGTTTTAATGTTATGGCTGATCAGTGTATATACAGAACAATTTATACAACTCAAGTCATCATCTATGAGATTAAGATGTAGTCATTACCAGGCTAATAAAAGCTACCAATGACTGTCACATTTTTCACTTGTTACTCTTCCCTCTTCTGAAAGCAGGCCTGACTTCATCTGTATGACACTGAGTAAAGCACGTTTGATTTGGCATCATTCAGAGTGTGTAATAACAGATACACAACTGTATCTATTACACAAAATTTTGTTTCAATATCTTGTAGTATGCAGGGTTTTTAGCGAAATGTGTTTTCCTTAAAAAAAAAAAAAACCCTCAGAGTGACTGTAGAGTTTCTTGCTTGCACATTCTGAAACCTTTTATTTTTAAACTTGTATAAGTCTGCAAACTGTAGAGAACAGTTACAATTGCATTTTATACTATCACTGTAGCATACCATCTCTTCATAACATTTTACAGGAGCCTCTTCACAATCTGATCAGATGGGCAATTAAGCATCTGCATATGTTTATGTAAGAGAGAAAAACACAGACACAGTGTCACAGTGTCTTTGTCTCCTATCTGATTTTCTCCAATCTGTATATATGTTTATCCAGAGGCACTCTGTCAGCTGTGTGCGTGGGTGTGTGTGTGTGTGTGTGTGTGTCCCTGGTAAGAGGAGGTGTGTGTGTGTGTGTGTGTGTGTGTGTGTGTGTGTGTGTGTGTGTGTGTGTGTGTGGGAGAGTCTCATGAGTCTGTGCTGGGGAACACCATGTTCCCTCTATTCACAGTTCCTGGCGCAATCCAGTGGCGTATACCAAATTTCTATCTTCACACTGGGTCTCAGAGACCACTCTCTATCATTTCAGCTCCAAATATTAAAACCAAACATGTTTGTCATTTCATAACCATTCATATGCCTAGCTATTAAAATTATACATTACCAAATGTGAAAATCATATATCACTGTAACATAATCACCATACCATATCACACAAAACAAGAAACAAACTGCACACATTGTTTTAGATAAAGACGGTGTTTGGGTGGCAATAAGGTTTATATTCAGAGAAGATATGTGTCTCAGACATATAAAGTCGGAAAAGATACAAGACCAAAACCAAATCAGAGAGGAGAACATTCAGTTCAGTTCCGCAAGATACTGTACACACTATTACTCAAGGATTGCACTCAAAGAACTTGCTTATCCACACACACACACACACACACACAGGAGTAAAACACTTTATATATATATATATATATATATATATATATATATATATATATATATATATATATATATATATATATATATATAAAAAACTATGGAAGTTAAAAATAATTGAATTCTTCTATTACTACAGGATTATGACAAACCTACACCACAATTAATGGCACAGTTATAATCTATGGAATTCTGATGTAGCTGAATGGTCCTGACACACATTATAAGGTTACTTGAATATAATATACTATACTATATATTATATATTATTTTGAATTTTTTTAAACAGGTAAGCAGTCTGCTCCTTCTCTCCCTGTTTCAAGCAGAATACAGAGCCACTTCCGTGCCTGTCTGTCCCTCTGCTTAGACATACTGCTAACTCATATGTCCAAATTATACACCTATGTGAAAGCCACCTACATCATGGTGATGCATCCTTCATTCTTCATCTGATAATTAAATTGAACTTCAGTTTACTACTGTAACTCAGCCACATCCAGTACTTCTTAGACAAAGAGGCGAATGAACCACAGTTGATTCATTCTATCCTCACACATCATCGACACTGAAACACACTTAGATAACATCTCAGGTTCAAACACAATGACACGCAGGCATGCATACAAGTACGTGTCAGTATGCAATTTATAGATCTTTTGTTTCTTTTAACTTTTTTTTTTTTTTTTTTTTTTTTTTTTACTCTGGAAATTTCACTTGATTTGTAAACAACTCAGTATTCCACTGATGGCAGATTACCATCTTTCGTATATATGTTATTCCCACTAGCAGGTATGTTCTGTTCTTGCAAAACAGGAACATGACTACAAGCACGTGCTTACACAAATTCTAGGAAAACCCTCCAGGCTTGCACTGTATGCTGACAGCTAAGAAAAGGCAGCATATTCAAACTGATATTCTTATTGGATAATGTATGTTTGAGTTATTATCAACAAAACCCTTAATGACCATCCTTAAATACTTGGTGCAAATATTAGGATAGTTAGGGAGAACGAGAAAGGGACCTGAGCTCTTGGATGACAATTCGGGTTCACTGAGTTCTCCTGAACTTCACTGTATAAAAAAAAAAAAAAAAAAAATTTTAAAAAGATGACTTGGTCTTCTTGTGGTTTTAGCTTAAAGTAACCTACATTCGGTTATACTTGCTGCACTTTCTATTTGCACTGAATAAAGACAATATTATAGCTAGATAACGTTTTGGGATGTCAGGTGAAGTGCTTATGTGATGTTATGAAAAGAACTTAATATGTAGGTTTAATAACTTGAATACGTTTTAAGATGATTCATATAAGTAGGTGAACTAGTTGAATTCCCTGTAATCAAGGAGCCCGTGACCTTGTTGCAACACCATGGCACCATGAAATAGAGAAATTATTATTATTAAACTGTACCTTTCCTTGTTGCTGAGGTGGTAGCATCAAGGGTACATGTTTGTGCCTTTAATATGTGCCTTTCACCTGGAAACGTGGCTATAGTGTACCTTTTGAATGATTTCAAATTAATAGCTTTTTGGGATAAAGCTTTAAAGGTATACTATACGTCCCTTATTAGGTAAAAAATAGCCTACTAGAGGTACAAAAGGTGTACCCTCTCAGGCGACAAAGAAAAGGTACAGCTGAGTACCCGTTTTTTTCTTAAAGTGTGGCAAGCTATTACAAACCTAGGTTTGAATTAATGGGTAATGTCATGGTTGGGGTTTTAAAAAAAATAATATTAAAAACACGAATAAATAAATTAATAAATAAATACTTACTTACAATATTTCCTTTTGTCTCCGGTCCCTCTCATGCGCTTGACTGTATAATCCGCAAGGAACTTTACACAATTTTTGCCGGCAAGTGCAACATGTACCCGTAGCGCTTTAAGGGCGCCGCGCGCTGCCGCTGCCGGGAGGAAACCCGCCCTCTTCCACCGTGAGTACTAAATGTTCCAGCGGCTCTATTTTACACTCACGCTGAACAACAAAGCCACATGGGCTGGGGGTGGGGGGAAACGACGAACATGGGAGGCGGAGTGAATGAGGGATGGGCACTGAAGCCTATAGCCTAGTAAAAAAAAAAAAAAAAAAAAAAAAAAAAGGCGAAGGGCAGGTTCTTGTAAACTATCCACAAAGTAACACAATGTTCCGGCTGCGCTGTAGCTCGCTGTGATGAGAACACTGTGTCCTAGTAGACACCGTGACCCGTAACCCGTTCTGTGCCGAATCGACCAGGGAACAGTGTGTGTAGTGTACAGAGCCGCACACACTCCACATCCATATAATGTGCTACAAAGAACATTGGAACATAACATCCAAGTTTATTAATATTACAGCTCTTTACGTGTACTTCCTTTCTACACTGCTATGGCTTTTTTTTTTCTTCCTGCTGCTGCGTGAGACATTATTTATAACCTAAACCTTAACCTGCACTGACAGCAATGTATGCTTTTTCACTCCTCTCGCAATCAGGAAAAGCTGAAAATACGCTCATCTGATCATAAACACTCATTATAAATTAACTATATAGGAACTAATCACACAGTTTTTAGTAAGAACGAAAGGAAAAGGAAAGAGAACAACGTATACTGCCAACATATAACAACATATGAAAATGCCTTAGTGGAAAATAATCACATTTCTGTGAATAGCTATTGTGAGTTAAGTAAAGTTCTCCCAGCGCAAAGTAAAATAGACTTGTAGAAGCCATTCAGTACACC
Source organism: Cranoglanis bouderius (assembly GCA_023630585.1). Taxonomy (NCBI): domain Eukaryota; kingdom Metazoa; phylum Chordata; class Actinopteri; order Siluriformes; family Cranoglanididae; genus Cranoglanis; species Cranoglanis bouderius. Next base: position 23,005,655 of record CM042537.1, read on the forward strand.
AAACAACAGATGGAAATCTCAATTCTGTAAAATGAACACAGTTAAGTGGGGTTAACAACTGTCAGTCTTTTGTGTACCCTTGAAAGAATAACTCACTTGATGCAGCCATGGGGATCAGAACCAAAATAATATACTGTTACTCCTGTGCTTCCAGCATGTCCTTTTGCTCTTTTGCTACAGAAGACATGCTGTTCTCCTTTTCAATCACACTGAAAACAAAAGCCTGTCTGCTAACGAGAGCTCAAGACTGAGGGCTTTTTTGGTGTAATCAAAAAATTTGTGTCAATTATAATTTCTCAAGTCATTACAAGTGTGTACAAACCAACTCCTGTTTCCTTAAATATCTCTTAATTAAACTGATTTGCCAATATACAATTAAAACGGCCAAGTGTTCACTATATGTAGTATATTGGTGTGCTGGTGTCTGACTCCTCAGTCAGCATTTTGGAGTATCAAGCTGCAAAATATAGCCTTATTCATTTTAGTTTCATTTTAGTTCTGATGATACACAACCCTCCAGAGGGTGATCGTTGAGGAACGCAGAATGCTATTTTTGCTGTGTGTAAGATGTTCATTAAAGTTGGCACAAGAAGCTAACAATAAGCAGGAGGCTATTCAAGGACACCACTTGCACAGCTCTCTACACAATAATGAGATCATGGGCCCGTTTCTCTACACAGATATCATATCTCTTGTTTTCTAGCTCTTAGCGTATTCTAAAAGAATTTGCTCCAATTATATGTTTGTGGATTTGAGAATACATAATACTTTAAAGGTATACTTTTCAGATTTCAGATCGTTTTTGAGTTAACAGGTCACCGAGTGTTTGGTATGACTGACAGTTCTGCAGCAAGGGGTAAATGTGAATATTATCATGCAACACTAGCAGACGAGTCAAGTCATTGAACACTGAATGGCGTCTTCACATCTCTCACAAGCACCACACCCTTTCTCAAAGTCTGTTGTTTCATGAATTGTTCTTTGCTAACTTCCAACTAACAGTGTTTTAGTCTAAAGGTATTCTTAAACCCTGGCATATTTGTACCAGTATGAGTTTTCCACCGAGACTACAAAGCATGTCTGTAAATTGCAATGCATAAGGAAAGCTAACAAATTCTGTGAATATAAATGTAAATGTAGTTTCACTGTAATTGAGCCATCTTGTAGTGGCATCAGTGCATATTTAAGATGCATTAGTAATAATAACATACTGCTTGATATTAGTCACTGTTTGTTATCACATACTGTACAGACAAACTTATTGGTTTAGAGTATTTTCAGGGACTGCTATTAAGGACTGTTATGAGATAGAGGTTTCATATCTTTGACATAACAGTTTAAAATGCTTACATGATAAATAATGTAAATGCAGTTAAATTTCACAGGCCTACATGTTAGTTTCCTTATCTTTCAATCACATTAACGTGGTTTGATTTAAAACCCTTTGATGACAGAGTCTATTCTGAACTGATTTTAAAATGTTCAGCCTGAAAATAAGTATGTATAAATAAGTCTATGAATTAGAAAGACATACATTGTACTATGATTTGCTAATGCTGATCTAAATACAGAATATAGCCGCCTATGCTCGTGCATCTAAATATGCTTTCTAAATATTTAAATTTGTTAAATATGTTACATACAAGTTGTATTTTGGTATTAAAATGTCACCCTAGGAATATCTTTCAGCATGATTGCAGTGATAACATTAATTATTATATGCAGCATATTAAAGTTGTACCCCACAGAGTAAGTAAAGTAAATAAACTATTTGGAAAACAATGTGTTGAATAGATTCCCTGTGTAATGCATTTCTAAACCTAGTCACACATCTCAAAATATTTTCCATTAGAACAGGTCACTAGAAAATACCTCTATCTTGGGGCTCTGGATTGTTGCTTGCAATATTCCCCCTGCAATGAGGCCCTTGGCTATGGCTGTTTGACGTTCCTGTCCTCGAATGAGCACGACTTCATTCAATACTCTAGTGATAGCCCACACAACCTCTAGACACCGTGCATTACTAGGAAACCATGATAATAATAGATGTTAAAATATATTCATGTTAAAATTGGCACAATATATAGATGTAGCTAAAAGTATGTGTGGACTGTGCGTTCTTTGGTCCAGTGTCAGGAACTGTAGGTAAATAAAGAGAGACAATGACTACAATTTGTGTATTAGTGTTACCTGGATTTGCAATCCCCATTAAATGAGTTCTCAATGGCTCAATAATCAGTATCCATGAAATAACGGTAAATAACAAATAAAAAATAGGTGACAGATTGGGCTAACCATAACCATAAACTGCTTTCTCTCGTTCTCTTTGTCTGTGTGTGTGCATGTATGTGTGTGTAATGGATAGGAGGGTGAGTTCACAAAAGGTTACACGGTCATCAGGAAGTGAAATATAACAGAACGTGCAGTGCTAATCTGTGTGAAAAACACATGCCCTACCACTTGTGGTTAAACATATCCACACGCTACTAAGACCGGGGAAAGGGGGCATTTCATTTCAGTCAAAATAGCAGTTTACAAAATAGCTGAATGATATATTGGTTATGTTTCAGAGACAGCCTATAAGGAGAATATTTAAACTCTCTCTTTAAGATATTTAAATCTCACTCTCTCTCTCTCACTCTCTCTCTCTCTCTCTCTCTCTCTCTCACTCACACACGCACACAAACACACACATACACAAAGACACACACACAGTAGACACCTTCTTAACAATGTGTCGAGTGAGACAAAAATAAAGGCAGGCAGCATAATGCTTTTTATGTGAGTACAAGGCATCTGTATTACATACAATGTGCTTATTCCTTTTGTTTTGCCAGAATCTGCCCCTCCCTGTTTGCCCTTAGATGCAAGCAAGTAAACTCTAAAGTGAGCAGAGCAGTGAGATCCCAGAAATGGAGCTGAATGCACACTTGATTACTGACAGGGATGTCACACTGATGTTAGAAGTATTTTCATTATTATAATTTTAGTCTTTTTTTTTACAACTCTATTTGTTGTACAATAATAATAATAATAATAATAATAATCATAGGGGGGCACAGTGGCTTAGTGGTTAGCATGTTTGCCTTGTACCTCCAGGGTTGGGGTTTGTGTGGAGTTTGCATGTTCTCCCTGTGCTTCGGTGTTTCCTCTAGGTACTCTGGTTTCCTCCCCCAGTCCAAAGACATATTGTATACTGATTAGCATCTCTAAATTGCTACATCAGTAGTGAGTAGTGTGTGAATGTGTGTGTGCGATTGTGCCCCGTCCCCTGTTGGCACCCCATCCCCTGCCTTGTGGGATAGGCTCCAGGCTCCCCACAACCCTGTGTAGGATACGCGGTACAGAAAATGGATGGATGGATGAATAATAATAATTTATATTTATTTATTTATTATTAGGTATCTAGCTAGAGTGAGGCAAATCATCACTATTTATCAGTTAGAATAAACACATTTTTGGACTCTTTGCAATTTAAAGAAGCAGTTTAAAATGTCTTTATGTTACATAATGAACATGCAGATAAATGTCAAGAGCCTGCAGGTTTTAATGTTCTTGTTTTTTCAACACCATATGCACCTCTGAATTAAAGCACATTAAGGGCAATATCTGTTGCATAACGGATATTACTGAACTGATTTGAAGAAGTTCAAGCTGAGATGAAAATAAGCAAATTATGCCAAGTAAAGTAAGGAAGCAAGTAAACAGTGCAAAGTAGGTAAGTAAAAGAAGTAAGTAAATAAAGTACTAAAGTAGTAATAAATAAGTAAGCAAGTAAGGTGAGTAAATAAGTAGGCTAAATAAATAAAGTAAGTAAATAAGTAAGTAAAGTAATTAAACCAAGTAACTTAGCACAAACAGGACTAAGCATAAGAATGACAAACACAGTATTGCAATTTGTTAATATTGACTTAAATATTTATATATATAGCGGTACCATCGTCGTATCATTAATGGCCCCTTGGTGTTATTCCCTGTTTTTAGAGTTATAACCAGTCCCGAAAAACGGAAATACCGCGGTCTTTACATTGCAAAGGCCTTCCAGGGCTGTACAGCCAGAATGCCCGGATGAGACGATTGTATCTGATTTGTCGCGCCCCTGCGTTGCTTTAATGTATGTGTAGTTCGCGAAATGAAAATGGATACCATAAAGGACTACAAGTCAAAGCTTTGCTTTTTGAAACAATATTAAAACGTTTAATATAGCGATACACAGGCCAGTTTAATAACGGTTCCAATCATTCAAGCCAACGGAAATTTACTTCCTACACAATAATGACATATAGGTTATTTACATATATTATACAGTTATTAAAATAATATAAAACACGAAATAAAATGGAATACAGATCAAATAAAACACAAGTATGTGTGTGTATCAATCCATGTTTTTCAATATTATTTATGTGGACTTTTCTTTAGACACAATTCACAGTTGATAGGTTGACAGCCGTGTGCTGTAGGCAGGTAGGTAAAAAATAGTAATAATAAAAAAAAAATTAAAAAATAAAAAATCATTTAGCAGTTATTTGTATAACCGCCTTTTCAGTGACATGTTTTGTAATTACTTGCTAGTGCTTCTTAACTTGAGCTTGTGATCTTTCTAACCAACGATAGTGGTGGATAGAAGACCAACGATAGTGAAGCCACAATGATGTTTCACTCTCAACTGTTTTGAAAGAGTTCATTACTCGAAGCTTTTCCTCACAGTGCACACTAGTGACATCTGGTGGTCAAAAAGATTAAGTGTAGGTAGTAATCTACTGTGTGCTAGTGGAGGCTGTAGTGGGTTTTGGGGTTTTGCACAAAGCGCAGTAAAGGCAAAATGCCCTTATAGTATACCCATATAATAGGTTAAATCTATTTATAGTGAACCTACTGACAAACACGCGAACATTTTCAGTTATATTTAATCCAGATCTAGTCCATCTATCACCACGTGGTAGACGCACTCAAATGAGTGTGGGATTGTCTGAACTGTAAAACATGAGGGTTTGATTGTGCTTACTGGTTTTGCCAGTGAGCTTATTAATACAAGTTTCTTATACACATACAGCCTCATCTGTTGTTAAGAGTTTTTTTCCCCTGAGCAAATTTAAACAGAAATTCTATACTGTCAGCAGACATACAGCAGAGTAGCAATTACTAATAAGCTCATAAGGTTTTCAAAGTAGGTTTTTTGCCAATATGCACGCATGGAAGAGTCAGTTCCAGGTGCAGTTTTTATCTTTTACATATGTAATCTTATGAATATGTCCCAGTCATTAAATAAAAAAATTAGGGAAAACGCTTTTAGCTCATTTTGACTGATGCCACCAGAACCTCTATTCGCTCCTATATTTTGGGATCTTGCAGTGTCAGGACTCAATAACACAATAATAACATAATAAATGGTTGAACCAAACCCTCTGACTTCCATTTATATTTTCTATTAGGTCCTCCAGGAGGAGGACCTAATACTAACACTGGTTAGTGTTCTGGGGCCCCATATCCTTTTTCATCAGTTTCAGCTAAATGTTCTCTAAAATGCTTGCCTCTTCTACATCTGTAAACAGAGAAAGGAGAAGAGACAAGTCTCTGTCTCTAGAAAGAAATCCTTAATTTTAACAATCTTTCTCAAGATTATGCAGGTAAGTTTGCAGTGTTACAGATTAATCCTTCTAGTGTAGTTATTAGAAAACATTAAGAATAGTACATGTGTTTTGAGTATGAGGTTTGATTGTGTTCTATTTTTTATTTCGATCTTGTTCCAAATTCTCACTTTGAGAATTATAGACATAATGGATAGGTGTGTGCCCGCTGATGTGTTTTTTTCCTTCCTTGCTAAATAAACTTGACTTGTTTGGTGTCCTCATTTCACATCCTCTTTTCTTCTCATGTTATGGTCTTCTCTGTAAAGTTTCTTGTCCAGTAATATTCTCTGGATAATTATAACCATAAAACTTAATTTGTTGTTAAACTGGTTTTGCACCCTTTATTCTTTCAATAAAACCTATTTTCACCTCTATTTTTCCTTCCTATCATTCTTTTGTTCATCTCCAGTTAAGAATTGAATTTGAGTTGTAGTAATATTGTTTATTCAAAACACTTAATTTGGTACTTGATTGTTATTGTTATGTCAATGTAGTAAATACCTTTTCGTATTTCAATCTACACAGTATTACCATTTCAATAAACTACATTTTATAAGCATGTAAACAGCATCATCTACAATAAACCCATAAAACTGTTGCAACTAGGTGGCAGTAACAATGCACAACATTTGGATTTTGGATTTTACTGTTATACACAAGACTGCCACTTTCATGTCAAAGACACTTCCAAGACCAGGGTTAGCTGAGATTGAGTCAAGACCATGTCTTAAGGAGGCTGAGGCCGAGTTAAAAATGTAAATGAACTTGGGCAATGCCTATTTTGTGGAATAATAGCTAATCATGGTGCAAAACTATTTTACCATATTTTACCATTTTCATGTAACACGAAGATCTAAGGCTTCACTTTCAAAAGTATGATCATTTGAATTTAGCTGATTATGTTGTTAAAGTGTGGGGAAAGTTGTATAATTGAACAGTGGCTTGAAATGGGATATGTAATGACTGTGATAACAATAGAGTTAGATAACAAAATTAACAGCAAACAAAAAAGATGTTCTGAGACTAAACAGAAATGAAACTGTAACCAGTGTTAAAGTTAAACCCTTTACACATTTCACACATGAAAACTGGCCAACTTCTTATGCATCTGAAAGAACGTCATGGTTTACTCATAGCACAAAGTGTCAACAGCACAGGAAGTTCAAAACCATGTTAGCAGCGAAGGAGGAAGCTACACATTGGGCAATAATTACTAGCCGCAGCACTACAAGAGCTTTTAACAACTACCATCTAAACTTTGCACTAGGACATGTAGAAGTGAACAGTTTCCTGATAAACATCTATCGAAGACATCTGGGGTAGGTTGCAGCATGGTTTCCTTAAAGAGCTTTCAATAACATATGTTTACTGATTGAACAATATAGTAGTTTTATATACTATATTTTATAGTAGTTTTATAGTAGTATTATAGTTTTATAGTAGTATTATAGTTTTTTATTGATATTTGTAGATCAATTTATGTATCTGTAAACATTAGCTTATGTTACATCATACATTCTAACACATACTGTATAACACATATAACAACTACAAAACCACATATAGCAAATGCAGAACTTTTACAAATTCTTTCTTTAATTTGAACATTTATGTTGATGTAATGAATGTCAGGAAAGACCTTTTTCCTAGATGATGTCTGCTTTGATGTAAGCTTTGTTTTAGCATTAAGAAAGGTCCTAATTAATGACTTGTGTATGTTGAATTGTTTTACATATGATAAGCATATTGCTTTAATTACTTTAGTTTAGGCAGGATCTTAGATCATCATACTACTCCCTATCTGCCACCAAAATGTGGATACAATGTCATATGTCGAAAAATATAGTAACAATGGTAATTTTCCTTTATCTAGCAATGCCAATATCACATTAATGTAACATGGAAACACTATGTTAATGAATATGATTATTATTAATAGCAAACCCCATTAATTGTGTTTCACATTATCAGAACACAAATCTAGCAAAACGTATGAAGCTCTGCTTCAGGGGCCCTCCACACCACTCAACTCCAACCCCAACACACACTTTACATTTCTATTGCTGTGCATGCATTAGAAGAGAGATGAGTCATAAACTTAACCTTTAAGACTCATTGGTTACCATTTGAATTGTAGTCTTATAATGCATTATTAAAGGCACATCTGAGTAGGCACACTTTTTATGTGATTACAGAGCAAAGTGTGAAGAATCATGTCAAGCAGAAAGCCTAAAAAGAGCCAGAAGCTTGGCTCCTCTCGGCGTTACAAAAATCATAACAGAGATACTGAAGAAAAAGAAACTGATGATGGATTCCCAGACCCTGGAAATGAGGCGCATGAAAACCAAGCATCTAATGAGTCTTCAGTGCTTCATTCTGATCAGCCAGTTATAACATGCACCAACCCAAACACTTCAGTGTTCGAACTTATTCCTCAGCCACCATCACAGGATTTCACAGATCTCTTGGCACAAGCTGAAGTAACAATTAAGAAAAGAAAAATGGGATCAACTCGCAAGGGCAACAGAAACTTTAAATTTGAAGGAATTTCTGAGGATGAACCAGAGCAAAGAATACAGCTAAGGGAAGGTGTTATTGATGAGCAAGGGGTGACTGTAGAAGTATCCATAAAAGAGGATGAGGGCAAAGAAGACCAAACAATTCTATTGGACTGTGCACTCAGTCAGTCTTCAGAACATGAAAGCTCCATCCTACAAGAGAAGCATTTGGCCCTTACTACCATCATGCATAAGGAAGACGATCGCAAAAATGATGAACATCAACATTTAGAAGCAGCCCTACAAAGCAATCCCATGGACATCTCTTCTTCTGAACTTAACCAATCCAAGGAGGCAGAATTCAGTCAAGATTTAATACATACCTCAGTTGATGTCGGTATTGTCACACCAACTGAATGTAATGTGCCTCTACAGGAATTAGATGAATCTTTGCAAGTATATCATCAAATGGACAATTTCAGTGAGCCAGCAGCCTCCTTACCAAACACCACAGGCCAGAAAAGCATGGTAAACACAACTTACACACCTCTTAATGATAACACAGAAGAGAGACAGGATGTTCATATGTCTCTGAATAACCCAATAGACAGTGATAAGCCATCTATGCCAGAGCACACTGTGCACAAAACATTGGATGATCAATCCAGTTTAAATTTTATCATTAGAGACAAACAAGAAGATAAACAAGAAAGCGAAGATGTAGACACACTGGAATGTTGTAGTGCTGAAGATACAGAACAGGATGAAGTTACTGGAGTACGATCAGCCTCTTTGATAAATGAACATGAGCATGGGACTCAAGATGACAAAGTGGCTACAGTTATATGGCAAAATGTTAGTACCAAAGCAAGCACAGAAGATGAGAACATAGTTGACCACTGCCTTGAGCATAAGGATGACACTTTAAAGCTAACTAAGGAGAGCACTGACAAGTCTGAAAGTACAGAATTCAGAGAGGACCTTGATGAGAATAAGGAGGTAAGTGTGGTTGGGGATAGAATAGACAATGATTCAGATGAAGGGGTGGCTGCAACAAACCTAAACCAAGCAATGGAGCCAGACAGAAAAATCATTTCACCCCTAAAACTGAAAGATCAAGAAGTAGGAACATCTTCAGACCAAGTCCTTTCACATGAATTAAAATTCCGGTGTGACAGTGAAATTAAATGTTACAGAGAAGAACAATATGATCTTTCTGAGGCCAGATGTTGGACAGGGGAAAGCAGTGCAGATAAGGACATAGCTAAAAAAGAGGTGGGCATGTATTATGATGAAGAAGAAAAATATAGAGAGATAGGGACAGAGAGAGAGGTGGAGAATGATGACATGCAATCTGCAACTTCTAATAAGTTATTATTTTCTAAAGTAAGTTCAACTATTATGTCAGATTTTGTCACTGAATCTGAATTAATTCCTGCTGAAACACTGTATGAGGAAACAGAAACCAGTAGCCAGACACGCAACCTTCAACATAACAATCCAGGGGAATTTCCAACTGAATTGGAGATGCAGTCAAAGGAAGGTGTTTGTTGTGATCAGATGCTTAACAAAGATAGATCTGAGCTTTTAGACATAGAAACTGAGGTTATTGAGGAGGAGAACAATGACATAAAGGAAGAAATAAATGCTGGTTCCACAGAAAGCTTTACCAAGGAGGACTTTATAAGAGTGGATGATGAAAATGATGGCATGTCCACATTTATGAATGAGCATGAAATGGCATCAGTCATCACAAATATACAAGATTATGCTTTTACAGACCAGGTATCCATGGTAGTCGAAGAACATGGTATCGAGAGCCCTGATAAAGGAAGTGCCAGCCCAGTCCAAGCTTATCCTACAAGTGACCCAATGGAACTCATTCCTGAAACACAAGTCAAATTAGACATGCAGGTGTATAATGCCATAGCTGTACCTGATCAGAGGCAAAACATGTCTGAAAAATGTCTAGTAAATCCAACAAACAGAGAATCAGAAGCAGAGCAATTTGAAAGCATATCTCCAATTGTTTACATACAGGAATCAAGACTGGCAGAAAATGTGAGATTTAGCCCCTCTGAGAAAAAACAGATAGATTCAACTCAAAGGAGTCTTAGTGGACTCATCTCAGGAGGTGACCAGAAATACAATTATAAAGCTATGAAGGAAAGCATGCGGGTACAAAGCTTAGAAGAAAGTACATCAATCTCAGAGGATGGAACACTCAACGTCACTCCTGAAACATGTTATCCTCAGTCTGCAGGGTCACTGAATATCATGGACCATGAAGCAGAAAAAATAGATGAAAATGTGATTAAAGGTGTGGTTAAAAATGAGAACACAAAAACTACACAAGACTATAATGAAACACCTCAGCACATTGCAACAGAAGTTGTCAACACAAATCAAGAATGTAGTGTACTTGACAGGCAGGATGAGGAAACAGTAATGGTAAAAAATATTTGCAGAGGGGTGGATACCACACATGAAGTATTATCAGATCTGGTCGTCACTGAGGTCCTCAAAATGCAAAGCAGCACAGAAGTGGTGGAAAGTATTGCACAAAATGAAGAAGTAATATGGGAGGGAGACAAGAATGTTCAACCCATATCATTAGAAGATCCTCATCAAAATACTTATCCAGATTTGAAATTAGGGCAGTACAAATCATCAGAATATACTGAGTTGGTTACTGTTACAATAAATACTGATCCCCTCGTAACTACGGTACCAGCGGTAAACATCCTACAAGCTACCACTACTCCTATTCAAGAAAAAGCTCATATGCAGATTAGCACAAACAGTCACAGAAGAAAAATGGGATCAATACGCAGGACTCTTGGAGGACAGAGAGAAGAAAAAGATAAAGATGGGGATATGTCTGAAGAGGAGAAAGTTATGGCTTTTACAGATAGATCTACGTTATTAGGCCCAGAAAATGGAGTTAGTAAGGAGAATAATAATGATAAAAGAGAAGAAATAAATGCTGGTCCCACAGAAAATTTTACAAAGGAAAGCTCACAATGCTCACAACAATCTTTGTATTCTGAATTCTCCTCGCAAACTTTTTTATCCTCTCAAACTACCATCGAATATCGATCACCTGCAACAGAGCATCCTGATTTCAAGGAACATGATGGAAATAATATAGAGAATGTGGAAAATAGAAATGCAGAAATCCAGGTGTCACTTGAAATCGATGACCCACCAATGACAACTGAACAAAAACAGATTATTAAATCAGAAGTTGAAATAGGGACTGAAGGGATCAATACACCACCTGCCACATTATCAACTGAAGAAGATCAGATGAACACTGTGGTCTCTGATGAGGTAAGCAGTGCAGGACTGACTGATATTATAAAGCAACATGAAAAACCAGGAGTGAATGAGGAGACAGATGCCGAGTCAACACTTTTAAATGAGCAAGAAATGGCACCAATTCTCACAACAATACAGGATGAGGCTTTCAAAGAAAATGTGTCACTAGCAGTCAAAAAGCATGCTAATGAGAGTCCTGATAATGAATGTGCTAGTGAAGTTAATGCTCATTCTACATGTGGCCCAGTGGAGCTCATCCCTGAAACACAGGCCATGTCAGACATGCAAATGAACACAGAAAATATTCATGCAGTTGTACCTGACCAAAACATATCTGAAGAACATCTAGAGAATCCAACAAACAGGGAATCAGAACCAGAGCATTGTGAAAGCACAAGCCCATTTGTTCAGATACAGGAATCAAAACCGTCTCAGGTTGATGTGATAAAAGAAGATTTGGAATTTAGCAGCTCTCACAAAAGGAGGAAGATGGGTTCAACTCGAAAGAGCCTTAGAGGGCAAATCCCTGGAAGTGACCAGAAAAACACATTTGAAGCACTAAAAGAAAAAGAAAATATACAGGAACAGAACACGGACCAAAAAGCTACCAACACTGGGGTTATTGAGGAAGCGAATAAGGATACAAAGGTTGAAATAAATGCTGGTCCTGCTGAAAACTTTATCAAAGAGGACATTACAACAGTATGTTCACAACAATATGTGCTTTGTGAATTATCCTCTCAAACCTCTGATCTGGGTTTAACTACTATCGAGCATCCATCACCTGCAACAGAGCATCCTGATTTCAAGGTAGATTATGGAATTAGTATAGAGAATGTGGAAAATAGAAATGCAGAAATCCACACACAAACTCAAACTAAGAAAAAGAAGAAATTTGGATCAACACGAAAACCCCACGGAAGACACCAACCACATGCTGAAGGAGAGGAAGGAGAATGGAGAGATCCAGAAAATACAGAAGAAATTGAATATCAAATCATAACTCAAGCTGCTACTTCAAACCTGCTCACTGAACCACAGAATAATATTAGTGAGGTGTCACTTGACATCCATGACTCACCAATGACAACTGAACAAACAGAAATTATTAAATCAGAAGTTGAAATAGGGACTGGAGGGATCAATACACCACCTGCCATATTATCAACTGAGGCTGAACAGATAAACACTGTGGTCTCTGATGAGGTGAGCAATGCAGAAGGACTGACTGATATTATAGAGCAACAGGAAAAAACAGGAGTGAATGAGGAGAAAGATGCTGAGTCAGCACTTTTAAATGAGCAGGAAATGGCAACAATCCTCACAAAAATACAGGATGATGCTTTCACAGAACAGGTGTCCCTAGCAGTCAACGAGAGTCCCGATAATGAATGTGCTAGTGAAGTTAATGCTCATTCTACATGTGGCCCAGTGGAGCTCATCCCTGAAACACAGGCCATGTCAGACATGCAAATGAACACAGAAAATATTCATGCAGTTGTATCTGACCAAAACATATCTGAAGAACATCTAGAGAATCCAACAAACAGGGAATCAGAACCAGAGCATTGTGAAAGCACAAGCCCATTTGTTCAGATACAGGAATCAAAACTGTCTCAGGTTGATGTGATAAAAGAAGATTTGGAATTTAGCAGCTCTCACAAAAGGAGGAAGATGGGTTCAACTCGAAAGAACCTTAGAGGGCAAATCCCTGAAAGTGACCAGAAAAACACATTTGAAGCACTAAAAGAAAAAGAAAATATACAGGAACAGAACACGGACCAAAAAGCTACCAACACTGGGGTTATTGAGGAAGAGAATAATGATACAAAGGAAGAAATAAATACTGGTCCTACCGAAGACTTTATCAAAGAGGACATTACAACAGTATGTTCACAACAATATGTACTTTGTGAATTATCATCTCAAATCTCTGATCTGGGTTTAACTACTATCGAGCATCCATCACCTGCAACAGAGCATCCTGATTTCAAGGTAGATTATGGAATTAGTATAGAGAATGTGGAAAATAGAAATGCAGAAATCCACACACAAACTCAAACTAAGAAAAAGAAGAAATTTGGATCAACACAAAAACCCCATGGAAGACACCAACCACATACTGAAGGAGAGGAAGGAGAATGGAAAGATCCAGAAAATACAGAAGAAATTGAATATCAAATCATAACTCAAGCTGCTACTTCAAACCTGCTCACTGAACCACAGAATAATATTAGTGAGGTGTCACTTGACATCCATGACTCATCAATGACAACTGAACAAAAAGAAATTATTAAATCTGAAGCTGAAATAGGGACTGGAGGGATCGATACACCACCTGCCATATTATCAACTGAGGCTGAACAGATAAACACTGTGGACTCTGATGAGGTAAGCAATGCAGAAGGACTGACTGATATTATAGAGCAACAGGAAAAACCAGGAGTGAATGAGGAGAAAGATGCTGAGTCAGCACTTTTAAATGAGCAAGAAATGGCAACAATCCTCACAAAAATACAGGATGATGCTTTCACAGAACAGGTGTCCCTAGCAGTCAACGAGAGTCCTGATAATGAATGTGCTAGTGAAGTTAATGCTCATTCTACATGTGGCCCAGTGGAGCTCATCCCTGAAACACAGGCCATGTCAGACATGCAAATGAACACAGAAAATATTCATGCAGTTGTATCTGACCAAAACATATCTGAAGAACATCTAGAGAATCCAGCAAACAGGGAATCAGAACCAGAGCATTGTGAAAGCACAAGCCCATTTGTTCAGATACAGGAATCAAAACCGTCTCAGGTTGATGTGATAAAAGAAGATTTGGAATTTAGCAGCTCTCACAAAAGGAGGAAGATGGGTTCAACTCGAAAGAACCTTAGAGGGCAAATCCCTGAAAGTGACCAGAAAAACACATTTGAAGCACTAAAAGAAAAAGAAAATATACAGGAACAGATCACGGACCAAAAAGCTACCAACACTGGGGTTATTGAGGAAGCGAATAAGGATACAAAGGTTGAAATAAATGCTGGTCCTGCTGAAAACTTTATCAAAGAGGACATTACAACAGTATGTACACAACAATATGTGCTTTGTGAATTATCCTCTCAAACCTCTGATCTGGGTTTAACTACTATCGAGCATCCATCACCTGCAACAGAGCATCCTGATTTCAAGGTAGATTATGGAATTAGTATAGAGAATGTGGAAAATAGAAATGCAGAAATCCACACACAAACTCAAACTAAGAAAAAGAAGAAATTTGGATCAACACGAAAACCCCATGGAAGACACCAACCACATGCTGAAGGAGAGGAAGGAGAATGGAAAGATCCAGAAAATACAGAAGAAATTGAATATCAAATCATAACTCAAGCTGCTACTTCAAACCTGCTCACTGAACCACAGAATAATATTAGTGAGGTGTCACTTGACATCCATGACTCACCAATGACAACTGAACAAAAAGAAATTATTAAATCTGAAGCTGAAATAGGGACTGGAGGGATCGATACACCACCTGCCATATTATCAACTGAGGCTGAACAGATAAACACTGTGGACTCTGATGAGGTAAGCAATGCAGAAGGACTGACTGATATTATAGAGCAACAGGAAAAACCAGGAGTGAATGAGGAGAAAGATGCTGAGTCAGCACTTTTAAATGAGCAAGAAATGGCAACAATCCTCACAAAAATACAGGATGATGCTTTCACAGAACAGGTGTCCCTAGCAGTCAACGAGAGTCCTGATAATGAATGTGCTAGTGAAGTTAATGCTCATTCTACATGTGGCCCAGTGGAGCTCATCCCTGAAACACAGGCCATGTCAGACATGCAAATGAACACAGAAAATATTCATGCAGTTGTACCTGACCAAATCATATCTGAAGAACATCTAGAGAATCCAACAAACAGGGAATCAGAACCAGAGCATTGTGAAAGCACAAGCCCATTTGTTCAGATACAGGAATCAAAACCGTCTCAGGTTGATGTGATAAAAGAAGATTTGGAATTTAGCAGCTCTCACAAAAGGAGGAAGATGGGTTCAACTCGAAAGAGCCTTAGAGGGCAAATCCCTGGAAGTGACCAGAAAAACACATTTGAAGCACTAAAAGAAAAAGAAAATATACAGGAACAGAACACGGACCAAAAAGCTACCAACACTGGGGTTATTGAGGAAGCGAATAAGGATACAAAGGTTGAAATAAATGCTGGTCCTGCTGAAAACTTTATCAAAGAGGACATTACAACAGTATGTTCACAACAATATGTGCTTTGTGAATTATCCTCTCAAACCTCTGATCTGGGTTTAACTACTATCGAGCATCCATCACCTGCAACAGAGCATCCTGATTTCAAGGTAGATTATGGAATTAGTATAGAGAATGTGGAAAATAGAAATGCAGAAATCCACACACAAACTCAAACTAAGAAAAAGAAGAAATTTGGATCAACACGAAAACCCCATGGAAGACACCAACCACATGCTGAAGGAGAGGAAGGAGAATGGAGAGATCCAGAAAATACAGAAGAAATTGAATATCAAATCATAACTCAAGCTGCTACTTCAAACCTGCTCACTGAACCACAGAATAATATTAGTGAGGTGTCACTTGACATCCATGACTCACCAATGACAACTGAACAAACAGAAATTATTAAATCAGAAGTTGAAATAGGGACTGGAGGGATCAATACACCACCTGCCATATTATCAACTGAGGCTGAACAGATAAACACTGTGGTCTCTGATGAGGTGAGCAATGCAGAAGGACTGACTGATATTATAGAGCAACAGGAAAAAACAGGAGTGAATGAGGAGAAAGATGCTGAGTCAGCACTTTTAAATGAGCAGGAAATGGCAACAATCCTCACAAAAATACAGGATGATGCTTTCACAGAACAGGTGTCCCTAGCAGTCAACGAGAGTCCCGATAATGAATGTGCTAGTGAAGTTAATGCTCATTCTACATGTGGCCCAGTGGAGCTCATCCCTGAAACACAGGCCATGTCAGACATGCAAATGAACACAGAAAATATTCATGCAGTTGTATCTGACCAAAACATATCTGAAGAACATCTAGAGAATCCAACAAACAGGGAATCAGAACCAGAGCATTGTGAAAGCACAAGCCCATTTGTTCAGATACAGGAATCAAAACTGTCTCAGGTTGATGTGATAAAAGAAGATTTGGAATTTAGCAGCTCTCACAAAAGGAGGAAGATGGGTTCAACTCGAAAGAACCTTAGAGGGCAAATCCCTGAAAGTGACCAGAAAAACACATTTGAAGCACTAAAAGAAAAAGAAAATATACAGGAACAGAACACGGACCAAAAAGCTACCAACACTGGGGTTATTGAGGAAGAGAATAATGATACAAAGGAAGAAATAAATACTGGTCCTACCGAAGACTTTATCAAAGAGGACATTACAACAGTATGTTCACAACAATATGTACTTTGTGAATTATCATCTCAAATCTCTGATCTGGGTTTAACTACTATCGAGCATCCATCACCTGCAACAGAGCATCCTGATTTCAAGGTAGAATATGGAATTAGTATAGAGAATGTGGAAAATAGAAATGCAGAAATCCACACACAAACTCAAACTAAGAAAAAGAAGAAATTTGGATCAACACAAAAACCCCATGGAAGACACCAACCACATACTGAAGGAGAGGAAGGAGAATGGAAAGATCCAGAAAATACAGAAGAAATTGAATATCAAATCATAACTCAAGCTGCTACTTCAAACCTGCTCACTGAACCACAGAATAATATTAGTGAGGTGTCACTTGACATCCATGACTCATCAATGACAACTGAACAAAAAGAAATTATTAAATCTGAAGCTGAAATAGGGACTGGAGGGATCGATACACCACCTGCCATATTATCAACTGAGGCTGAACAGATAAACACTGTGGACTCTGATGAGGTAAGCAATGCAGAAGGACTGACTGATATTATAGAGCAACAGGAAAAACCAGGAGTGAATGAGGAGAAAGATGCTGAGTCAGCACTTTTAAATGAGCAAGAAATGGCAACAATCCTCACAAAAATACAGGATGATGCTTTCACAGAACAGGTGTCCCTAGCAGTCAACGAGAGTCCTGATAATGAATGTGCTAGTGAAGTTAATGCTCATTCTACATGTGGCCCAGTGGAGCTCATCCCTGAAACACAGGCCATGTCAGACATGCAAATGAACACAGAAAATATTCATGCAGTTGTATCTGACCAAAACATATCTGAAGAACATCTAGAGAATCCAGCAAACAGGGAATCAGAACCAGAGCATTGTGAAAGCACAAGCCCATTTGTTCAGATACAGGAATCAAAACCGTCTCAGGTTGATGTGATAAAAGAAGATTTGGAATTTAGCAGCTCTCACAAAAGGAGGAAGATGGGTTCAACTCGAAAGAACCTTAGAGGGCAAATCCCTGAAAGTGACCAGAAAAACACATTTGAAGCACTAAAAGAAAAAGAAAATATACAGGAACAGATCACGGACCAAAAAGCTACCAACACTGGGGTTATTGAGGAAGCGAATAAGGATACAAAGGTTGAAATAAATGCTGGTCCTGCTGAAAACTTTATCAAAGAGGACATTACAACAGTATGTACACAACAATATGTGCTTTGTGAATTATCCTCTCAAACCTCTGATCTGGGTTTAACTACTATCGAGCATCCATCACCTGCAACAGAGCATCCTGATTTCAAGGTAGATTATGGAATTAGTATAGAGAATGTGGAAAATAGAAATGCAGAAATCCACACACAAACTCAAACTAAGAAAAAGAAGAAATTTGGATCAACACGAAAACCCCATGGAAGACACCAACCACATGCTGAAGGAGAGGAAGGAGAATGGAAAGATCCAGAAAATACAGAAGAAATTGAATATCAAATCATAACTCAAGCTGCTACTTCAAACCTGCTCACTGAACCACAGAATAATATTAGTGAGGTGTCACTTGGCATCCATGACTCACCAATGACAACTGAACAAAAAGAAATTATTAAATCTGAAGCTGAAATAGGGACTGGAGGGATCGATACACCACCTGCCATATTATCAACTGAGGCTGAACAGATAAACACTGTGGACTCTGATGAGGTAAGCAATGCAGAAGGACTGACTGATATTATAGCGCAACATGAAAAACCAGGAGTGAATGAGGAGAAAGATGCTGAGTCAGCACTTTTAAATGAGCAAGAAATGGCAACAATCCTCACAAAAATACAGGATGATGCTTTCACAGAACAGGTGTCCCTAGCAGTCAACGAGAGTCCTGATAATGAATGTGCTAGTGAAGTTAATGCTCATTCTACATGTGGCCCAGTGGAGCTCATCCCTGAAACACAGGCCATGTCAGACATGCAAATGAACACAGAAAATATTCATGCAGTTGTATCTGACCAAAACATATCTGAAGAACATCTAGAGAATCCAGCAAACAGGGAATCAGAACCAGAGCATTGTGAAAGCACAAGCCCATTTGTTCAGATACAGGAATCAAAACCGTCTCAGGTTGATGTGATAAAAGAAAATTTGGAATTTAGCAGCTCTCACAAAAGGAGGAAGATGGGTTCAACTCGAAAGAACCTTAGAGGGCAAATCCCTGAAAGTGACCAGAAAAACACATTTGAAGCACTAAAAGAAAAAGAAAATATACAGGAACAGATCACGGACCAAAAAGCTACCAACACTGGGGTTATTGAGGAAGCGAATAAGGATACAAAGGTTGAAATAAATGCTGGTCCTGCTGAAAACTTTATCAAAGAGGACATTACAACAGTATGTACACAACAATATGTGCTTTGTGAATTATCCTCTCAAACCTCTGATCTGGGTTTAACTACTATCGAGCATCCATCACCTGCAACAGAGCATCCTGATTTCAAGGTAGATTATGGAATTAGTATAGAGAATGTGGAAAATAGAAATGCAGAAATCCACACACAAACTCAAACTAAGAAAAAGAAGAAATTTGGATCAACACGAAAACCCCATGGAAGACACCAACCACATGCTGAAGGAGAGGAAGGAGAATGGAAAGATCCAGAAAATACAGAAGAAATTGAATATCAAATCATAACTCAAGCTGCTACTTCAAACCTGCTCACTGAACCACAGAATAATATTAGTGAGGTGTCACTTGGCATCCATGACTCACCAATGACAACTGAACAAAAAGAAATTATTAAATCTGAAGCTGAAATAGGGACTGGAGGGATCGATACACCACCTGCCATATTATCAACTGAGGCTGAACAGATAAACACTGTGGACTCTGATGAGGTAAGCAATGCAGAAGGACTGACTGATATTATAGCGCAACATGAAAAACCAGGAGTGAATGAGGAGAAAGATGCTGAGTCAGCACTTTTAAATGAGCAAGAAATGGCAACAATCCTCACAAAAATACAGGATGATGCTTTCACAGAACAGGTGTCCCTAGCAGTCAACGAGAGTCCTGATAATGAATGTGCTAGTGAAGTTAATGCTCATTCTACATGTGGCCCAGTGGAGCTCATCCCTGAAACACAGGCCATGTCAGACATGCAAATGAACACAGAAAATATTCATGCAGTTGTATCTGACCAAAACATATCTGAAGAACATCTAGAGAATCCAGCAAACAGGGAATCAGAACCAGAGCATTGTGAAAGCACAAGCCCATTTGTTCAGATACAGGAATCAAAACCGTCTCAGGTTGATGTGATAAAAGAAAATTTGGAATTTAGCAGCTCTCACAAAAGGAGGAAGATGGGTTCAACTCGAAAGAACCTTAGAGGGCAAATCCCTGAAAGTGACCAGAAAAACACATTTGAAGCACTAAAAGAAAAAGAAAATATACAGGAACAGAACACGGACCAAAAAGCTACCAACACTGGGGTTATTGAGGAAGCGAATAAGGATACAAAGGTTGAAATAAATGCTGGTCCTGCTGAAAACTTTATCAAAGAGGACATTACAACAGTATGTTCACAACAATATGTGCTTTGTGAATTATCCTCTCAAACCTCTGATCTGGGTTTAACTACTATCGAGCATCCATCACCTGCAACAGAGCATCCTGATTTCAAGGTAGATTATGGAATTAGTATAGAGAATGTGGAAAATAGAAATGCAGAAATCCACACACAAACTCAAACTAAGAAAAAGAAGAAATTTGGATCAACACGAAAACCCCATGGAAGACACCAACCACATGCTGAAGGAGAGGAAGGAGAATGGAAAGATCCAGAAAATACAGAAGAAATTGAATATCAAATCATAACTCAAGCTGCTACTTCAAACCTGCTCACTGAACCACAGAATAATATTAGTGAGGTGTCACTTGACATCCATGACTCACCAATGACAACTGAACAAACAGAAATTATTAAATCAGAAGTTGAAATAGGGACTGGAGGGATCAATACACCACCTGCCATATTATCAACTGAGGCTGAACAGATAAACACTGTGGTCTCTGATGAGGTGAGCAATGCAGAAGGACTGACTGATATTATAGAGCAACAGGAAAAAACAGGAGTGAATGAGGAGAAAGATGCTGAGTCAGCACTTTTAAATGAGCTGGAAATGGCAACAATCCTCACAAAAATACAGGATGATGCTTTCACAGAACAGGTGTCCCTAGCAGTCAACGAGAGTCCCGATAATGAATGTGCTAGTGAAGTTAATGCTCATTCTACATGTGGCCCAGTGGAGCTCATCCCTGAAACACAGTCCATGTCAGACATGCAAATGAACACAGAAAATATTCATGCAGTTGTACCTGACCAAAACATATCTGAAGAACATCTAGAGAATCCAGCAAACAGGGAATCAGAACCAGAGCATTGTGAAAGCACAAGCCCATTTGTTCAGATACAGGAATCAAAACCATCTCAGGTTGATGTGATAAAAGAAAATTTGGAATTTAGCAGTTCTCACAAAAGGAGGAAGATGGGTTCAACTCGAAAGAACCTTAGAGGGCAAATCCCTGAAAGTGACCAGAAAAACACATTTGAAGCACTAAAAGAAAAAGAAAATATACAGGAACAGATCACGGACCAAAAAGCTACCAACACTGGGGTTATTGAGGAAGCGAATAACGATACAAAGGTAGAAATAAATGCTGGTCCTGCTGAAAACTTTATCAAAGAGGACATTACAACAGTATGTTCACAACAATATGTGCTTTGTGAATTATCCTCTCAAACCTCTGATCTGGGTTTAACTACTATCGAACATCCATCACCTGCAACAGAGCATCCTGATTTCAAGGAACATGATGGAATTAGTATAGAGAATGTGGGAAATAGAAATGCAGAAATTTACACACAAACTCAAACTAAGAAAAAGAAGAAATTTGGATCAACACGAAAACCCCATGGAAGACACCAACCACATGCTGAAGGAGAATGGAAACATGTGGAAGATACAGAAGAAATACAAATCATAGATCAAGCAGCTAGTTCAGACTTGCTTACTGAGCTACAGATTGCTATAAATGAGTTGTCACTTGATACCCTTGAACCATCCTTAAAAACTGAGCAAGGTATGGATCCTACCCATGGCCCAATGGAACTTATTCCTGAAACACAAGTTGGATTAGACATACCAGTTGTATCTGAACAGTACCATATGATGTCTGAAGAACATCTAGAGAATCCAAAAAACACAGAATCAAAACCAGAGCAATGTGACAGCACATACCCAGTTGTTCACATACAGGAATTAAAATTAGACCCAGGTGATATAACAACACAGAATTCAGGACATTCTGAAAACTCTGGAAGAAGGAAGAAGATGGGTTCTACTCGAAGGAATCTTGGAGTGATAAAAGAAAAAGAAAACACCCAAGAACAATCAACAAAACAAAGTACATCAACCTCAGAGAAAGATCTGAAACATCTAATCAAAACCTCTCATCAATCCATACAAACACATTCCGAGCCACTAAATATTGTAGAACCTGAAGCAGAAAAAATGGGTTCAACTTGCAAGAATCTTGAGGAAGGACAGAGTAAACTGGAAGAATTGCAACAAACTAAAGATATGAACCCAAGATATGCTGGAGACATTGATAGAGAATACTTAAGATTAGTAGCAAAAGAAGACACGGTTAATCCTGATTCAATCTTTTGTGACACAGAGACAAGAGTACAAGAGTATGAACCACAAATTCACAATAAACTTGATCAGTCAGAAGGCTCCCTTCTTAGTGAGATAGAGTTTTACCTGAATAAAAGTTTTGAAAGTACCCTAAATACTACAGTTCTTAACCCTAATATATCAGAATTCTCAGAACCAATGTCTGAGGGGTCTCTTCAGCTACCATCATCTCAAAACCCTCAAATTCACATGGAACCGAGCTCCCCATCAAGAAGGAGAAAAATGGGGTCAAGTCGCAAGATGTCTAGAAACCAGCATGCAGAAAAATTATCCAGTGAGGGCAGAGGTTCTGAACAGGAAAAAGAGAATTTTGACAAGAATGATGCTAAAAATAGTGAACCTAAAAGAGAGGCAAAGACAGTTAAGGAAACTGGCATGGCAGAGGGCACAGAAGACATGAAAGAATCTGTTGAACTCATGTCTGAAGTCGAAGCTCCCTCTCAAATAAATGAGAGTAGTACAAAAGCCACAGGGCAGCCGCTTCCAGAAGGTAGGCGAAAGTTTGGGTCCAGACGCACAGCAAAGGGAAGCAGTGGTCTAGGTGCATTTACACATGGTGATTATGAGAGCAGCCAGAAAAAAACAGATGTTCAAGTGAGTAAGGATGACTTATGGGTATGCATGTAATATCTCTATTAATTTGTTTAAAATTAATATTTTATATAAAACTTTTACATATTTATAAATGTATATTCTTCTCCGCATTTTATTTGTGTGAATTTAACAGCCTGTATTTCACAGGTCTCTGATCCATATTTCATCTCAGAACCAGAGAGCACACCAATCTCCCACCCAGTCTCTGAGCCTAGGTATAGATGAAAATTCTCTGGCCTTTTTTTTTTTTTAATCAACCACATTTCGAAATGTCTTAACTCTATCAATCTCTCCTTACTCTGGCTGTTATGCTCATTATGGATATGGCCAGATCATCTGAATTGCACACACTGCAGGGACTGCCTGTTGTTTGTTCAATCATGTTCTGCCATTATCGTTGTATGTTTTTTGTGTTGTTTTTCTTCTCCAGACCAGGAATTGAAGAGGTTAGAAAAACCGTTGTGAGTGATACAAATGCATCTACCGAAGCTGGCCTTGTTTCTTTAGATAACATCAGACAAACTTCACCATGTGTTCACAATGTGTTCACCATGTGTTCACCAAACTTCACCATGTTCACTGGAGGAAGACAGAAAATAGACTTTGAGCAATGGAATGAGCAACGTGAGTGCAGAAATTAAGCTCCTGAAATAAAAAGTATTTGAGGTTATGGAGGTTGGGGTTGGAAATAAGAG
This sequence comes from Cranoglanis bouderius, assembly GCA_023630585.1. NCBI lineage: Eukaryota > Metazoa > Chordata > Actinopteri > Siluriformes > Cranoglanididae > Cranoglanis > Cranoglanis bouderius. The sequence goes on from CM042537.1 coordinate 23,029,577, forward strand.
TTAAACAGCCTATAGCAAACTAAACCTGCTTGTGTAGTTCCAGATTTTGGACAAGCGGTATATAATGTTGTGATGGTGGGAAACAGCAATGTGGGCAAGACGTCCTTCATAAAACGGTTACAGACTGGAAATTTCATCCCAGACTACAGTGCTACTATTGGTGAGTCTGAGGATTTTGTTGAAATCCCTTGTAGCTGTTATATATAGGTCCAAAACTGTGAGTTTTTAAATGTGTGTCTGTGTGCGTATGCCTTTATGTATTCAGGTATTGACACCTTTGTTGAGACTGTTACATTTGGTAGCAGAACAGTTAAACTGTATGTGTGGGACACAGCAGGTCAGGAGAGGTAAGATCTCAACTGACAAAGAACTCATACATTAATAATCAAAAATATCCAGTGTTTTTTTTTTTATTCATTTATGGACATGTTGTAATCAGGTATCACAGCATCACTAAGCAGGTCTTTCACAAGGCCCAGGGGCTTCTGCTGATGTATGATATCACATCATCTCAGAGTTTCCATGCTGTTCGTGCCTGGATCTCCCAGGTTCAGGTTAGTTTACCATTGTGTAAAAAAAAAAATGGAGAAAAAGTGAGGAAAGTAGCCCATTAATAGTCCATTAATGTTTTTTTTTTTTGTGTGTGTGTGTGTGTGTGGTTTGGGGTCAGCATACAAATTTCATTGAATCAATATTAAAAACCTTGAGTTCCTTGAATAATATAATGTGACTTTCCATAAACACTTTGTCATTCAGAATGTACAGTCTTCAAGATATCCCCTTCCTCCATTAATTATATATAATCCTGCACAGGAAAAGGCTAACCCTGGTGTCATCTTGATGTTACTTGGCAACAAAAATGATTGTGCTAATCGAGAAGTCCAGCCACAGGAAGGGGAGGATCTGTCAAACGTACAGTGATATAAATACTAACCTTGTCACTTATCAACTGTGTAGACATTTGATTAGTGTCGATATGTCACTATAATCTAATTCTTCTAGTCAACATAAGCACATTTCTGAGCTTGCATGAAATAGATTAATTTTAACATTGTTTCAATTTTTAACCAACACAGGAGTATGACATTCATTTTATGGAGTGCAGTGCAGCAACTGGTGAGAACGTGTCAGAATCTCTGAAGACTCTAGCATGGTAAGGCAAAATAAATTGTATATTAACTCAGTTTTATCATTTTATTGTGAAACAACTAGCACACTCTTTGTGTGTTTCTTATTATCACTAGGTTACTGGTGAAACAGAGAGTGAGGAAAGAGGAGGAACATACAACATTACAGCCAAAGCCACAAAATAAGAAGTCAGGTTGCTGTTGAAAACACCTTCGCTGTACACACACACACACACACACACACACACACACACACACACACACACACACACACACACACACACACACACATCATTGTCCATACACTTGATCAAATATATGTGTGCAAAATGTGTAATAATATAGAGAATATTATAGAAGGTTCTCTGTATTTTTTAAATATTTCCATTGCCTTCATCCATTTTTAATCCATTTCTGTGCTATTTATGTACCTCTCTTTACATGCTTTGTGCTGTTCTATGAAACTGAACAATTCTGGCGGAAACTAGTGGATAAAAGACACAGTTTACTGTTACTTTACGTTACTGTTTCTATTATCTTCCTGAATTCAGTGCAGGGTTGGATTAAGTTCAGGGCAGAAAGTCACATTATAACTGCATTTAGCAATGAATCATGTGAAATATTGTGTAATATGTTGTGTAAACTTTGTGGTGTTCTTGAAGGGTATTGGCCAATATGAATTGATTATGAAAACAACTTAAATTAAGCTGAACTGGCTGAACTGAAATTAAGCTGTGGAACAAAAATGTAATTTATCCCAACCCTGGTATAATTCACATAATTACACAATGTGTGTCTTTATGAGGATGGACCCCACACACATAACATGGTAAGAATAGCCAGGCTGAGAAAAAGTATGAAGACAATGAAGAAAACCTCTGCTGCCCATTGACTGGTTTCGACCCCTGTTACCACTAGAGGGCGGTCAGAGGGAATCAGATTGGTCAGGTTCAGCATATAGCCCAGAGTCCAGCCTATGTCAGTGTCTGCCACCTGTAATGTAAACATCACCAGTATTTACATTCTAAGTTTAAGATCTGTAATTTAAAATTATTTTTTGTCTAAATGTTACAGCAATGTATTTTTATATACAATAAAACAATAATAAATTAATATTATTTAATATTATATATATTATGTAATAATAAATATCTACATGCCTCCATGTACTGTTGCACTAACACAATTATGTTAGGTTGTCTGCCATATTGCTATGATTTTCTGTATTGCAAACCTGTTTTTGAAAGGAGATTTTATCCCAGTTGGTCTCGAATTTATATCCTTTGAGGAGAATGACCATGATATAATGAGCTGAACAACAGTAATCTCTGAGGTACTTCTCTTTCACCTTTGGATATTCTGCCACAAGCTGAAAAGAAGGGGGGGGGGGACGACGACTATTTTAAGCACTTACACAAAATTGCTGCTTTTCCTATGCCCATTGGTAAACCCACGGAATGTTGAGAGATATGATTACTCACTGTCATCCAGGTTTTGTTGCAGTAAGACTCAATGGTGGAATTGACATGAGACAGCGAAGCCCTTGGTGCAAGACCAAGGAAGTCAAAGGTATAGAAGTATGCAGCAAAAGCCTGAAATGGACAAGGAATTGATTTTTTTTTTTATAAGTACATAAAATTACAAAATCATTGTCATATGTTAGGCATGCACACTTTTCAGTTTCACAATAATCCTTGCTGTAGGGCCTGGATGATAAACAATCCATGTTCTAACCTAATACACTAAATCACTAAAGCTTATGGGTTTAATCACATGTCTTTCATCATCAAGAATTTGTGCTGGATTTTTTTAAATGTTCAAATTGGCACTGAAATGTATCATTTGAATAATAAATCTAGAAAACAGACAGAAAACACTCACAAAAAACTCTCCATTGACAGGAGGTTGGTAAACTCCATCAAAGCCACAGTCTGGGTAAAGCGAACAGTTCGTCACATTTACAATCTTCTCTATCAGTGACACACAGAGTGCAGAATCACCAGTCCCTGAGAAAGTGACCTGTACCAAGGGGTCATAAGGGGTCGGCTTGGCCACACAAGGAGAGTCGTAAATGTCCCCCAGCTTTACCGTCAGATTGTAGCCCTTGTGGTAGCATGGGTGCTTGATAACAGAAGAGGGGCTACTAATCTAAAAGGAATAAATGGCCACAGATGATCTCAGCTTATTATAACTGTAAAATTTATCAGTTAATGATAATGCTTCAAATGATATTCCAAACAATCCTGTCTCTTTACTATTAATAGCATTAAACATCATCAATCCTCACACTATCAGAAGTTACATCAGGTCAAGAATTTATGGTCAGATCAATGTATTAACATTTATTGTATGTAATGATTGTATGATAGCAGAATAATTTCTTTAGAGGCAATTGCAGATAGTAACTATATTTGTTAGAATTGCACTGCTTTTGTAGTATTTTGATCACCATTTCTTTCTAACCTCAGAAATCTGAGCACTAACCTTCTGAAGATATGCCTGGAGTTTCTTCAAGGCTTGATCTTTGCCATAGCACAGGTAACTGTGTGTGTACACCTGGTACCTGTAGCTATAGAGCTGAAGGTCAAAAGCAGACTGTGGGTCTTTAACTGGATCTTTTGGTAGGAAGGAAATCTGTGTGGACGCACCACCTAAGTCCAGAGCTCCTAAAATATTCCCAGCTTTAGGGTGAATCCATTTACCATCAAATGCATACTGTTTTGAAGGAAAATAGTATGGACTTGTGGATTCGTGCAAATATCATAATGATATCCAATCATTGAAGTTATATTATAGATATAAATTATGTACTTGTCATAAAGTAACCCCTACCTTAATGAAGCCCTCCAAAAGATAATTGATGGTGATCCAGCCATAGGCTCCCTCCTCCATACCAGTGATAATTCTGGCCCCACGAAAATCAAAGGGATAACTCTGCATAGTTTTGGTAACCTCACTAAGTATTTCGTCTGACTGAGTTTTGTTTTGTAAACTGTGGAACATAGCAATAATGATAGACATTACATGAGATTTTTACACTATATGGGCAAAAGTTTGTGGGCTCCTGATTATCACAACCATATGTGCCTTTTGAACATCTCATTCCAGATTTCATCCTCCCTTTGCTGTTATAATAACCTCCACTCTTCTGGGAAGGCTTTCCACTAGATTTTGGAGTGTGGCTATGGGGATTTGTGCTCATTCATCCACAAGAGCATTAGTGATGTTGAGCGTTGAGGCTTGGGATGCAGTCAGCATTCCAGTTCATCCCAAAGGTGTTCAGTGGGTTTGAGGTCAGGTTGCAAGTCACTTGGATTCTTCCATACCAACCTTCACAAACCATGGCTTCATGGAGCTTGTTTTGTACACAGGGGCATTGTCATGCTGGAACAGGTTTGGGCCACTAGGTCCAGTAAATGGAAATTGTAAAGCTACAGCATACAAAAACATCGTATATAATTGTGTGCTTCTAACTTTGTGGCAACAGATTGGGAAAGACCCACAT